>OZ007581.1:7877856-8345356 GCA_963931925.1 Onchidella celtica
AAATACTGTTGTAAATTGTTTTACTACAGCAATATTGTAAGAGTTATGGTAATGTCTAAATAGTTGCCGACAGAGAGAAAACAGATGTCTGTGAACATCTAGTGGTCAACATTGTGAACACCAGAATAATGTCTTTTCTTATTTTGCTTAACTCTTTTGTTACGAAATGTTGCTGCTTTAGTGGTTTTGGTAATTGGATTATAATGCTGCAGATCAAAACATGGCTGAGTACACAACTGTCATTGAAACGAGAATGACTGGCTGAAATGGTATTTAAAAAAAAAAAAAGTATCATTTAAGATGTCTGATTACAGACACAATCACTGAATAATCTATATATAGTTTAATTGTTATTATCCGTTGCATTGATTATTTCTGTGTCCACGTTTTCTTTATATCATCGTAAGGCATATCTATTATGGTATACCAGTCTTGTAATAATCAAAAGTCTTTGATACGGTATGTTACATTATGTGGTACTCACTCAAACTGGCGATGGTTGTATTGCCATACTGGTCACCATTTGTGGCATCAGGAAATATTTTACAACATACATAATATATCCGGTACTCACACAAACTGACAGTGGCTGAATTGCCATACTGGTCACCATTTGTGACATCAGGAAACATTGTCACTTGGACTTCAACTTTCTGTGATTGAAAACTGCTGACAGCCACAGTCATTGAACACTCAGATTTGTAGTAAATACGATTTGAAATGTCAATTTGGGAATGATTATACTGCACTGGTGAACTGATGTCTATCCAGTTACTGGTTGGAACCTGTAAAGTGTAACACAAAATGAAATGTCAGTTACAGATGGATCGAGTGCATGACGATATATTATGTTAGGTGATAAGAGCGAATAATGAATATAATTGTATTTTCACTGATATTAACTGCATCTGGTTAAATTTTGTATCTCATAGTTTATATTTATTGACAGTACCCTTGTTTTTAAATTTAATGTTTACATTGCCATGGTAATCACCATGCTATGACCTAGACGGACCAGAGGAAGACAAAGACTGAAAGAGGAGTTGCAATCACTAAAAAGAGAGTAAGTTGAGTAAACATATTAAATATGAATTTATGAGAATGGCATGGCAAAAGTATCACAACTGATTAAACTTACAGTTGATTTCCGCCACTGGACCTGACACTTGGCTTCTGGGTAGACTTTACTGGTTGTACACGTCAGTGTTAGGTCTCTGGTGTTGTTGTTAAATGTTGGTACACAGGTGGGTGTGTCTGGTTTATCTGTTGGAGAGATAGAGTCACAATACTCTCTTGTTTAAAACGAACCCAGACTCATAATTATGACGTCAGATGTTCTCAGTTTACTTGGCGAATGCCCGCAATACAATTGATGCTGATCAGTGACAGATCTTTCAGAAACTGTAGACCAGCACATATAACTTTATTTTAAAAGGAAACTAGATTTTACAACGTGCTTGTTTTCTCACCTCGATGTTTTGAGAGACAGTCATAGCTTTGCATTGATTTTTTTGTGAACTGTTCTGATATATAATATTTCCCAATGACATTGCATACTCTTTACATGCATTTGCCATTTTAATAGCTCCACTGTTATTGCAAATTAAACACGTTCATATCTACCGTCACAGTTTAGTAATTTCGCCAAAATATCATGTAAAGTGTAGTTAGAGCCGATCTGTAATACACAGTCGTCTTTCTCTGATACCCAGAAAGAGACTACCACGCAGCTACCGTCATGTTGCTAATGAAAGTGGATGACATTTAGCTTTGTTGTTAAGTTGTGTGTGTGTGTTGTTGTTTTTTTTACTCTACTCCAAGGTACGCTCACTGTTGACTCTCAATCCGTAACACAGAAAATAAACAAATGAATTGAGCAAGTTAGAAAAATTGAGGATATGAAATAATGCAATATGGTGGCTACCACAAAATCGTCTGCCCCTATTCAATCTCTGTCTTGCCGCGAAAAATGGAATATGAGACACTCGTCTCAAACGATCTCTGTTCACATGGCAAATAAACGGAATGGCTATATTATTTACAAGTAATCCGTCTTTTCTCTTTCCTCTTTTAATGACCATTTTGTCCTACCTTATCCTAACATTTTTAGGATGCATTGCCGTCTATGTTGTCGACCACGGCCAGTCTGGTGTCACTGCTTAACTAAAGTTTACTTTTGCTAGAAACACAACATAGTTCAAACTGACTTTTAGTAAGATCATGGTTGCTTTTTAGTTGCTATCCAACGCAGAGCGGGCGTGACGCCATCAGTGTTAGTGACTTCGATTTCCAGGAAGACAAAAAAACAGGTAAGAGTCTTTGACCATTTTTCAATTCAGACTGCCTTACCTTTACTGCGGGAGGCGACAGTACAAAGTCTGTAATATTATGTCGCAGTCCAAAACTGAGCAAAATCATGGTTGGGGATCAAAGTACCAACTTTCCGGTGTTTCCTAGATTACTTTGACTGATTTTGTTTATTATAAACGAAATGGTAAAGTTTTGTTTCATCCATGATTTCATTCTATATTTTCTCCATTTGTGGGATGGTCACGTTTCTGGGTTTTTTTTTACCGTCATGAAATGTTGTATCTTCAAGCGTTTAGTCACTGTCTAAGACAATATCCAATTGCTGGGGGTTATTTGCTGGTGCTGGGTATTTTTGTTTCAATCCTTGCCCCTGTAAAGTAGAATGCAATCACGTAAATAGTATTTATTGTAATCTATACATAGTTGAATCTGTGAGATACTGGGTCAAGGTTACTAGGGTGGCAGGAAAATAAACTAATAAACAGTTTATTTTCTCAACGATTATTAATTACTTAATTTAATTACACATTTTACCGTGTGTGAAACTGCCATGCATTAAAACAGTCGTACACGTGTAGACTTCGCTGATTTTAATGCACTAGATACGAATACGACAAAACGTTTAATGTGAGATGCGAAAAATGACATGACTTTCATTGTGAGCCCCGGCTGGGAGAAGCTGACAGACATTATGACAAATTCCTTCAGATCTGTTTAATCAGTGTCTTTTTTTTATGATCTGACGGAGAGAGATTTAAAATGACACATCCAATCGAACAGCTGGCACTGTATCTGTGAGGTACATCAGAAATGATGGAGCCAGTAGATGGACACAAACCCTCACACGGAGACAATTGAATGTTGCTGGGTTGTTGTTTTTTTCTTTTCGCCTTTTTTTTTTTTTTTTGGTGTGTTTGTGTCCTTTCTCCATGTTTTTTCTTTCTTTCCGTCAGAACCTAGTCTTCTCAAATGTGGAGGAAAAACGCGGAGGGCCGTTTGCACGTTGCGACCGTTAAAGATACCTTGGCAGTTGGAAATCGAAAAGGGTAGGCCGAACAGGTCGCTGCCGGGGAAAAATTAATTAAAATGTGTCCCACCCACCCCCCTACCAAAAAAAAAAAAAAAAAATCCGCCTACCGGCTCGCACTGTGTCCGCTCCAGTTGCAACTGGGCTGTAATGACACTAAGGCAAATTTCCCAAATGAGATTAAACGCAGGTTTGATACTGTGATGTTATGAGGTGGTAAAGCAGAGGAATAAGGAGAGGGATGTAAATGGTCCAAATGGGGGAGGGGGATGCCGACTTTGTTTTCAACTGCAGTAAAAATGCCAATGACTTCCAACCCGTTAGCTAGTAAATGTCATTAGACTCTGGGTCATAAGAAGATATCTTCAGTATTTAAGGTGCCTATATTTCCTTTTGTCTGGAAACCAAAAACAAAACATTGTGTTTTAATCCACAAGTTGTAATCGCGACAAATCCAATCTAGTTAACATTAAAAAAATAATAATAATAAAAATAAGAGTTGTGTCCACGTGAACATTGTAACTTTATATTTGGAGTTCGCTCTTTACACTCATTCAATTGTGTGTCCATGTATTTAATGTATTTAATGTCATTCACATAATACCTGCATAGATCGGCACCTATCCTACACCGACATAAAACATCGCTGTGTCTACTTACAGTAAATCTGCAGGACGCATGCAGCAAAATCATTCACAATGCCACTTGAAGCCAAACACTCCCACCGCACTGAGTTTCCCACATTAAAGATTGTCAGACGTGAAGCATAGAAGGTAAAAGTTTTCCTGTCTCCACTGGCAGTAGAGACTTGAGGAAGTGGAGTACATGTGTTGTCAGATAGAGGCATCACACAAAGGCTGATGTCAGTTACTGTTGTCTTCACTGACCACTGGACAGTCTGATCACATGTAGCATCAACTGTGATGGTGTATTGAGTTCCTTCTTCTGCTGGATCACATCGTAGTGTTGCTGAGGAAACTGGAGGGAAAATGTGGTATTAGAACTACGGACAGGATTTTCAAAGACTACCAATAAAGGGACAATCCGACATATCTCTCTCTCTCTTTCTCACTCCCCCCTCTCTCCCTTCTCTTTCTCTCTCTCTCCCCCCCCCCCTCTCTCTCTCTCTCTCTCTCCCTTCTCTCTCTCTCTCTCTCCTCTCTCTCTCTCCCTTCTCTCTCTCCCCCCCTCTCTCTCTCTCTCTCCCTTCTCTCTCTCTCTCTCCGCTCTCTCTCTACCTTCTCTCTCTCCCCCTATCTCTCCTCTCTGTCTCTCCCTTCTCTCTCTCCCCCTCTCTCTCTCTCTCTCCCCTCCCTCTCTCTCTCTCTCCCCTCTCTCTCTCTCCTCTCTCTATCTCCTCTCTCTCTCCCCCCCTCTCTCTCTCTCTCTCTCCCCTCTCTCTCTCCCCCTCTTTCTCTCTCTCCCCTCTCCCTCTCTCTCTTCCCCTCTTTCTCTCTCTCCCCTTCCTCTCTCTTTCTCTCTCTCTCTCTCCCCTCTTTCTTTCTTTCTCTCTCCCCTCTCTCTCTCTCTCCCCCTCTTTCTCTCTCCCCCTCTCTCTCTCTCCCCTATCTTTCTCTCTCTCTCCCCTCTCTCTCTCTCTATCTCCTCTCTCTCTCTCTTCCCTCTCTCTCTCTCTCCCCCTCTTTCTCTCTCTCCCCCTCTCCCTCTCTCTCTCTCTCCCCCTTTCTCTCTCTCCCCCTCTCTCTCTCCCCTCTCTTTCTTTCTCTCTCTCCCCTCTCTCTCCCCCTCTTTCTCTCTCTCTCCCCCTCTTCCCCTCTCTCTCTCTCCCCTCTCTTTCTCTCTCTCTCCCCTCTCTTTCTCTCTCTCTCTCCCTTCTCTCTCTCTCTTCCCCTCTTTCTCTCTCTCCCCTCTCTTTCTCTCTCTCTCTCCCCTCTCTCTCTCTCTCCCCTCTCTCTCTCTCTCTCTCCCCTTCTCTTTCTCTATCTCCCCTCTCTTTCTCTATCTCTCCCCTCTCTTTCTCTCCCTCCCTCTCTCCCCTCTCTTTCTCTCTCTCTCTCCCCCCTCTCTCTCTCTTCCCTTCTCTTTCTCTCTCTCTCCCCCCTCTCTCTCTTCCCTTCTCTTTCTCTCTATCTCCCCTCTCTCTCTCCCCTCTCTCTCTTCCCTTCTCTTTCTCTCTCTCTCTCCTCTCTCTCTCTTGCCTTCTCTTTCTCTTCCCTTCTCTTTCTCTCCCCTCTCTCTCTCCCCTATCTCTCTCTTCCCTTCTCTTTCTCTCTCTCTCCCCTCTCTCTCTCTCTCCCCCTCTCTCTCTCTCTTCCCTCTCTCTCTCTCTCTCTCCACCCTCTCTCTCTCTCTCCCCTCCCTCTCTCTCTGTCTTTCTCTCTCTCTCTCCCCCCTTCTCTCTCTCTCTCTCCCCTCTCTCTCTCTCTCTCTCTCCAGTCTTCACTTAGAGAGTTTTGGTCACTCTGTTTGTCACATTACGGTTCTTGTATGAAGAAAGTGTTGCATTAGTTTTGTCTTTTGGGGCTAGCATCGACCTGTGTTAAGAACTTATAAAGCAGACACCAAAGTAATAAAAACATGGACAGACGAGGCCTGCGACCAACTTCAAGCCTGTTTTGACTGCACGGATTGGGACATTTTTACAAACACATGTACTAATTTAGACGACCTTGTTCTTACTGTTAACTCCTACATCCAGTTTTGTGAAGATCTAATTATACCTAAGAAAAGTGTGTGTGTGTATCCAAATAGTAAACCATGGTTAACAAAAGAATGCCTTGAAGTTATTGTTGACAAAAAAAGACTCCGAAAAAACTATAGTAAAAGCGACCTCGCTAAAGTAAACAAACAAATTAAAAAGAGAATCAAAGTGTGTAAAAAAGAATACAAAGATAAAATTGAAGCAAGTTTTAAATCAAATGACATGTCATCTGTGTGGAAGGGAATGAAACAGGTCACGGGGTACGATTGTATGAAGAATAAAGTGAATGTTGTGAATGAAAGCGAATTTGCCAATGAATTGAATCAGTTCTACTGTCGCTTTGACAAACACGATTTCTCCAACCAACACCAGGAAATAAGAGACAGTTTTGATTTTGATAATGATGAATGTAATATTTGTTTTGATTATGATGCTGTTGTGAAACAATTTAAATCTGTTAAGGAAAGAAAGGCATCTGGACCAGATAACATTGGAAGCAAAGTAGTGAGAACATGTGCTGAACAACTAGCAAAAATTTTTACTTTCATCTTCAACAAATCCTTTCAAAACCATTACATACCAAACATTTGGAGATTGTCAAAAATCTTACCTGTCCCCAAAAAACCAAAAATATCTGAAATGAACGACCTTCGCCCAGTTGCATTAACTTCCATTATCTTTAAATGCTTTGAAAAACTTGTTTTAACTGAACTAACGAAGGAGGTCAAACAAAATCTCGATCCTTTGCAATTTGCATACAAAGAAAACAGGAACACAGAAGACGCCTTATTGTTTTTATTGCATAACATCTACAGTCATTTAGACACTGGTAAAACCTGTGTTCGTGTGCTCCTAGTCGATTTTTCGTCTGCGTTTAACACCATACAACCGCACTTAATGTTTCAAAAGCTTACCAACCTACACGTGAGTTCTTTTTTAAAGAGCTGGATCTTCGAATTTCTAACACAGAGAAGTCAGTTTGTGGATATAAACAACACATTTTCCAAATTACTCACAACAAACACAGGAGCGCCACAAGGCTGCGTGCTGACACCTGCCTTGTATACATTGTATACAAATGATTTCACTGTGACACACAACAACGTTTACCTTCTTAAATTTGCCGACGACTCTGCTATTTTAGGCCTTTTACCTAACTCTGGCCACGAATATTCTAACATTGTACAATCCTTTCATTGTTGGTGTAATAACAACTATCTTCTACTGAATGTTAAGAAAACAAAAGAGCTTGTTTTTGACTTTAGGAAAAATAACAACGATCCTGTTTGCCCTGTTACTATCAACAATGAAGAGGTTGAAATTGTCACAGAGGCCAAATATCTTGGCATTACTATTGATTCATTGCTTAACTGGCATGCGCATGTACCATATGTATACAAGAAAGCCAACCAGCGCATGTATTTCCTCAGAAAGCTCCGCTTTTTAAAAGTTAGCAAAAGCATTCTGAAAATATTTTACACCATGGCTATTCAGAGCGTTTTGATGTATGGAGTTGTCTGTTGGGGAGGAAACATCTTACAAAAAGATAAAGATAAGATCAATAATTTAATTAAAAAAGCATCCAAAATTTGTATCTGTGATCTGCCATATTTTGATGAGCTGTACACTGGTGCTTGTATTAAAAAAGCTAATATTATTATAAATGACCCCCAACATCCCCTGAACAAGGAATATATAAGATCTGTAAGAAGTTTAAGGCTGTTGTCAAAGAAAACTAAAACTGAGCGCTACTTTAAATCGTTTATTCCATCATCAACTAGGATGTTACAATAATGTCGTCATCTTGATCGTAATCTGTGCACAGTTGAATTATGTCCTGCGTGTCAGGTCAATGTGTTTTAGTTAGGGAAGCATATTGTGTGCACTGTTAATTTTGTTAATTTAGTTAATTTATCAGTGTGTGTGTATATATGTGTGTGTGCGCGCTATGTATCATACTTTCTGCTTCTGTAACTATATTGTTATGTATTCAATGATCAAAACAAATTTCCTTGTACAAGGACGAATAAAATTTATCTTATCTTATCTTATCTTATCTTATCTTATAACTCAAGAGAACGGAGCAATAATCACTTTCTTGTTGGACTTTGTGATGGGATGGGTAGAATGGGAATGAAATTGAGCAGACTCAAATATTCATCTCCCTTTTGTGAAACATTTCCATTTGTTGGATAAAATTGCAGCATTCCTTTATTATCTGGAGATGGTGGGAATATACATTTTAACAGTTTTATTTGTCTAAGAAGATGTCTGACCTATAATGAATTTGACATTATATAGGCTAAATGTAATGATACTGTAACGGGTGTTGGTTTAAAAGCTACAACATATTTCAGGGGGTGTTGATTTAGAAATGATAGAAACCAGTGATAGATTCATCAAAGGCTGTGCTAGATACCCCAACCAGTAACAAATATAATTGAGAAGGTTGAAGTACACAGCAGTGTCACAATTGCCACTTAAGCAACATGTCCTGGTTGATTTCTGACACATGGTGAAACAAACAAACACAGACCTGGGCGTTTGTAAAGTTTATTATTCATATCATCAAACAATCAACACGCCAAAGACACGTTCTATCATCCCCGCTTTATTTATAGTTGTATTTGTTGTACATCTTAAATCCCATTTGGGAAATTTGCCTTAGTGTCATTGCAGGCTGTCACGAGCAGAGTTAGGGTCTTGGGGATGTTACGACTGCACGAGAGGCAGCTAACTCACACTCGGACACAACCACACAAGAAAAGTACTAAATAACTAGAGCGTATATATGTCAGGCCGGTCAGGCCATAGTTTACATAAATATTAATAACAAAACAAAAGACAATAGAGGTATATATTCAAACCAAAAACTCTAATTAATAACTTAACCAATGATATTCATGTAACTATGGAGGTACTGCAATCAATAGTAAATAGGTATATTATACGAAACTGGATATCAATTTAAAGTGACAGTTGAGTCGCCACTGGCCAGTCGCCAGGCAAACTCTCCATAAATCATATGGGCTTAAATGTTAGGAGAGCCCAGTACGTTCAAAGCCTACAGAAGCACTCTTCGGCTTGTAGGTAATTTAAGCAGTTGCCAAAAGACTATATTTTATGCACAATCACTATTCAATTCATCAACAATGTGCTATATTATTCCAATCATACTATGGCAATAGATCTATCATACAGGACACTCGTGGTCGAGTGCCAGCTGGGGTTTCCTTAGTCTTCCTATGAGGCTGTAGTTCTCTCTCTATCTCCGATCTCTATTATACTTGAATAATTAAGATATATTACCATTGCTCACGCCTACTGGGAGGCGCGAACATCAAAATAGCGCAGCGTGGGCTTTCAAAGGTCAGCCCACTCAGACCTTTCTTTCTAGAGCTCAGTCAGTCCGTTAGCAAGGACTTCTTAGTCTTCAGACCACACAGTTCAGGTACTGGCCAACCGGAGATACTTCACGAAACGATGCTTCTCTCGTCTGTATTCACTAAATCTGAACGTTACACGATGTTATATACTATCTAACTACCCAGCGTGCTAGTCCGCTGGCCCAATTAGTTCAGCTATCTCATAGGTCGAAACCTCCCACCATTTTAACTGTAGTAATACGTCTGCACTATTCTACCAGCCAGTTAACGTGCAAAACTTGTCTAGTCATACTTAACAATGTCAACTGTCCCCACCTTGTTTCACCCCTACTCCATTACTTATTAATCACGAACATTAAAGCCGACAAGCGTGACTCTAGCAGTTTAACTTTACATTTATTTACTCACCAACTATAATTTGGCGAGGACCGTTCAAGGCCACCAGCCAATTTCTCATGGCCCTGGTAAACAACAACAACTCACTCTCTGCGTGAGTTTTAACAATATCCGAATCATGACACAGGCCATTTACAACTGGAAAGCAAAGATGAGGGAGTTGTAAGAATACACTTTATTTAATTCCTGCTCTTGCAGCGGCATGTTCGGCCTATTCTTCACGATTTCCAACAGCAAATGTGTCTTTAACGACCCCAACTTGTACACGGACAATACAAATTTTCCGTCCTTAGCCAAGGAAGTCTAGGTGCTCGATTTTACCTGCCATAGGATTCGGGAGAGGAAATTATGATAAAAAAAAAATTCCAAAAATTCCAACTTGTCTGCAGTGACTGGCATTCGAACCCGGTACCTCCGGCATGACAGGCGATCACCTGGCTTCTAGACTAATAATAGTTCGTCCATCAGGTATGATGATGACCTTAACAACACCAGAGGAATAAAGAACAGAAATTGTTGAGAATTTCAACACATGGACAATAAAGAGAACTAAAGGACACAGAGGACAGAACGGAAAGACTGTTCTTTCATGACTTATGGCTTCTCATGTGACTGATAAGTCCTATTTTTGCCCTGCAGACCCTTCCGCATAAATGACAAGAGTGCTCCGTTGGTTCAGTACCACTGGGCCTTTTCTTGCGCCGTTATCTTTTTTTGATAGCCTGCTGGACTCTGTCAGCTTCCCATGCTTTGCTGCCTCTGGTAAGGGCCGCCCTCCAATTTGCACGATCAAGCGAGAGCTTTTCCCACTCACTCACATCAATGGCAAAGGCCTTCAGTGATGGCTTGAGAGTGTCTTTGTAACGTCTCTTTGGGGCCCCAACATTCCTCGTTCCATTGGAGAGCTCAGAGAAGAAGATTTGCTTAGGGAGTCTGGAGTCGGGCATTCTGACAACATGTCCTGCCCAACGTAGCTGAATTTTTTTCAGGTGGCAGAAGATGCTCAATTCCTTGGCACGATTGAGGACCTCAGTGTCTGGAATTTTATCCTGCCATTTGATCCTTAGGATCTTTCTAAGGCAGGCCAGATGAAAGTGATTTAGCTTTCTGGCATGCGATTGGTACACTGTCCAGGTTTCAGCCCCATAGAGTAGGGTGGGAAGGAACACAGCATTGTACACTTTCAGCTTAGTGACTGTGCGAATGCCGGCGACATCCCATACTCTCTTTCGAAGCCTGCCAAATGCAGAGCTGGCTTTGCTGATTCTTGAGAGAATTTCAGTATCAACACGAGCCGCGGAAGACAGTGTACTGCCAAGATAGGTGAAGTTCTCCGACACCTTCAGAAGACTGTCATGGACTTTGATATTTGGGGTCACAGGATACTTGTCGTCTGGGGTAGGCTGATGGAGCACTTCCGTCTTCTTTGTGCTTACTGTGAGGCCAAAGTTGTCACAGGCACTAGAGAACTTATCAACACAGTTTTGCATGCTATCCTCATCGTGTGCCAGAAGTGCACAATCATCAGCAAATAGTAGGTCACAGACTTGAGTACTTTTGGTTTTGGTTTTTGCCTGAAGTCTCCTGAGGTTGAATAGACTGCCATCAGTTCGGTACTTGATGCTTACCCCTTGAGGAGGAGAGCTAAAGGCTTCTTGTAGCATTGCAGAGAACATGATGCTGAACAGAGTTGGGGCTAAGACACAACCCTGTTTTACCCCATTTGTGACAGCAAAGGGCTCTGAAACACTGCCGTTGCTTTTGACTGCAGCTTGCATGCCATCATGAAACTGGCGCACTATTGTGATGAATTCGGGTGGACACCCAAACTTCGCCAAGATTTTCCAGAGGCCTTCAGGACACACTGTGTCAAATGCTTTTGTGAGGTCAACAAATGTGATATACAGCGCTTTATTTTGTTCCATGCATTTTTCCTGAATCTGTCTGGCAGCAAAAATCATATCCGCCGTTCCCCTCTCTTTACGAAAGCCACATTGGCTCTCGGGAAGCAAGTCATTTGACGAGAGGTGATCAAGAAGGCGATTCAGAAGCATTCTTGCCAATATTTTGCCAGCAATTGAAAGTAGAGAGATTCCCCGATGGTTGTCACAGACTTGGCTGTCCCCTTTGTTTTTGTACAGATGGATGATTGAAGCATCTTTGAAGTCCTGTGGCAGCTTCCCTGCTTTCAACATATGATTGAACAACTCGGTCAACCTTTCAATAAGCTTTTCTCCACCGAAGGCATACACCTCAGCAGGAATTGAATCCACGCCTGGTGATTTGTTAAAGGACATCTGATTTGTGGCAGTTCGGGTCTCATTTGCTGTGAATGGCTTGGCAAGAGCTGCATTAATAGGAGTCTGGGGGAGGCGGTCAATGGACTCAGTATTTATATTTGATGGCCGATTTAGCACACCTCCGAAATGTTCTGCCCAACGCTGAATTATGGCATTCAATTCAACAATGCGTGTTGAACCATCTGACGCAAGAAGTGGCGTAGTGCCAGAGCGGGATGGTCCAAACACAGCTCGGAGGCTCTCAAAGAACTTTCTAGTGTTGTTTGTGTCGGCATATTTCTGAGTTTCTCTTACTCGCTCTTCAAGCCAGTCATTTTTCATTTTCCTCAGCTTCTTCTGGAGTACACCCTTACATGCACGCAGTGCATCAGCTTTTGCTGTGGAAGAGGGGTCACTGCAGTGAGCTTGGATGAGACTATTTTTTTCTTTGATGAGCACTTTGATTTCATTATCATTATCATTGAACCAGTCCTGGTGCTTGCGGACAGGAAAACCAACTGTGCTGCTGGCGCAAGACTGTACAGTCGTATTTGGGTCAGTCCAGCTCTGTTCAATGTTCTCAGGGTCAAAAGTCACGCAATCCAATTTTGAGGAGAGTTCTGATGAGAGCTCGCTCTGTTTCTCAGCTGAGCAGAGTTTTGAAACATTTAGGCGTTTAGGTGGCGCTTTCCCTTGAGGGCGTCTATTGCGCCTCAATGTTAGTCTGAGCTTGCAAACAATGAGTCTGTGGTCAGTTCCACACTCGGCACCACACATCGCCTTTGTTACTAGGACATCCTTTCTGTCAGTCTTCCTCACAATGACATAGTCTATGAGATGCCAATGCTTTGAGCGGGGATGCATCCATGACGTTCTGTTTCTCACGGGGAGACTAAAATTTGTGTTGGTAATGAACAGGCCAAATTCAGCGCACAAAGTAAGTAAGCGCAACCCATTGTTATTGCATGAACCAACTCCATGAGGGCCCAAAACATTTGGCCACGCTGAGATTTCGGAGCCAACCCTAGCATTGAAGTCCCCCTAGAGAATCAGCTTATCAGCTGCCGGGACAGAGCATATGACAGATTCTAGATCAGAATAGAACTTGTCTTTGGCTTCATCTGGGTTTGTCATGGTGGGCGCATATGCGCTAATGAGGGTGGCTGACTGGCTTTTCCCAACTGGGATCCTGAGTGTCATTAGCCTGTCATTTATTTCAATTGGCATGGACTGCAAGTTTCTGACAAGGTCATTTTTAATTGCAAACCCAACACCATGCTGTCTCGGTTCGACTGCACCCTTGCCTTTCCAGAAGAAGGTGTATCCACCACTGAGCTCTTTGAGTTGGCCACTATCAGGGAGTCTGGTCTCACTGAGTGCCACTATGTCCAGGTTGTACCTGCTGAGCTCAATGGCAATAAGTGCAGTGCGTCTTTCCGGGTTGTTTGAGTTGTCCTGTAGTGTGCGTATATTCCAGGCTCCTAGCCTGAGTAAGCTGAATTTCTTTTTGTTTCGACCGCAAAAAGGGATCCCCACTGGTCGCGGTATACCAGTCAGGGTGATGTGAAGTGGGCTTTCTTTAGGGCACCTTTTCTAGCCCCTTCCTCAGTTGAGGTGAGCAGTGCTATCCTTAAATAAGGCTGCTCAGCTACTGTGGGTGCTGCCTCCCCACGCCTCCACTTCAATCGACGATGAAGCGACCATAGCCCACAGCCACCAACGTGTAGGTCTGTGCTAACAGCTTCCAGTCTATCCAAACCTGCTGCCACCGCACTCGCCCATCGCCGTTGGAATTTTGAGAGGAAAGAAGACGAGACAAAGATGAAAGAAGACGAGGTGAGTGTTAAGACTGGCGCAAAGAATTTGTTTTTAGTGAGAAAGAGCTGCGCAAACATCAGACTCACTCTCTCGCCTGGACACAACTTATCCAAGTGGCAAGACAGGGTCAAGACGACTGGAAATGTATCCAGGTGCAGGAGGATGCCAGAGGGACAGTCATATTGCCTGACCGGCTGCCTGTAGGCTACTCCACAGCCTCGCAGTCCCAACTGACTAGGGTGAAAGACCCAAACCAAAGAACACCAATACTGGTGGATGCTCTGTGTCACGATATCCAGGCCAGAGTGACGGTATATTGCCATCTGCCCTATCAATCAACCACTGGCCTGCTGCCGCCAGCTTCGAAGCTGCGTCCGGGAAGTTTGCTCAATTCTTCGTCTGTGATTTAGGCAAACAAGCCTATGACCACACCGCTACCGGGGGCCAATATGAAGGACTCAAGTACTGAGGGTCACATTGTGCCCTAGCATGTGGCCGTTGGGTTAGATGAAACCTCCTCCGCCCTGGCCGTTTGCACCGACAGGTGCACGCCCACTGATACCATGCTAGCGTACCAGTTCATGAAACAGGTTGTACTGGATTACATGTTACCAGTAGCAGATTTTTCTGACCTGACACCCGGCTTCTAGACTACCATGTCCCCAATTTACGATATTTCCCCGAAATGATATGAATCCTTGCTGCCTGTGCTAAACCAGAAACTGTGTATCTAGGTTTGTACCTCTAGTCCCTAAAACAAGCATGCCAGTAAAATAGGTCAGGACAGGCCGGGGATAGACATTAGGAATTCAATCAGCACTCCAGATCGTCCACGGCAACAGAATAGGCCATGAAACGCTTGTGCTTCAAGGCATAACACAGGACTCTGTGCTGAATTTAAAACCATCATCATCATCATCATTGCCTTTCTCACCCTGGATCAGGGTATAGGCCACCAACAAACACTTTCCATCCCTCTCTATCATGGGCCAGCCTCTTTACATTATTCCAAGTCTTTCCGCTTCGTTGCACATCATTTTCTCTGGCTCTTCTCCACGTTCCGCGCGGCCTTCCTCTTGATCTCTTGCCCTGGGGATTCCAATCCAATACCTTCTTCGTGATGCTGTTTCCAGGCCTCCTGAGAGTGTGGCCGATCCATCTCCATCGCCTCCTACCAATTTCCTCTCTGACTGGGCTCTGTCTTGTTCTTTTCCATACAATTTCATTGCTCACCTTGTCTGTCCATCTGATCTTAAGTAGCTTCCTCAAACATCTGTTGATGAAAACTTGGATTCTCTTTATGCAGGCCTTTTAAAACCATGCATTGCCTTTAATCTGCTCGGCTTTCATGTTGTGTGCTGTGAGAGGTGGGGGTATTTTAAACTTGTCACCCAACTTAAACCAAATCACAGAAGTAAATACTATCTTTTAAATTGAACCGATCGGATTACGTCAGTGACCTACAATTTTTTAATTTCTTTTTACCTTTTTAGTTGCACACTTGCAAGCAATCACTATTTCCTTGACAACCATCGAGAAAATGACTAGCACTAGGTGTCATTCCTAAACTGAATTATATATTTTTATCTGTGTGTTCAAAATGGTGATAATAATAATGCAGTCTAATGATCGAAAGGGAGTTGTTGTTGTTTTTTTACATTGAAGTTTGGTCAGTAATTGGTGTTGTCGGTGGCTTTGTTCTGTTTCTCTCCGAAAAAAATTAACATTGCGATTTACTTACCAGGAACTGACCGAAGCAGAAAGACGTAGATAATATTGAAGCACAGTAAATATCCCATCTTTCTGAAGTAACAATCCCAGTGGTCCTGGATTCCCATCTAGAATATCAAATTTACTGTTTGAAAACAAATGGGAGATGGAGGGTGACGAGGTGGCGAGAGGAGTAATGCAATAACATTGCTTTTGTATGTAATTTAATGTGACGTGACACATGCTTGGTTGTTGTAGCACAGCCATGACTGGGTCACAGATTTACATTCATAGAATAAGCCATCAGGAACATCATTTTGAGAAAGGAAACCAAAGTTAGTGCAAAGTTATGAAATTATGTGGCTGGATATTTTAAACTTATTAAACACAACTACCAGACATGTTTTCGGGGAATTCACAACCACTCAATTAATTGATTAAAAACGTCCACCGAATACCAAGAATGTTCCATATCACCACATTTTCTACTGCAAACTTTTACAACAATGCTCATTCTGGAGGTCGTATTCTTTCAAGCGAGTCGATAGTGTATGCTGTAAACATGTAAATATTTATGTGTGTATGTGTCAACCTACCTCTTATCTGAATATTCCTTCCACACAGCTTGGAGTTCTCCTGCATCTAGTTCGTAAACACACACATATGACACAAACACACTATGGTTTACAGATGCAAGTTTAAACACACTAACAGGGAAATGAAGATCATGAAAAACTGTTCAGAATCAAATAGTGCGTTTCAGTAAAATTACACCTTATGTAATCTAATCAGTCATACGTTTCCCTCACACAACACAGTAAAGCTTACACAGCTGAGACAGATCCCAAAACTGTGTAGACGCTGAGGGTTTCATACTTCCTGGTGGCCGATACAGTTTCCATAAAGATTGCACACCACTATATCTATGAATAAAGGCTGTATGGTCTACTGCATGCTATGATTCAGTCTTAAACCTTTACTTCCGTACCATTCTGCTGTTCTTTCAATGGACTTCAAGTTCTACAATTAATATTATCTAGTATCGACGTCTTTTCAATTGTCAGGTCAGAAAAATCTGCTACTGGTAACATGTAATCCAGTACAACCTGTTTCATGAACTGGTACGCTAGCATGGTATCAGTGGGCGTGCACCTGTCGGTGCAAACGGCCAGGGCGGAGGAGGTTTCATCTAACCCAACGGCCACATGCTAGGGCACAATGTGACCCTCAGTATTTGAGTCCTTCATATTGGCCCCCGGTAGCGGTGTGGTCATAGGCTTGTTTGCCTAAATCACAGACGAAGAATTGAGCAAACTTCCCGGACGCAGCTTCGAAGCTGGCGGCAGCAGGCCAGTGGTTGATTGATAGGGCAGATGGCAATATACCGTCACTCTGGCCTGGATATCGTGACACAGAGCATCCACCAGTATTGGTGTTCTTTGGTTTGGGTCTTTCACCCTAGTCAGTTGGGACTGCGAGGCTGTGGAGTAGTCTACAGGCAGCCGGTCAGGCAATATGACTGTCCCTCTGGCATCCTCCTGCACCTGGATACATTTCCAGTCGTCTTGACCCTGTCTTGCCACTTGGATAAGTTGTGTCCAGGCGAGAGAGTGAGTCTGATGTTTGCGCAGCTCTTTCTCACTAAAAACAAATTCTTTGCGCCAGTCTTAACACTCACCTCGTCTTCTTTCATCTTTGTCTCGTCTTCTTTCCTCTCAAAATTCCAACGGCGATGGGCGAGTGCGGTGGCAGCAGGTTTGGATAGACTGGAAGCTGTTAGCACAGACCTACACGTTGGTGGCTGTGGGCTATGGTCGCTTCATCGTCGATTGAAGTGGAGGCGTGGGGAGGCAGCACCCACAGTAGCTGAGCAGGCTTATTTAAGGATAGCACTGCTCACCTCAACTGAGGAAGGGGCTAGAAAAGGTGCCCTAAAGAAAGCCCACTTCACATCACCCTGACTGGTATACCGCGACCAGTGGGGATCCCTTTTTGCGGTCGAAACAAAAAGAAATTCAGCTTACTCAGGCTAGGAGCCTGGAATATACGCACACTACAGGACAACTCAAACAACCCGGAAAGACGCACTGCACTTATTGCCATTGAGCTCAGCAGGTACAACCTGGACATAGTGGCACTCAGTGAGACCAGACTCCCTGATAGTGGCCAACTCAAAGAGCTCAGTGGTGGATACACCTTCTTCTGGAAAGGCAAGGGTGCAGTCGAACCGAGACAGCATGGTGTTGGGTTTGCAATTAAAAATGACCTTGTCAGAAACTTGCAGTCCATGCCAATTGAAATAAATGACAGGCTAATGACACTCAGGATCCCAGTTGGGAAAAGCCAGTCAGCCACCCTCATTAGCGCATATGCGCCCACCATGACAAACCCAGATGAAGCCAAAGACAAGTTCTATTCTGATCTAGAATCTGTCATATGCTCTGTCCCGGCAGCTGATAAGCTGATTCTCTAGGGGGACTTCAATGCTAGGGTTGGCTCCGAAATCTCAGCGTGGCCAAATGTTTTGGGCCCTCATGGAGTTGGTTCATGCAATAACAATGGGTTGCGCTTACTTACTTTGTGCGCTGAATTTGGCCTGTTCATTACCAACACAAATTTTAGTCTCCCCGTGAGAAACAGAACGTCATGGATGCATCCCCGCTCAAAGCATTGGCATCTCATAGACTATGTCATTGTGAGGAAGACTGACAGAAAGGATGTCCTAGTAACAAAGGCGATGTGTGGTGCCGAGTGTGGAACTGACCACAGACTCATTGTTTGCAAGCTCAGACTAACATTGAGGCGCAATAGACGCCCTCAAGGGAAAGCGCCACCTAAACGCCTAAATGTTTCAAAACTCTGCTCAGCTGAGAAACAGAGCGAGCTCTCATCAGAACTCTCCTCAAAATTGGATTGCGTGACTTTTGACCCTGAGAACATTGAACAGAGCTGGACTGACCCAAATACGACTGTACAGTCTTGCGCCAGCAGCACAGTTGGTTTTCCTGTCCGCAAGCACCAGGACTGGTTCAATGATAATGATAATGAAATCAAAGTGCTCATCAAAGAAAAAAATAGTCTCATCCAAGCTCACTGCAGTGACCCCTCTTCCACAGCAAAAGCTGATGCACTGCGTGCATGTAAGGGTGTACTCCAGAAGAAGCTGAGGAAAATGAAAAATGACTGGCTTGAAGAGCGAGTAAGAGAAACTCAGAAATATGCCGACACAAACAACACTAGAAAGTTCTTTGAGAGCCTCCGAGCTGTGTTTGGACCATCCCGCTCTGGCACTACGCCACTTCTTGCGTCAGATGGTTCAACACGCATTGTTGAATTGAATGCCATAATTCAGCGTTGGGCAGAACATTTCGGAGGTGTGCTAAATCGGCCATCAAATATAAATACTGAGTCCATTGACCGCCTCCCCCAGACTCCTATTAATGCAGCTCTTGCCAAGCCATTCACAGCAAATGAGACCCGAACTGCCACAAATCAGATGTCCTTTAACAAATCACCAGGCGTGGATTCAATTCCTGCTGAGGTGTATGCCTTCGGTGGAGAAAAGCTTATTGAAAGGTTGACCGAGTTGTTCAATCATATGTTGAAAGCAGGGAAGCTGCCACAGGACTTCAAAGATGCTTCAATCATCCATCTGTACAAAAACAAAGGGGACAGCCAAGTCTGTGACAACCATCGGGGAATCTCTCTACTTTCAATTGCTGGCAAAATATTGGCAAGAATGCTTCTGAATCGCCTTCTTGATCACCTCTCGTCAAATGACTTGCTTCCCGAGAGCCAATGTGGCTTTCGTAAAGAGAGGGGAACGGCGGATATGATTTTTGCTGCCAGACAGATTCAGGAAAAATGCATGGAACAAAATAAAGCGCTGTATATCACATTTGTTGACCTCACAAAAGCATTTGACACAGTGTGTCCTGAAGGCCTCTGGAAAATCTTGGCGAAGTTTGGGTGTCCACCCGAATTCATCACAATAGTGCGCCAGTTTCATGATGGCATGCAAGCTGCAGTCAAAAGCAACGGCAGTGTTTCAGAGCCCTTTGCTGTCACAAATGGGGTAAAACAGGGTTGTGTCTTAGCCCCAACTCTGTTCAGCATCATGTTCTCTGCAATGCTACAAGAAGCCTTTAGCTCTCCTCCTCAAGGGGTAAGCATCAAGTACCGAACTGATGGCAGTCTATTCAACCTCAGGAGACTTCAGGCAAAAACCAAAACCAAAAGTACTCAAGTCTGTGACCTACTATTTGCTGATGATTGTGCACTTCTGGCACACGATGAGGATAGCATGCAAAACTGTGTTGATAAGTTCTCTAGTGCCTGTGACAACTTTGGCCTCACAGTAAGCACAAAGAAGACGGAAGTGCTCCATCAGCCTACCCCAGACGACAAGTATCCTGTGACCCCAAATATCAAAGTCCATGACAGTCTTCTGAAGGTGTCGGAGAACTTCACCTATCTTGGCAGTACACTGTCTTCCGCGGCTCGTGTTGATACTGAAATTCTCTCAAGAATCAGCAAAGCCAGCTCAGCATTTGGCAGGCTTCGAAAGAGAGTATGGGATGTCGCCGGCATTCGCACAGACACTAAGCTGAAAGTGTACAATGCTGTGTTCCTTCCCACCCTACTCTATGGGGCTGAAACCTGGACAGTGTACCAATCGCATGCCAGAAAGCTAAATCACTTTCATCTGGCCTGCCTTAGAAAGATCCTAAGGATCAAATGGCAGGATAAAATTCCAGACACTGAGGTCCTCAATCGTGCCAAGGAATTGAGCATCTTCTGCCACCTGAAAAAAATTCAGCTACGTTGGGCAGGACATGTTGTCAGAATGCCCGACTCCAGACTCCCTAAGCAAATCTTCTTCTCTGAGCTCTCCAATGGAACGAGGAATGTTGGGGCCCCAAAGAGACGTTACAAAGACACTCTCAAGCAATCACTGAAGGCCTTTGCCATTGATGTGAGTGAGTGGGAAAAAGCTCTCGCTTGATCGTGCAAATTGGAGGACGGCCCTTACCAGAGGCAACAAAGCATGGGAAGCTGACAGAGTCCAGCAGGCTATCAAAAAAAGAGAACGGCGCAAGAAAAGGCCCAGTGGTACTGAACCAACGGAGCACTCTTGTCATTTATGCGGAAGGGTCTGCAGGGCAAAAATAGGACTTATCAGTCACATGAGAAGCCATAAGTCATGAAAGAACAGTCTTTCCATTCTGTCCTCTGTGTCCTTTAGTTCTCTTTATTGTCCATGTGTTGAAATTCTCAACAATTTCTGTTCTTTATTCCTCTGGTGTTGTTAAGGTCATCATCATACCTGATGGACGAACTATTATTAGTATCGACGTCTTTTCATAGCTGTCTTGACGAAATGTTACCAGTGAGTATGGCACATTTCCTTCAGTCGACTGTGAGATAGCACTGGCTGAGTTTATTCATAAAATATCGTTTTTTGTTTTTGCAGGCGGATATTTTATTAACCTTTTCTGTTGGTACTGGGTACAATTAATGTAGACAGAAAAATTCAGCCAAAATTAGCACAATTACACCCCAACCCTTAACTTTTATTTATTCCTCAAATTACATACCAGCAGTCACCAGGTGTCATTCAAATTTTGTTGTGCAAAATTTTCTTTTCGTTATTTATGTTCACTTTTTAATAAACCTGTCCGTTAGGCCTGGGTACAAATGTTCACATACCTCACACATAAGGATTTATACTGGTTATTTCTATAGGTATACCTTGGGTAAAAATGTAGACAGTCAGTGAGTCTCTGTAATCTGTAATCAGAGACTTTTAAAATGTTCTAATCTCTCTGTGCCATCCACTGTGATGGGTGAGGTGTTATTAATGTATCGATTAGAGGTGCCAAGATATATTGGTAGTGTGTACTTGTACATTCCTAAGCCTTCTTGTTCATCCCTGGTGGTTCAAAGATTTTCAGAATATAGTTTCCATTGATTCTGTCGAGGTGGCTTTCTGACTGAACAGTGGCAGCTCCTTCAGAAGAAGATGTTCATTGTTTTCTGGTCTCAAGATGACATGCAAATGACGTAATAGAATTGGGAAGAAACTACACTTGAGGCGGAAGAACAAAACGGTGATCATGGTGAAGAGGGTTAATTGTGGTAGTGGTAAATGCAAAGGAGGAGGATAATCAGGAAAACACAATCATATTGACCTACAACTGCTGCAGCTGCTTCCTACTACACAGACTGAACCAGAACCTGGTACAGCTTGGTTGCAGAACCGATGTCACCAGGAAGAAGCAGTGAAGGGAAACCTTCTACACCCACTTTTCAGTTCAGAACCTGCTGAAAATCTCTAAGAACAGGACACTAAACTGGATCAGCTGCTGATTCTGGTTCTGTATTATCTTTGCTCAAGGACCACCAAATGCTGTTGGCCTTTGTAGATAACACAAACAAAAAAGGAAAGCAGGTAAAGGAGAGGAATAAGACTTAGTGGAGACTGCCGAGGGCGATATGTGGGCCCTCAGTACATAATTGACATATCTAGGCAGCCTGCATTATAACTTTAATCACACTACTCTCATAAATGGTACTTTTGCAGGGTGCAAGACGCATTATGCAATTTTAGAGATGTCTGAGGCGTGTTTGTGAAGAACGTGGCCGTGCATTATGTGCCAGGAACATGCCTCACTATTGATGAACAAATTATTCCATTTAGGTGAAGACACACCTGCTTTTCTTCACTATTTACCTTCTAAACCATGGAAACAATGATGGAAAAGTCTTTTGAGTTCGTGATCCAGAAACAAACTACCCATTTCGTGGAACACCTTAATTTGGGAAAGGGGGTGACATTGGGAGACAGGAAGAGGTGAATTTAGTCAGGAATATGATACCTAGACTGACCTCTGACTTCATAAGAAATGAAAAAAAAAATCACTTATGACGACTCCACAGATTTAGAACTGTGTAACTGTCTTCGAAAAACAGAACATGACATTGATAACAAGCTTAGAAAAAAATAAATTATTTTTACCCACCCACGTGCCACCCTCTTTCCAGAATAAGAAATGCACTGCTCTAATTTTCTATCCTAATGAAGACGATTGGTCCTCAAAATGTCATATAGCCACTCTTAGTCCTACACTATTTTCCTTCTTACATTTTTTTCTCATCATCTTCAAATATTGCCCCATTGGTTGCTTACCCGCAAGAAAGAGGAATATATGGCCTGTTCATGATAGCTGATGTTATTGCCGATTGTGATGATGAAAGGATAATCAGAAGCCACTGTGCCATGTATTACTAGGTCTGGCTGAACACAGATATATATATAATATCATAAAAGGAGAAAGCCACCCTAAATATCTCCATTATGATTAGTAACGATGAATGGTCTGTCTGTTAGGAATGTGTGTCTACAAAACTACCCAGGAAATACAGATCAGCTAAATCGTGTATTTACTTTATACTTCGGGATGGCTATAAAATTACCCAGGATGTACGGCTTGGGGGTAAAATAACGGCGTACCGAAAAGGTTAATCAGAAATTTGCACAACGATTAATGTATCCTCTGAGCTTGGCCTTTGAGACCGAGAAATCTTACACATTGAAAACAGGGCAAAACCATTCAAGTTGGTGAGAAAATACCGGCGCACCCATGTTAACGATTGTCTTTTAAGGATATGTATAATGCGATGAAGTTGCACGTTTATCCTTGCTATTGATCCTTGCACTGCTCGAACACATTGACAAAGCCTATTCGAAAACGAAGGGTTATTCTTTTCTATCGACACTACTCCAAATCTCTCCACGAGTCTTGTGACCGATAGTTGGAGAGACGTTTATTTCAAGTAAATAGATATGAAAAGCTTAAAACAAAACAAACCAACAAAATTCCATGATAAGTATGCAAATTCATTTTAATTATATTATTACTATTATTTTTGGTTTTGTTTTAATTGGGGGATTGAGGGGTTCAACGTGCATTTCAATGATAGAGCAATTTAATGCAAATAAAAACAAAAACAAAAACAAAAATTGTCGAACCTCTTTTGACATTGAGATTGCAGGTCAGCTTTACAGAAAGGGGGAACCTTTATTAAATGAAGTCTGGTTGGTGGATGTCAACGAGGTGAGTCAGCACTTCCTAAGTGATATGGCTCTCGGCTGCAAGCGAGGGACTAACTCACACTTCGACGAACACACCAAACACACAAGCAAAATACTAAAAAAACAAAAGGATTCCTTTTGGTCAGGCCTGCAAGGCCGCAACAATTTACTCTGGATTATTAAAGAATATAAAAACAAGTAGATCTATAGGTTTACGAAATTCAGAGGAACTACAAAATAAGAATATGGTGTAGATACAGATCTTACTGCTTACACAAATAAATCCCCACTGCTGTTAATAACTTCACCCCATGTAGTTTAAGTGGATAACTGTCATAAGTTCAGTTCATCAGTAATTTACATGTCTCGCTGTCCAAGGACCTAGACTCTTGATAATTATGGCAATACAATCTTTAAGTGAAGTTGATCTAAAAGGTCCTGGCACTTTACTAGTTTCAAAAAAGACACAATTCAATTCTAATAATTACTAAACTCTCCAAATAGATATAGGTAAGTTCCATTCACACAAAATTCACTCTAAAATTTCTGCCAATTATATTGGTCAGATACTGCAGACGATTCCTACCCCCACTGTCCGCACTGACCCAGCCAAGGTTATTCTCGAGACGCGACGCGTCTATCAAAACAACACCCTTTTCTCACCCTTCTCTACTGTGTCAGTCACGGGCTACAAAACTGATTCGCAATAATAATAATTAGCTCTCCCCTCTTACAGTTCCCTGCTAAAAACTTTGGTTCACGAGGCCAGCTGAGTAGGCGACGTCTCGGTGAAATAAACAACTCCCTTGACCTAACACTAGATTTTCAAGCCTAACCTAAATCATGACAGTGGACGCTTTTGGTGGGGTCTATTTCCGTCCTTTTGTTCTGTTATATTCTGTCCATTTTCTTGTTTTTTGCACAGAGTGACCGTTAACGTGCAGACATGCTTTCTCCAAACTCAACCTCAGACTTAAGCTCGACTCTTGACATGTTTACATTTTATGGTGGGCCAGGCCACAGACAGGAAAAGTTTTTATCCTTTCCTGCAGGCATTTGTGTGGTAATTGCGTTCGAGCACCTGGATCTTTCATTACCTACTTGTCTCGCATCTTTATCATCCCTTCAGTTTTTTATCGGGATGCGTGCACGGCAATGCTATCATCTCAGGATACAGAAATTGATCATTATGGTTTATTTAAAGTCAAGAAAATTTCTAAATGAATACATAGAAGACAATTTTATGGTAGACTAATTGACTAGTGTCCAAGACAATTGAATTGAAGGGTACTCATTCCAGTCTAGTTCTTCGACCGATATCTCCCAGTCTATAGCACCTTAGAATCGTTGTTATGTACTGTCTTTCGACACTGTCCATATTTCGACACCACTCTCTTACAAGATTACTGCACATATATGCTAAGAATGGGACGTTGTGTAAGTTTTTAGTCGGAGATCAGAAAAGCCACAAGGCAAACATGAGGAAAGACACATGACCCGTGCTGGACCCAAACCCGCGACCTCGGCTACGACATCAACCGCCTTGCTAGGAAAGAGACAGTCGGCTCTTATTCCGTTTTTGATAAATATTATTTTAGTGACAGCTGCCTCTAGTGTCCTGTAATAGAATTTTTGTGTCCTATATAAAATTGGTTCGTAGAAGCGTCGACAAAAAAGTTGTGGAAGGTCAAATCATCAACCAACATGAAATTACAAAATAATGGCAGAAAATGGATGTGGGACAGATCAAAAACAATCGGAAATAGTTAGGTATAGTGGTCGATAGAAATTCCCAGAAAATTATTATCAGAAAAAGTATGGAATACGTGAACAAAAGAACAAAGCGGGCGGGACAACAAAAAACACTTTCTCTTGAAAGTTGAGAAAATGCAGAAATAGCTCAGTTTCAACAATGCCAAGTTTCCTACCTCACCGACCTCGATAAGATAATGTCATCACAACAGTGTATTCCAAATAAAAAGCAATACACAGAAGATACTACTACCAAATTGTAGAAAAGGCGCACAACAACAAGTACAACAGAAGCAGAGGTTGAGTCAGTTGCAGGGCGATTCATCACAAAATGTTTATAATTGTAGAATTGGTTAGTTGAGCGGTTTTGGTCGTTGTTGTTGTTGTTGTTTTAAGTCATTTGATATAGATTTTTTCCCCCATCTTCTCCCCGTCTTCTCCTGCAAACAATATTTTGCCTTCATACTAACATCAGCATTTCTTTGGTTTTTACCAGCATACTGTTTGATGTTAACTTTGATGTTTTTTTGCTTTATTTTCTCCGACGCACTTTAGTTTGTTGTATTGTGATTAGTTCATAGATATTACCTTCCTTCTCTTGACTTTAAGGGGAGATTGTTTGTTATTATTTTTCTTTAATATATTTTTACTTGGTAAGTTAAAAGTAACGGTTTTCTTTTTAATAATACACATCAACATGACTGTTTGTTCCTTCTGATGTTTTTCTTGATATTTCTCTATTTGACGACAACATGTGTCAGTCTTCTTTAGGCTTGTGGTGGCTGCAAAGTTACATTAAAGCCTTGAACACTTGCAAAACATCAGTGAATATTATTTTTTTATTGGCTTCCCACATGTACCGTTTTTTCATGTCATGATGTCCAGTGTCACGAAGCGAGTGTGAATTGCTGAGTGTTGTCATGCATTCGCTGGCACACGCTCTGCCTCGCAAACAATTCAAAAAAGAAAAGAAAACAACAAAAGGCCAGATTATTTGGGACATGCCTGCAGGGCCATATAATAATAATTACACTAACGTATTATGAATAAAATATTGAGTTACCATTCGTGCATAAAATATAATGCACTTATGACGGGGTGAAGAAAGTAATGACTAAACCATTAGTCGTTACTGATATACTTTTCTACGACGGACAGACTTATGCCCTGCTATATCAGCAGTAATTATTGTATTGATACAATCTAAAAATACTAAATACTAAGATTCAATAAACGCAAAACTCTCTACATCAACTCATAATAATAATAACAGTATGTAGAGGACGGCTCGTCCGAACAGACAGTGCTCATTGCTCACAGGTTAGCTTCTGATACAATGGACTTACATTGTCGCCCAGGGAAAGGCGGACGGCAGGCAATGTCGCGTGAGGAACTTTCTTCTTTTAGTAGGACATGGGCTGTGACCTCAAACTTTAGTGCCCGTTGTCAATATGTAATTAATAATGATTATAATAATAATAAATAGAATTTCTATAGCTCATTTCTAATAAAATTATTACTCAATGCCCTGTACATTGCATCAATAATTCATACATACACTTTCCACATCTCATACTAAAACACACACTCTCAGTTTCAAACACATAGACGCTCTTAGTCACATAGCACTAGCTTATATAATCAATCATAACATCAAAGTACAGAATAGAATTTTGAAAATCTAACAGTTTCGGAGGAAAAGGTGATGTTTTACGTTTTTTCTAAAGCTTTCAAGATTCGGTGATTCACAAATGTTTAAGGGTATCTGGTTCCAGATAAAAGGTCCAAAATAATTGAAGGATCTATGGCCTATAGTTTAAAAATTTTTTAGATGGGATTCTTAAGATTGTTTTGTCACTTGATGATCTTAGAGAACGAGATGGTGTGTAGACTTGTAAAGATTTTTTGAGATAGCTGGGTGTGGTGTTATTTAAACATTTGCAGCAAAAAAACAGCAATTTTGTATGTTATTCTTTCTGTTATAGGAAAACAGTGCAGTTGTTTTAACAAAAGCTTATCGTGGTCAGCTTGTTTTTTTCTTGGTAATCAATTTGACTGCGTTGTTTTGAATGACTTGAATTTTAGACAGTTTATCTGCTGTTATTCCAGCAAGAAGAGAATTGCAATAATCTATTCGAGATACAATTAGCGGAGTAACTGAGGTTTTGGTAATAGCTTTTTTGAGGAAATTTCGAACTCTGCTGATGTTTCAATTACATCATTGGCATTCTGTCTTCTGCTATGATCCCTCCCTTAGGCGGAGGCGTACCGAGCCTCTCTGTGAGCAGATACTCTGTGACATGAGACTGGGGCCCTCGTGCCAGCTCGTGGCTTTTATAGGCTGCAAATCTGCCTTGTCAGTCTGTTCTCGTGCATATGCGGAAGTGTTGTCTCAACACTTTGCACGCCTCACTCCGAATCACTGCTTTATTTATTTAATCTAACTCCTAACATACAACAACTAGCGCGAGCACAGGGTTAATGACACGTGGGGCAGCACTCAATCCGTGACATCCAGGATGGGTTGTACCATACCAGGCTCTCAAGCTGTTTAATATGGTTGCGATCTCGTTCCCGGACCTTCATCAGCTCGACATTTTCTGTGACCTTGCAGATTATACTATTACATAAAACAAAGAATGACCACACATGCTGACATAATTCTTTCAAATGAATGTGAACAGATTTTAATGTCCATATTAATTTGCATGTGTTTAGGAATATAATTATAAGATTTTTTTTTTTAAATAACATTCCAAAGGAGAAAGACATGCTATGATATTCCCCCGCATATATACATTACAAGTAATAACATTGTAAAACGCTGGAATATAAAAATTCTGAATTGTTTCGTTCATGTTTGGTTTAAACTGAAGTTTTATTTTCCTTGATTCCCATAGGATTTTAATAAGATTTTGGGTGAAATAATTGTCAGTGTAAAGCAGAAAGCACAGGAAACAATAATAAAAACTAAAGTATAACGATTACAGAAAGCTGTGATACCACAGTGTACATCAATTGTTTAAATCCTATAAAATATTAGCATTTTTGTCTATCTCAGGATATAAATTACAATGAATAAGCGGTGAAAACTGTCTCTTGTAAAACCAAATCAAGCCGTTTCTGTTGCACACGATAATTCACCTGGCATGAGTACCAAGGTCAGCAGTGGTACATATTTAGAATAGTAAGGATTTGAAACACAAAATTCAGGTACAAGGATAATAATTATATCAGGACCAGTTTGGTTTGGCTGGTGCTGCCAAGTAACAGCACAATGTTGGCCAAATACTTCATTACAGTGCAAAACAACAATAACAACAACAAAAATGCCTTTTTTTTTTTTTTAAATTTAGTGGATCGCTATTGGTAAGTTGGGCCATTTATGGCAAGGAAATGAGAAATCTTTCTAGGGCGTTCACCATCAATTCCCGTGTGCCACACAGATGTCCAGAGTCCAATAATTACAAAATTGTGCAATGACAAGGATAGAAAACTCAGCTCAGTCATAACAGTAAAATTGCAAGGTATTCAAAGAACAAGACATTTTGCCATGAAACCCTACAACGCTCGATCGTACTAATGAAACTTTAGCTGATAAAAGGCTGCCTAGACAAGTCAATAACATTTCATCTGTATAGTTCCAGTTGTCCACCAGTTATCTATAGCGTGTTTTCATAGACAACTGCATCACGACCACGTAATTCATCTTGCAAATGACTCAGTGAAATGTCGGGAGAATCTAAAATACGTGTATTCTCGTATCCTGCACGTGGAGTGTCCTGTCGGCCTGGGGGTCTGAGATCTTCACTATTGTCAGAACTCTGTACAACATTTTCATAATTTGGTCCTGTAGGAAATAGACAGGTTAAAAAGAAAATAAAAAAACGATAATTGTACTGATTTTATTGAAATACGGCAAAATTGGAAAAATTATTCAAGGGATTACTACACAGGTTCTTTTGCCTGGAAAAGCCCAATATAAATACTATATCTCTTCATTCAAAAAGAAGAAAGAGAAGGAAAGAAAGAAGTAAAGCAGCCCATCCTTTAAGAATAAGGTGTTTTATAAAGAGTTCCTGTCTGAAGGGAATTACAGCATACCCCCACCCGTCACCAATATTCCCCTATGATTCATACATTGCCGCTGAAGATTTCTGTTACAATGTCGCATGTCCTCACCATCCTACCATATTTATTTTATGACCATCTCTTATATATGCGCGTTTAAATTTAAAAGTGATCTAAATGAAAAAGAATATTAGCGAAGGGCTGCCTGGGATATATATAATATTAATAGTTTTTGAAACTGTTATTGGCATAAATCTCACCAATATAAGAAGTGTCGATATTATTATCAATATTATTGAAAGACTACCATAAGCGGGCGCGGGATGGGGGGGGGGGGGGGGAAGAGACATGAAGCAAAGCAGAAACATCGAATGAGATAGCATTTTGCTACTATAACAGACCGCCGGAGTCGGGTGTGAACTTCCTCACGAAGACATTTTGTAATCAACAGCGCACTGGGACAGTTATTTGATGCGGGGGTCATTTAGGTCCCATCTTTAAATGTAGCTGGGTATGAACTAATTTCTTGCGGCCTGTTTGCGGCCTGTTTGGGCCACTCAATCGTTGGTGCCCAAACTTTGGCTCTGATAAATCCTCACTGTACTGAAAATGGACGGCCCGCATCGCGCCCTTGAAAACCAAAGTACGGTACGATAAACTGGATAAATAAAATTCTGCAATATTTATATCTTCCTCCAAAGATAATGGATACAGGAAACTTAGACAACTGAACTTGGCACACGCCAGCATGGGAGACACTAAGAATGGCGCATTCTCCAAACCCAAATAGAGGGACCACTGAGTTATTGTTCACTGTTCAGGCTTTGACTCCAGTATCTTACTACAACTGCAATCAGTTAAGCAAACTTGAGGAAAACTTTGGCATTTTTCTTTCTTCTGTGGTAACACTGTAGCAAAAACAATATTCCGTCAAGTCATTTTTGGATGTTTTTATTGAAAATGAAATAAAACTGTTTCTTCGATTGTAAAGTAGCTATTGTTAGGAGAGCGCAGTTTATTACATAGAAAGATATACATGAAGTTGAACACTGAACAAAACTCAATATTTTTTTTTTCTATTTGACTTTCTAATTAGACTATGCTCCCCTAACAAATCTAAAACAGTGATATATGTGGATGTGGGTTTTCGTTTAAAAACTCAAGTCTACCGAACAACAATGTAGCCCCTGAATTGTGCAACGTGGATATCTTATTTAGGTGACTATTTATTTCAAAACATCAAACAACAAAAAAATGACTTAAGCAATTGTGGAATGACCGTGACCATAATTGACTTATGAAAAAAAACTCTTTAGAAATCGTACCGTAATTTTAAGAGACACTGACACCTTCCTATGTGGGTTATAGAATATACATTCAATTTCGCCCTAAATATTTGAAATGTTAAATGTGATAAAAAATTCAAAGTTCATTAACATATCAATATCATTAATTTATAGTTAATATTCAAGATACTAATTGAGTTTGCATTAGTACAAGAATGGTATTAAAGTAGGTACGTCCCCAAGTTAGGGGTATGTATTGTAAAGCCCTTCCTGACAGCAGAGCTAGAGAACTTCTCCCGAAATGCTCCTGACAACTGTTACAGCCTTAATTAATGATTTTTTCATATTTTCTTCTTGTTTTCCTCCAGCTTTTTTGTTGAAAGGGTAGAGGGGCCGGGTTAGAGATTCGATAAGATTTAGGGTTGAGGATATGGACGAGATTAAGGACGGTACGCATAAGTACGGGCCCTAGCGCGAATCGCCTAAGGTGCGTACGTACATACTTACAAGAACAGCCTTAGTAACAATGTTGCAAAATTTCACTGCAGCTCTGTGGAATTCTACATCATGGGTCCTGCCCTCACCAAGGCGGATAGGGGGAGGCCCAGAGTTCGCATCGTTGCGCACGTCACATGGTTCTCGGCTAAGAGTTTGTACAATTATTTAAAAAACGCGAAGAAGGCGCTGTCCCGTTTTATACTTAGATATAATACAACAAAATCTACGGTTTTATCTGTCATCTTTGTCTCACTGCTCATTCGAACCCGACACAACAAATATAATGATGGCGGTATTACAATTCTTCCCATAATACAGTTTTTTCTTTTGTTTTCTAAATTATGTTGAGAAATGTGAATTTATTATCAAACAAGATAAACAGTTATACCTTTATTTACAGTTGTTGACGAAGCAGAGTCGTGTCTGTGAAAAGAAATAGAAAACATCAACAAACAACAACAACAACAACAAAATTGTCAAGATCATGGAATTAAAGAGGTAACGGTGAACATGGCTTTGCGACTTACCATTACATAAAAACAAGAAGGAAAACAAAATCACAAATACTCGATCATTTCTAAAGATAATTTAAAAGACACACATTGACTAAAACTATCATCTGAGACGAAGACCTTACAGATCAATTCTTATTTCTTCTGTCCATTTGCCAGTCATAAATTTGAACCTTTAAATAGATTATTGAGATGTGATGCATAAAAAAATAACATTGCAGGTTATGGACGGTGTACATCATAATATAGGCAGCCTGACACACGCCTACCCACACACATATTTACAGTAGATAGAGGTTCACGGTCAATCCAAAAGGCATCAGAAACAGAGCTAGATTATCATGTGAGGTAAACAAGAGAAATCACATTTTAGAATCCATAGAACAAATATGGGATGATCAGTACTATCGTTAGTAAGTATAATCTGACCATGTTAATCAATGCCTAATAAAGATATTACTTACACATCTTCTCTTCCGTCCTCCTTCTTCCTGTTCCGAATACCTGTCAAAAATATATCATTTCTTGAAAACATGTGTTTTTCAAGGATCCTAACAGTACATTTTTAGACGACGATGTCGTTCCAATCATGTCAAGTGTCACTCAATGAAGGAACTAAGGAATGTGTACAAAATTACAGAAGATGTCATAGCTCCAGAGTAAACGTAGTCTGACTGACCATTTAAATTGACATCTACGGCTGTAAACAATGCTGTGCATGCTATATAACTGATATTATTTATTTCAATTCCATGAAAGTTGCTAATATGCACCGAAGTGAAATTGGAATGTACAGGCCTATTATTGCGGGTGCAGAAACAACAACGAAATTGCCCATTTTTGTGACCGTCATTATACATTATAGTTTTTGCTGCCTAAATTACCTCTCTTTCAGTTTAAAAAATATTACTATTGTTGTATATATGTACATCTTTTGGAAAGATCAACTGAAATATATGAATGATTAAAAAAGAGTCAGTAGTCTATTACAGAATGTATTTGTTTGTCTGTTATAATATAAACAAATCTCATTTAGCCTGGAGATGTAAAGTTCATGCGCAGAGAGTTGAGTGAACGCACCAACGCATGTGATCTCAAAAAACAAAGCGTTTTGATGAGAATTATACTTATTGCAGTTTCAACGTTCGTTTACTTTTGTTTCGTTTTCATTCTGTTCACTCCCTCAATTAAAGTTGCGAAACGTTTTACATGAAAAAAGAAGAAACAAAACAAAAAAACAAAAAAAACTTCCAAAGGTAATCATAATTGCATCACATTCTACGTGAAAGAAAGCCCCCTGAAAATAACTAGTGTGCATCAGAAACAGCCAGCGAACTATATCATTTATTGGTAAAATATATAGGAGATTACCAACAGTTTTCTTTCCTTACCTCTGAGTTTGATCACCAGTACTGCAGCCACTATAGAAATGACAACAACTCCAGCAACAACACCACCAGCGATGGCACCAACATGTTTACCGTCTCCTTGGTCTTTCACTTCTTCAGTCACTGGATCTAATGAGTAAATATACAACTAGTGTGTCCCAGATACGTGTTATATACGTGTAACATTTGGTTTATACATTTTATCTAGATTGGGAAAATGATAGTTGACACAACACGTTTATCTTTTTAAGTGGAAATGACAAATCCCAGAAATGATCAAATCTATGGCCAGTTATACTGAGCTATCGAAAGACGAACGTGTTCTTTCACTAATGTAATAATTACTGTAATACTAATCCTAATCTGACAGATACCATAACAAATCAAATCTAACCTTCATCTGAAATTTGAAATACAAAAGCCAGTGATCCTTCGCTATTAGTGATATTGAGAGTGTAGTTTCGAAAAGCGTCTTTGGTTACTAGATGAACACTAAGGGAGACAATTCCATATGGTGGGTCCAGCTGGGTATAATTCCACTTGTAGATCAGTGATTTGCTGGGGTCAGTATCGTCTCCGACCAAGGTCAAGTTATGTGGAGGTGGATATCCAAATATGGAAATATTTGCAGTCAGTGTATCGTTGACACTGCCATACAACACCTTTGGTTGACTTTCTGTCTGACTAAATTGTTGGCGACCTGGGGATACACACGGGCAAAAAAATGGAAATGTGAATGTTCTAATTTATCTTTCCAAGCTTCAGATTTTTCATTGTTTGTTTCAATCGATAGTTCACAGAAACACCTAGATAATAATTTTACTTGGCCCAACGAATGCGGAATAGTTGACAATTGGGGAAATGGACACTATTTTTCTCAAGGTCACATATGTTTTAAAGAACATTTACATTTCTAAATGTATGAATCATTATTATTGATTTGGCTGATCATAGATTAATCAAAGATCTTTAAAAATTAAAGAAGTGATCAGTTTTCTATTTTGTTTTTGTTTTTTATTTGAGTTTCTCTTTCACGGGAGCACGTTTGTTCTTCAGTAGATCAGTGTCAACAAATTCAGCTTAACTGAGATTTTTAAAGATTCAAAATGAGTGACAAATTATCCACTTCTACAGTTTCCCGAATTTCCATATTACTCAGATATTTCAAATTGTGGTCACACATTTTATACTTGTCAGCAAATCTACTGTTGATAACAGACAAACACTTTTTTTTTTTCATTTTCCTTTAAAGAAATCACTAAAATATCATCTTCATTACCTGCCTAATTTGCCGCTGGAGTTACATGTTTTGTTGCATTTTACAGTGGGCAGTTAGTCTTTATATTTAATCTGTCACAATTTATTTATCAGTCATGAGTTTAGAGCATCAACAAACACACTAAATAGAAAATTTCTCAATTTGTCATTGCCAAAGAGAAGTCAATACATAACAGCTCCTCTGAGTCACCCGGAGAAAAACATACCCCAAACCCAGACATTCTCTCACAAACACTTTCAGACTGGTCACAGAGGAATGTAACAGCTTTCATTTTTAACCATTTTTAACCCCGAAGATATTGCTGACAGTGAGGAGTGCACAGAACAAGTTCGCCAAGTAAACAGTTCATACATGTGGACGAATAGACTACAAGAAACTGGGACACAAAAAAGACTTTAACAAATATCCATGGAAGGTCACGATCTACAGACATGTCAAAGGTCGATATTCTGCCATACACATAGGGACTAAATCATAATATCTTTGTGAACAGGCCGGTGTTCCATGCAATTTTGGCTTGTTTTGGTTAACAGGGCAAAAGAAGTATCAAAAACAAGACTTAGTGCTGTCCATTCTCTTCCATGGGGCTGTCTTCGGATATTCCCCCATCAATGTTACATCTGCATTCATCAAGAAAATATTTACATTGGCTGGAGAGGTAGTTTATATCACTACATTGTGTGACAACTCTTCCCAACCCCCCGCCACCGCCCCGAAAAAAAAAATGGACACTCTACACTTCATTTAATCGATTCATGAATTTGTAGACCTTTGCCTCTCGATCCAACACTGAAATACTTGGAAGCTGAACACACATTCATCTCTATCGTCTCATTTCATGGGCTGGAGAAGAATTTGAGAAAGAGAAACAAACTGTATATTTTTATCAGGAATAATAACCTCTTATTGTGAAAGTCGGGTACGAAATTTATCGCCTACATGTTAGCAACTTTACAAAACTAGAAGTGGAAGAATGCAAACGCTGTTTCTCTCTTCATTTCTCTCTAACGACTCTTTCATGGGTTTCTGGAGAAAAAGATGAGAAAGTATTGCTGCAGTGCAAACATGTGGTAGAGCACCAAAAACGATTAAAATGGAGCCCACTGATGTCAAACTATGGGTTAACTCGTTGACGCGTAGAAAAAGTATCAAAATTTCGTATTTCACAAACATTCAGATGGTCAAATTCGACAGAGGAAAGGCCTAGCTACATTTCAAGACTTTTCAAGACAATGTTGTCTTCCAAACGGTTTATTTCATCATTTAAAGAAAGGGAAAGGAGAAAGACATGGCTAACTACAACACTCATCATCAATAACAACAAGAACAACAACAGTAAAATATTTCCAGATGTATCTATGAATGGAAAAGAGATGGGATCGTCAAGACACTCAGCTGTTGCATGCCAGAAAACAAAGCTCGGTTTTGGGATAAAAATTGCCAGTTAATAATCCGCCCGTCCATGGCACTGAGGAAGAGGGCACCACTGACTTGGGTTAATTTAATGTAACATTATCGTAACATATTCAATGTCCGATATTTATTTCATTTTTTCTTCTATATCTCCTCGGTTTGTTGATTTCGTGTGTGTGTGTATGTGTGTTTATTTGTTGTAAAATATGCTTTTATTTTTTGAAAAATGAAAACTTTCTATTATTATGGTAATGTTATATTAGTCTCAAATAACATTTAATATCAAAATTTAATAGTCCTATTAAACGTGTCACATTCAGTCACCCCTATTTCAGGTTATGAATGTGAACAGCATTAACTATGTATGGTGTCTGTCATCTCAGTGTTTAAAGCGTGAATGTCATGACGGCCTTCACAATGTGAGCCAATTAGATTGGAGGGAGGGAGAGGAGAAGGAGATTTTAATCGCCTTTGACAAAGGTTTTATTGCATTCTAAAGGCATTTTGTCGTTGGACGACGAAGAAACAGAATGTGTTATACTATAGTTTTTAAAGGCGTTTTGCGACCATTGACTCAGCGACGCTTTCACTTTACCTTTGTTGAAGGCGTTCTGCCATCGCACAATTAAAAAAGAATGGAGTGATTTACTTTGACACATTTTATTCTGAATAGTTCATTGATTCCCCCCCCCCCCCCCCAAATCAATGAAACTTCACAAGATATTAAAAACCTATTCATTGATGTACATTGAAAAATGTATAATTCCTTGGATGTTTCTTTTTCTCTTGTAATAGACTGCAAAACTAAAGCCCTATTTTCAAGGACCTGTCATTTCGACCTAAAGACGTTTGACAAGGTATTGAATTTGAAAGAGACGTATGATTTTTCAGTATGATCTGTGAGATGTGGACGTTTTTCGTATTTAATGATAATCGCCTTGCTGGAAAGAGACACCCCAGACTTCATGACACTGACATAATCATTTACTAGACATACAGGACTGACGTCAGTGGACACCATGTCAAAGATGGATCATAATTATGAGGTCATTAAAGATAAACAAGGAAATGAATACGTTCATGTACTTCAGGCGGATGAGACGTTTTTATCAGGAGAACAAAACTCTGTGTTGGTACGCATCAACTGTGAACTTCTAGTGCTCTAATCGAACTCTACAATAGACTTGTCTCGATTAGCTCATTCTTGGAAACCCCTGGCGTCTATCCATGGAACGGGGGCAGCTGACCACCAGACAGGTTAGAAATAGCGACCACACTGCCAAGGCCTACTCATTGCGGGTTTTAATCGGAACGATTTTTAACAAAACATGCTCTTCGGGAGCGTGTAAAAGCGACTCAAGGTGAAAAGATCATGAAGATATGAAGGGGGCGACTTTCAAAAGATTTCTACAGCCCAAAACACAACGAGCAAGATGTATGGAGTGGATACGGCGTTGCAATCGCCAGCTTAGCCAGCTTCAGGTCGGCAACATTGTTTACTATCATTATTTTCGTGTGCTCCAAGGTGTGTGTTTGTGTTAAGTGTGCGCTTTTTTTTTTAAACAAATCAACATCAAGATTTGTGTTGGTTAGCCATAGTTTAAGTTTACAATATTAGTAACTTATCTGATAATGATTAGGTCTAGATCTATAGATCTTCTAATACTATGTGATTGATCTAAGTCTGAGACGAAGCATGGTGTCAAGATATTTTACTTTCAAAGACACAGCTACCCTCAGAATCTGGATAAATTTCAATGTATACAATTTATATACTTAATACCAAGGTATACTTTATATCAAGGAGTAATTAACAAAGCTAAAGAAGGAAAAGATCTGAACTGTGCAGGAAGAGAAAATTTTGTATGCATATAAATTATTATCCAGGTTTCAGTGTAATGAAACCCCAACATCACATCAAGATACTTTTTTTTCTTTTTTTTGTGGGGGGGGGGGGGGGGCTTAGTTTGAAATGCGATTTGGAATGTATTCATTCAGTGCAGACGCAATTATTACATATAACTGAATGGACAAGAATGTGATTCAAAGAGCTGTATAAAAAGTAGATACATATTTAAAGTAGAGAGAAAAATCTACTGTCACGATTAAGGTTGATGACCTTGTACGCCACGAGTATAGAGGGGGTAAACTTAGTAGGGGAGAAGGGGAGTTTTTTAAGTTGTTGACTAGCACGAAAGATTACTATCACGAGGAAGGTCGGTGGCCTTGTGCGCCACGAGTCTAGGGGGGTGAGTTTAGCAGGGGAAAACACGGTTTTTAACATTGTTGACGAGCGTGGATAGATACACACGACTCGCTTTAAACTAGTCGCGTGTGCAAAAACCTCGGGAGTATAAGTAGAGGAGAAGCTCGACACACGTGGTTCCCAAAGTTATTCATTCCTAAAGGAAGACGCAGAATTTATCGGTCCGGGCGACAAGTGGAAGGTCGTGCCAGTGGGGACCAGAAGTGTTAGGTGTGTGAGGGATCCATGATGTTCACATGTATTTCCCAATAAGAAGAATTTATCCGTCCGGGCGACCAGTGGAAGGTCGTGCCATGGGGACCAGAAGTTGAGTTCTGATGATAGGCTGGGAACCCATCAGAAGCTCGTGAATCTACGATGGCGGGTGTGAACCGTCGATGTGCTGTGTGTTTGCAGAAGAAGAGTCTTGAGGATGGGATGTCGAGAACCCCTCAAGGAACAAGTAATCTACTATGGCGGGTGTGAACTGTGTGTTCTTATTTGTGTGAAGCCAGGGGCGTCTGTTTCCCCTTTTATCGTCGAAGTTAGAGATCTAGAAAGGATCGTGTGAACTCTGGAGACGTGAAACTGCATCAACGACAGAGACTATTAAGTATACGTAGTTAAGTTTATAGACAGAGGGATTAGATCTAGATGTGAAACGGGGAATAGATAATAGCCATGATCCCCAAGAGTAAATTTGAAGTATCTCTGTTTTTGTGATTATGTATGTGATTATCATGAGTTGAATGTTTTGACATAAGTTTTGTCATGCATTTATAATTAAATATCGTTTAATTTAAATCTCACTCCATGTGTCCGTTGATCGCTGGTCTGCTTGCTTGGCTTGTTAGCTGGGTTTGAAAGGTAACTAAGTTAGGTACTCATCACACACGTGGTCGTGACCATCTTCACGCACGTGATCGTGACACTACTAAGAAAGATAATTTGAGAGAAAAAAAAAACCTACATCGATAAACAAGTAAATCAATGCATCGCTGTCTGTAAGGACACATCAAGATACTTACGGTGTTATCAATGTGTGTTGTTTTTTCATAGTGTTTTTATATAAAAAAGCAAAACAGTGGGCCTAATCTAAGGTCTGTGAGAGTATGCTGAACAGGCATTGTGTTAGTTAGGTCATATTTGTGTGAGCCGAGTTTTGCTGTATCTTGAATATAACCAGGCTACACTGGAAAAATGACAGATCACATTTAATCCAAACTCAAGAAACGTAAGTGCTAAGGGCAAAGAGTAATTTTTATTCACATCAGAATTGTCAACAAAATTTTCAAACTCGTCTATTACAAGGTAAATTTAATACTGATTTAAATTTTTAAAAAAGTGATCAATGTTTCAATTGGCCTATGGTTGGGTCCTTTAAATTTGTGGAGAGTTTGACCTTCCCCAACATTAACAATGCTGCATAAGGGCCTTCCTCTTCGGATTCGTACCTGCAGCCTTGCAGGTCTAGCACAAAACCATATTTGCGCGTTGTGTAGCCCTCTAGCTGCCTATGGTTGCGTAAAGTAGAATTGTGTCATTTGCCCAAACATTGCATTAAATCAAACACGTTCACCACAGTCACTTGAAACAGATCCGCTGAGGTGGCCATCAATGTGGGTAAGGTAAGCTCGGTAAGTCTTTGCTTTTCGTTGTCACTGACAGCTTGCTCTTAGTGCCGGCGCTCTCACCTTCCAATTACCAGTCAGGATTGAGCTCAATTTGCAGTTAATCTGCGGCATCACATAGCTGGACAAGCTCTTGTTTCCTCTGATTGCACATAGAGACCCCTCTGTTCCGTAGAAATTCTTGCAAAAACAAAATGTTCTTCGCCCCGAAACTAAGTTTGGTATTGGCCATCATTGAACGCATCATTTGGTGCAGCTCGATATCTGCCCCCCCCCCCCAACCTCTGAGAATAGACGCACGGAAGTTCCGGGAGAAAGGCTTAATCGAGATTCTACTATTCACACCCATTGTAGCCCAAACCCCCTACTGTCAAAATGCCATATTTCTTATCCCCCTTTGATGCTAATATATTATGTAGTGAACACGAGCATTTTTTTACTGCGTCTTTCCAATTTCTTCATCTATGATTTATGGAATGGATTTCACAGTAAAGGATTGTAAATCTGTATAATAAAGTAAACTACAATCACATATCACACATGGAGAATTAAATGCTTTAACTGGCCCGATAAAACTGTTAAAAGCAGAAAAGAAAATCAATGCTACTTACACAAGACAAATATTTGTACAATTTCAGAAACTGCTGGTCTGAGTATCTCATTGACTGCCTTACAACTGTATAGACCTGTGTCCTGACATTTTTTAACTGACAAGGTCAGAGTGTCTGGTTGAGTCATCACTGACAGGGGGGTGTTTCCTTTCCACAGACTGAGTGTGGGTGCTGGGTTACCGTCAGCTTGACAGACAAAGGACACAACTGATCCAGGTCTGACCTCCACTGGTAAGTTAGAGCTGACACTAAAGATCTGGATGCTGGCCCCATCTAGGAAGAGGAAAAGGAAAGACACAGAACGCTTGGCAAATTTTAGCATGTCTTTCATTTATATGTTTGTCTTTTCCAAACTGCTTCCTGGTATTACACACATATTTTAAACACAGCTGTGGCTTCTGTTTTTACATTCAATCACGGACACAGTACAGAAGGTAGAAATTGATCACTGTGAATTGGTTATACATGGTGACCCAGAAAGAAAATGACCACATTTGGTATTTTTAATGACATGGTTATTAATAGACTATCTGGATTTACTCACTGTCCTGTTCAACTTAATAGAAAAATTTGATTTAACCAAGGCATTCAAACTGGGTATAAGTCAGTTATTCAGGTACTACAATATCATTAATTCCTAGACCATTTTGAATCTTTCAATATCCGAATCAGCTAAAACATTATTCAATGACTACTCAGATACACCCTTCTACGAATACTTACATAAAACATTTAGATTGACTTGTGAAAAAATATTTGTGTAACAAGTGGTCACATGACTGGCTTGACAAGAACAAGATGTCATAGTTCTGTTGATCTTGAATGAAGTCATATCTCCACGCTGTGTTGTGTTTGGTCCGCATGACACAGTTTTGTTGGTAGTTGCTGGCTTACCTCCCTCTACCTCACATGTCACATCTACGACATCACCTTCTGTCACATTTGCAGTTGATGTTATTACCTTTATACCATTGAATAAAATGCTGGGAGGGTTCTTGGGTGGTTCTGTGGTCAAACAAAGTGATGAATTCAAGCACAGATAAAATGTAGCTTATTATCTTATTATATAAAAAAATAAAGTGACCGAAGTATTTCATTCTGCTGCAATTTTTTACACTTTCTCTGCTCATTGCGAGAACCTGAATGATATGGGAGACTATTCAGCATGCTTACAATTTGGTGCAATAAATGTATTGCCCAGAAGCAAGTGTGCAGATGAGATCTGTAGCAAGATCCTAGATTATTGTGGGATGAAAAAAAAAAAAAAGAAAGAGAGGGGGGAGATAAAGAGAGAAACACACAGACAGATAAATAGTCGGATTGACAGACAGGACAGACAGACAGAGATAGAGAGAGAGGAACTGAGACTGACATATAGACAGCGAGAAAGAGAGAGACAGAAAGAAAGACAGAGAGAATGAGAGGTGAGTAAACATGTCGGATAACTCATCGAGTAAGCTTAACTATTATTAGTGCCACTCAGCAACTTAATACTGCAGTCTCGATGTACTAGCTATTGATCTAATGAAATAATAAACAGATTAGTCTTTCTCAGACTCATTCATTTAATGACTAACTTAGGGACAGTACAATATATTTATTACATCGTCAGTTTTTCAGATGATGTGTGTCTGTGTGTGTATGTGTGTATATCGGGAAGCTTTTGAAGCACGGCATTAAAATGACCATGACAAAGTTCAGCTAACCCACACACCGCGACCACCCCATATCCTGTGGATGCCAGTCACACGTCCTGGTCTTAGACTTTCTGACAGGCGGCGGCTCACTTTAAGATCACTTATTCAAGTTATGTCTTGTATATTTGCACTATTCTACATAGTCCTTCACTTACCAGACACTTCATGTCCCTCTTGATGTCAGACTCTGTTTAAGACTTTAAAAAAAAAAAAAAAAACCTATTCCTAGTCTCAGAGCTCTCAACCTGCACATTAAACTATTATATTCAAAACTAGTATAGATGGGATAATCTTCACAATCTGTGATGTTCTTTCAATTACCATGAACAGTCAGTTTGATTGAAGTCTCAGCCTGCAGGTCGCTGCCATTAAATTTTGAGTTTTGTCCCCTACAAGTCAGGTCATAACTGCCGCCTTCACTTGGTTGAAAGATAAACTTGCTTTCATATGTACTGGCAGTTGACCGACTTTTTTCTTGTCCATTTTCATAATAAATAATTATTGGTTCTGGATTGGTCGTTGTTCGTGATACCCGGCATGTCACATTGACCTTTAGCTGTCCACACAGGTTGTAAACTTTATTGGTGTTATCTGTCTGGATTGTGATGTCATCTGGTCCATCTGAGAAATAGTTAAATAATGTTTGTAAATTTTGTTATAGATTGTGACGTCATGCAGTCCATCTGAGAAATGGTATAACAATGTCTGTGATTTCATTTTGTATTGTGACGTCATCTGGCCATCTCGGAAGAATTAAAACAGTAATTACATATTTTGTTTTAGATTGTGACGTCACATAGCCATCTGAGATGCAGTAAAACACTAAATATAAATTTCGTTTGAGATTGTGACGTCATCTGGTCCAACTGAGAAAGAGGAAAGTAATGACTGTAAATTCAGTTATAAATTTTAGTATCATCCAGTTTCTCTGAGAATAAAAATGCATGTTTCGTTTATGTTCCTGACTCTGCTTTTGAACATGGACACAGGCAACAAATCTGTCTAGTAATTTTTCTTTTTTTTTTTTTCCCTAATCTGCACTTGGCTGGATAGTAGAAATAAATGTATGCATGAAAATAGAATTAATGATTTTGTACCAAAATATGATACATCAAAGACTGAAATTTTCAAAGAAAAGTGAGGAATGGATTGGTACATCAAGGTGTTTTATCAATATACTTGTATTGCCTTTGTAATGTTGCCATGCAAGTAAATATTTGGGTCTCTCCAACTACATGCATGAATTCTAGTTTCAATTATAGCTTTCACAAAAAAAATTAATTGATCTTAAAAGTGGGCGTTTTCATTATGATGGAGAGAAATTTTGTATATAGTTTAGTTACTAAATATTGTTCTTCATCTTAACAGCTCTGACATTTTACTTGATGTATTGATGTCATTAAGGACTGTATAATTTATACCATTGTCAATTGTTTATGGACCTTCCTCTTCGCATAATGTCACGTGTCATATTGTACTTACAGGCAAACTTGGGCTGGTACATCACCTGTGTAGGATATCTGCCTAGATCAGAGACCACATAGCAAATGTAGTTTGGATCTGGATCTTAATGGAAGAAATTATAGAGAAAATAGTTTCAACACTGAGTCTTGACAATTCACATTCAGTTTCTTTCTTCTTGGAATAAAAACAGGTAAACATTACATTACTTAAAGTCTTCCTTGTGTTACATAACTTTCTCCACTGTTCCATCAGGAGCATTAAGGTTTTTTTTTATGAAAAGGTTTATCCAGGGGCTGTTTTTCCTTATACTGTGTGCTAACTGACTAAAAGACATGCTATCAACAAGAGCCTCGGAAGTACAGCTATGTGGATAATACATGTAAAGACATATTTTTACATTATAAGACCCAAATACTCCTGACCACAGATCAGAAAAATCGACAATTTTAATCAAACAAAGAAAACAGTTCCTGCATCATTCAATAAATCTTTTCCGGTCGATATTTCTCCACACATTGTCTGAGAATGTCTCACTGACGCTCGGTGGGAAACAAATCTGGACATTTTCACCACAACAGCTATTCTGTTATTTGCTCATCCCCAGACGTATGGTGGGTGTCTTTAGGGGAAAAACAATAATTATCATTTTGAGGCGGTGCTCAGAAACGTCATGTACATAGCCTTCTTCACCTATTTATCAAAATTTTCATTTTACGAGTTTCAATGCTTAAATTCAGCCATTGTACTTTAATATTTTATGTTCACCTTTAAAATAACATTTGTTTGTGTCGACTGTCCTATCGCAATGTTTTTGGGTTTTTTTTACAAGGGGGGGGGGGGGGTAATCATTATTATGTTACGTCATGCCTTTGCCGTCGACAGGGAGAATTTTCACTTCAGGAAATGACTTTCGTACGCCACAGTATGTGCAACACGAGAGGGCCTTTTCATGATAACAACAAAGCTTGCTGTTTTGCCTGATTTCATCCTCCAACCACCCCCTCCCCGCCCCAAGTTTAAATTTTATGATTTAAAAAAAAAAAAAGAAATCAAAGATAATAAAAAGATAGTAACGAGGGAGTGAATAATACCTGGCAGTTGAGACACATACACAAATTTATTCGTAATGACGAGTTATAATATTGGAAAATATATAGTAGCGATTGGTTATTGTGATTCATAGATGTAAGGCACAACATTGAGATAAATCCGTTGAGTCAGAAACTAGAAAAGACAGCGGAGAAGAAAAAACTATAGATCAGTTGAGTTTCGTAAAGATAGGGGGTAATTGTTAAAAAAAAACACGACTTTATCATAGATGGGTGTAGAGAGAGAGAAAGAGACAGAGAGAGAGAAAGAGAGAGAGAGACAGACACCGAGAGAGAGTGAAAGATTTACTGACCAGCGGTGGTGGAGATAAAAAGATAAACTCAGACTGGTAAGAGAGAATGAATGGCCTTACTTAAGATGAAGAGAAAGTCTCACCATCAGGACTGTAAGAGACAGTCAGTGTAACAGATTCACTACCACTGTTTACTGTACTAATTTGTCCACCATCATTTCTGGTCCATTCCACATGTCCGGCTGGGTAGCCCGGGCTATCTCTTCTACAGGTACATTTGGCTTCTGTGCCAGCTTTGATAAATCCGTCCTTAACACTGGGACCATTTGGACATCCTGGGGCTAAAGTGGCGGTGGGTGTGTCTGTGGGTAGATGGGTGGAGGGATGTAACATAGACGCATGGATAGATAGGAGTCTGGATGGAGTGATGGACGTATGTGTAGATGGATAGTTAGGGGGATGGATAAAGTAATGAACTGAGTGATGACTAAATGGATTAATAGATGGATGGACGGAGGGATGGATGGATGGATGGAGTGATGCAGTGATAGATGGATGGATGAAGTAATGATGAATATTGGATTTAAAAATGGGTGGATGGATGGATTGGTGGATATAACATGGAGGCATGGCTGGATAGGAGGATGGATGGAGTGGTGGACGTTTGAGTGAATGGATGGATGGAAGGATAGAGGGAGTCATTGATGGATGTATGGATGAAATGATGGGTGAATGGAGTGATGACTGGGTGTATGGGTGGAAGAATGATTGGGTGAATGGATGGATAGATAGGTAGATGGATGGATAGATGGATGGAGTAATGGAGTGATGAATGGATGGAGTGATGGATAGATCATTGGATAGATTGATGGATGGAGAAATGGATGGACGGAGTGCTGGATATATGGTTGCATGGATGGATGGGTGATGTAACATGGACGCAATAATGGAGTGATGGACGGACATTGACGTATGTGTGGAAACTAGGGTGGATGGAGTGATCGAAGGATGGATGAATTGATGGATAGGTGGATGGATGGATAAATTGAGTGATGAATGGATGGATGTTTCCATCGATGGATCGATGGATAGATGGTTGGACAAATGGATGGATGGATTGATGGATAGATGATTGGATTGATAGACGGGTGAGTGGATGGATGGATTTGCAAAAAAAACATGGAGGCATGAATGGATAGGAGGATGGATGGGGTGATGGACGGATGGGTGGATGGATGGATATGTGGATAGATTGATTGATGGATGGAGTGATGGAACGGAGAATGGATGGATGGATTGATAAATGGATGGACGGGTTCATGGATGAATGGATGGATGGATGGAGTGATTGATGGATGGATTGATGGATAGACGGTGTATGGATGTATGGGTGGATGTAACATGGACGCCCAGATGGATAGAATGATGGATGGAGTGATGCATGGGAGATGGATGGATGGATTAATGATTATGTATAAATGGAATGGAGGATATATGGATGGATGGATTGGTGAATGTAACACTGACACAAAGATGGACAGGAGGGTGGATGGGTGATGGATGGCTGGATAGTTGGAGGATGGATGGAAGGATTGAGTGATGGATGGGTGGATGGATGGATGGATGGATGGATAGATGGATGGATGGGTGGATGGATGGAGTGACTGATGGCTGGGTTGGTGGAGTGATGGATGGACGGGTGGATGGATAAGTAGATGGAGCGATGGATGGATGGGTGGGCTGATGGATGGATGGATTTAACATGGTTATATGGACGGATAGAACGATCGATGGATAAGGCGATATAAGGATCCTTGGCGGATGGATGGATGTATCATACACATATGAATGGATAGAAGGATGGGTGGATGTCTGGATGAGGGAATAAAAGGATGGGTGATGGATGTGTCGACGGATCAATGGATGGGTGGGTGGATGGATAGATGAATGGATTGATGAATGAATGGACTGATGGATGTATTGATGGATGGATGTAACATGGATATGCTGATGGATGAATGGATGTTCAAATGTAACATGGATCTACTAATGGAATCATGGGTGGATGGATGGAATGATGGATGTAACGTAGATAATGGACGAATAGAAGGATGGATGAGGATGGGTGGTGGATGAATGGTCGGGTAGGCGGATGGATGGACGGGTGGGTGGGTGGAAGAATGGAGTGGTGGATGGATGGATTGATGAATTGGTTGGGTGGGTGGAAAGATGGAAGAATAAGGATTGTTCAAGAAATAGTTGATTGTTGAATGTTGGTTTAAGCACTGGTATAATATATTCACATTAAAAGTATAGACAAGACCATGCTCTAGGTTTACTGCTATAAGCCGTAATGAAAGAACATTATATTTGTTTAGATTCATACTGCTACTTTCCAAAATTGACAGTCCATTGGAGATTTGGGTATTCCGTCTATGTAATTTTAATCAAGACAACAAATCACTGAGAGTACCGATTTCAACAGACATGTGATTGACGTATTTATGTTTTATGACATTGACCCTAGTTCAACGTTTTCAATATGAAATATGTCTCACTGTTTTGGTTTCATAAAATGACAGACTAAATTAAATGTAAAACAAAAAGAAAGAACGAAGATGTATTATATGAACATCTATATCGCTTTATATAAACGTTCCGATAGAATGAAGGGAATTTGACACTATTCTAATTGATAAGACTGTGTTATAAAATGTGCAAGCTTTAATTTGCACTATTTTAAACTTCACTTTAAATAATGTGTTCAGTTGTGTGCTGAACGTCTGACATATTAGTACATCTACTGTAGAGTCCAAAATCAAGACGACATAGAAAACATGAAGTCGTGTAAGCGAAACGTGCTTTATTTGCTAGCATACACCACACAGGCTATAGCTCGTGGAATGATGTCTGTAAGTCAGTCTTTTTATTGTAAAATTCCAGTTTGGTTCAACAACTCCCTCTCATGCGATTGTTTTCCTTATCATGTTTATCATTTGTATTCTGGTTTTTCTTAGCAATAACAAAATGGATAATTTCTTTCATGCCGTGATATTGACGAATGGGAGGGGGGGCAGCGGTGGGACTAAAAGCTAAGAAGTTAATACAATAAAAAAAGGCAAAAGTTGAATTTGAATGAGACAAATGAAAAAAAAAATGTCTTTGTCACAAAGCCCAGACTGGGAGATGTAATAATTTATGACAGGACAACAATCACGAACGAACAAGTTTAACACTTAACAGAACAACCCATCAGACTCACACATTTATTAAACATAATTATACAGATAATAGCGCAATTACATACATTATATTATTGAAATTAACTGCCGTACAACGGCCTTATTCCCACATGCACTCTTCCTCGGATCCACAACCCGGTAGTTATTTCCTAAAGGCACTTCGGCCTCAGCCTCTCCCCTCAGGGTCTTAATAGCACATTAATAATTCACTGGCACCGCAGTCTCTCAATATCACCTTCCTATTGTCATACACCTTAGCATTCCACTAGCACCTCAGCAGGGCAATAGCACATTATCATTTCAATAGCCCATCAACATGGCAATAGCACATTATCATTTCAATAGCCCATCAACATGGCAATAGTACATTATCACATTCACGCTCATATCTACGTCCCTGTCCGTGGCCTGACTGCCACGACTTTATGTGCCTCTACTGTCCTGCACCGACAGCCTCACTTCTGGCCTATGTGTGGCCTCCGGCCCTATGCTGGCCTATCCCCTGTGCTCACTGAGGCGGCTCTTAGCCCGTCCCCGACACCAGTCATCACTGGAAAAAACACTCTCATCCGTCTTCCAACTGCTCCCCTTATGTTCGCCCGCTGGGCTCTTACTAGCGTCCGTTCAGTAGGACCTTCTAACTTGCAGTGATAGTAATACAGCGCTTTCGCCTCATTCAGACCCCCCACCACTCACAACATGCACGCTTTAACTTACTTGTCTACGTGCGTTAATTTTACTCTCCTCCTTTCCCCCCGTAATTATTAACTATCGCTCACTCCACTCGTGACATCATCCCCCACCCCAAAAAAATTAATGCAATTAATTTCAAATTGCATCAAGATGACTGTCAACGAGTGAGCGCGAGCAACACTTACATAAAAATGACCTACCAATGCCCCTAGCACATAAAATACCGAAATCAGGGGAAAATACGGGGATCAATATGCCCTTCCTATGCATATATGTATCACATCATCAATAGCTAATTAAACACAATACCTAATACAGAATCAAAAACCAATCAACCTATCAACCATTCTTCCTATCATATTTATACTGTCAATATTTTAAAGTCGACTCATTCACACAGATCCTGTCAATGTTCCTGTCCTCCGATGTATAAGCTCCTGAACTCTTCCCCTAGGCTCGACTAAGGTAGTCGGCGATATGATTGCTGGTTCCTGGAATTGGTTGAATAACGAAGGTATACGGCTGCAAAGCCAATGCCCATCTAGACAAGCGTGGGCTGGACGAACGATTCTTCGACAAAAACGTTAGTGGCTTGTGGTCTGTCTGGATACAAAATTCTCGTCCCATGAGATAACGTCCTAATTTCTGGACGGACTACACAATGGCAAGACACTCACGCTCTATCACAGAATATTTTCTTTCTCTCTGCAATAACTTCCTACTGACATAACATACAGGATGGAGACATTCATTCTTCTCCTGTAGAAGACAAGCGCCGACACCAGAGTCCGACGCATCCGTTCTGAGGATAAAATTAGATCGAAAATCGGGTAATATCAGAATGGGTGACGATGATAATGCTGTCACCAAATTATCAAATGCTGTCTGACACTCAGACGTCCACTGGACCTTATCGGGTTGTCCCTTCTTAGTAAGGTCAGTAAGAGAAGATGACAAGGAGGAAAAATTTGGAATGAACTTTCTGTAATAATTTAAAATTCCCACTAAGCTTCTGACTTGTTTCTTTGCTTTAGGGATTTGCAACCCTACTAATTTGTCAATTTTTGTTACTTCAGGTCTCTGAACACCTCTACCCACGATATGTCCTAAGAATACTATCTCTGGACATGCCAAATCCATCTTTGCGGGTTTAGCAGTTAACCCAAAATGACGTAATCGTTTAAAAATTACTGTTAGTGTCTGAATATGATCAGACCATGTCGACGTATGGCATGCTATATCGTCAAAGAATGACACGACATTAGGTATGTCCTTCAACACTAGTATGAGAATACAGATACTCTGGTCTCTCATGAAACCTCTGCAGCATATCAACATGGAAAACCTTACTCGTTCCATCAATGTGGATAGCGTAATCTACCTTTGAAACAACTCGCTCAATAACATAAGGACCTTTCCATGTCATCAATAACTTATTATGGTCCGTAGGTAACAACAATAGGACCTTGTCTCCTGGCTTAAAAATTCTCAATTTGGAACCTCTATCTTTATAGTCTTTTGCTCTTTTCGAAGCGATACTAGAAGCTTCTTCTGCTATAGTGCGCGCTGAAGATACTCTCTGTCCTATCGTCTTTTGGCACGCACTGCACGTATTACAATACAGCCGTACATCTCTATGTATCGATGGCCAATAAAAATCTTTCAGAACTCTCTCCTTGGTTCTAGCACTTCCCATATGACCAGCTAATGAAACATCATGGGCCAGACGCAATACTGTAGCAATTAACGACCGCGGCACGACGACCTGCTTTTGAACGGAAGCCACTGTGACGTACATACGGAACAGAACGCCCCCCTGGACAAAAAAGGAAGATGACCCGTTTTTATATTTCCTCGTTTTCTCCGTTCGCGCCTCCTCAAAACATGGACTCAATGATGGGTCCTCCTTTTGCAATGTCGCCAAGCGCTCTGGTGTGATATCCAGGTTGACCGCTGGCGTTGCCAAAGGTCTAATCTTACCTTTATCACCTACCTGTCGACGTGTCTCGACTGCGGCACAAAAGTCAATACCTTTTGATTGCGACCATGCCTGCACATTCTCCTCGGAAGGGGAAACTACCCGTGATACATTACCAATGATGAGCTGGGCGCCTGGAAAGCAACCAACGACTGCTTCGACTTCCCCGCTAAGGAAAGGCGTATCTATCACTATCTTTGCCATGGGTAATTTCTCTATGGCCCCTGAAAATTGGATGCACGGGACAGTCTCACCTGTAAGCTGTGAATCCCGAATGCAGTCCCTACGCACTCCCACAACGGTAGATCCTGTATCTCGTAAAACCGAGACCGGTTCGTCCCCAACAAACCCCGGATAAACCCTAAGACCACCTCCTGTATGACATGAATTTATAACGGGGATCTTTCTCCCACAAGGTAAAACACCGGAAGATAATAACTTCTCACAACTGGGACACTTAGAATACTGTCCGCCTCCGTTGTCCGATGTAACACACGCAGCCGCATGATGAAATTTATTAGGGGAACATGGACTGGGGCTACTGTCCACGTTCGCCGCTATCCTACCTGCAGGGCAATTCACGCTGATGTGATCTGCTCTTCCGCAAGTCCAACACTCCGCTCCCTGTGCTGCACTAGGCCTGGGTCCCCGTGACCCATCGCGACCGGAACTAAAGTCCCTATGCCGTCGGTCATCGGCAAAGGTCACAAATCGCCCTCGGCCATTACCGCGACCTAGCCCTCCTGCTCGGTCAAACTGACCGGATCCATATGCAGGTGATTGGTGATAGCCCCTACGCTGCCCCTGGGCTTGCCCACTATAGGCACCACGCTGACGCGACCTGTCTTTAGGTCCTGTCGGCGACCCTTCGACAATGGCGACGTACCCAGCATCTTGGACGTACGCCCTCGCCACTGGTTTGGACGGATGTGCCGTACGGTATGCTTCCGCCAACTTAGACGCCTCCTGCACCGTCGCGGGTTCGTTTTCTTTCAGGAAAGCCACCAGATCTTTATTGGACGACGCGTACAGCTGGTCACGGATCATTAGGTCTTTCAGTTTAGCAAAATCCGCGCCCACATGCGCCAAGTCTACCCAGTTCGCGAAATATTCCGTCAATCTCGCGACGAAGGCAGCAAAGTCCTCCCTGGTATCCGCACGTGCTCGCCTAAACTGCTCCCGGAAATATTCCTCGGTACGCGCAAATCGGCGAAGCAGCAAAGCCTTCAGCTTATCGTAATCTTGCACGTCTTCGCGCTGTAGCTCTTTAAAGTAGGTTAACGCTCGCCCCTGCAATAGAGACGCCAGGTACGTAGACCATAATTCCTTATTTTCCCCCCATTGCAATTGTGCGTTCAGTTCGAACCTGTAAAGGAGGGCGTCTACGTCGTCCTTCCGGTCGTCGAACGTAGGGAGCTTAATCCTAACGCCACCTTTATTGTGTACCTGCCGCTCAACCGTTTCCGTTGGCGTATTCTTCTTGAGTTCTAATTCCGCGATTCTTACTCGCGCGTCTGTCTCCCGCTCTTGAGCTTCTAACTCCTTTAACTTTAACTCCCTCTCCTGAGCCTCTTTTTCTTGTTGACGCTCTTGAGCCTCTTTTTCTCTCTCTCTATCTTTAGCACGCTCATCGCGCAAATCCGCCTGTTGTTCTTTAATCCAGCCGCGTAGCTCCTCTCCCTCCAGGCCAAGTTCCTTACCCAACTTCATTAGTTGTTGGAGTTCCGCCATTTCACAGATTTATGATTACGGTGTATATTATGAAAACGGCTAACCTGTCGGTATGATCACTAACGATACGACCAGAGACCTGAGATCACACCAGATATAACAACACCCAATTGTCTCAAATACAATTCAGAAATTTACCTACTTCCTAACTAATTCTATATTCATTAAATGTATAGCACTATTAATAATAAAAGAGAATAGAAACGACAAGAATGAAGACTTCAGAAGAAGGACCACAAGTACGTCAAGGACAACGAACCAGACTAGGACAAAGCTTCTACAAAAAAACTATAATGGGAAAAAAATGCAACCTAACTACGCCGATTACACTACAAGGTACGAACAAGAACAGAGTCTGAAAAAAAAGAACGTATCTACAGATAGGGAAGAAAGAGGGACAAGAGAATACGTCTTCCTGCAGAACAGAGAAGATATCGACGCTACAACTAAACAAAATTACAGGTCCCTATAGAACTGTTCACTGTGATGAACGCGGTTCCAAGTTTAGCCCACCTCCCGAAGAGGATAAACTACGCTCACCACAGCAAACCCGCGCCACCGCCCGTATAATCGATTACGACAAAAACAGAAAAACAGCGGAAAAAGACAGAAGAAAAGACAGCCCTCAATCCAGGGCACAAGTTTTTCACTTAACTTTCACCCTTGATTTCAATTTCTCCCCTTTCTCGGAGCTCTGGCTGCTTGACCTCCTCAGGCTGCACGCACACACACTGTCTCTCTGAAAGTTTAAGTACACATTAGTACATATTTATAGCAATACATGCATCAATACATATTCATCAATATACATAAATCATATCATCATGAAATTTCCATTCATCCCACGAACAAAAGACAACACAAATTCCTACCACAAGATAAGTATTACGTGGACAAAAACTAAAGTAACAAATGCCCACTGAAAAATACCTACTAACTAACTACAACTAAATATTACGAAAATGGACGAGTCCCAACGGACGAGCCCCCAATGTCACAAATCCCAGACTGGGAGATGTAATAAGTTATGACAGGACAACAATCACGAACGAACAAGTTTAACACTTAACAGAACAACCCATCAGACTCACACATTTATTAAACATAATTATACAGATAATAGCGCAATTACATACATTATATTATTGAAATTAACTGCCGTACAACGGCCTTATTCTCACATGCACTCTTCCTCGGATCCACAACCCGGTAGTTACTTCCTAAAGGCACTTCGGCCTCAGCCTCTCCCCTCAGGGTCTTAATAGCACATTAATAATTCACTGGCACCGCAGTCTCTCAATATCACCTTTCTATTGCCATACACCTTAGCATTACACTAGCACCTCAGCAGGGCAATAGCACATTATCATTTCAATAGCCCATCAACATGGCAATAGCACATTATCATTTCAATAGCCCATCAACATGGCAATAGTACATTATCACATTCACGCTCATATCTACGTCCCTGTCCGTGGCCTGACTGCCACGACTTTATGTGCCTCTACTGTCCTGCACCGACAGCCTCACTTCTGGCCTATGTGTGGCCTCCGGCCCTATGCTGGCCTATCCCCTGTGCTCACTGAGGCGGCTCTTAGCCCGTCCCCGACACCAGTCATCACTGGAAAAAACACTCTCATCCGTCTTCCAACTGCTCCCCTTATGTTCGCCCGCTGGGCTCTTACTAGCGTCCGTTCAGTAGGACCTTCTAACTTGCAGTGATAGTAATACAGCGCTTTCGCCTCATTCAGACCCCCCACCACTCACAACATGCACGCTTTTCTTACTTGTCTACGTGCGTTAATTTCACCCTCCTCCTTTCCCCCCGTAATTATTAACTATCGCTCATTCCACTCGTGACAGTCTTGCTGAATATATGAAAATTGAGACTTGAGACTGAATAGACCCATGTATAAAAAACTTGACACTTTAACTAGTACTGGTAAATACTGTTGTAAATTGTTTTCCTACAGCAACATTGTAAGAGTTCTACGCAATGTCTAAATAGTTGCAGACAGAGAGAAAACAGATTTCTTTGAATATCTATTGGACAACATTGTGAACACCAAAATAACGTATTTTCTTATTTTGCTTAAGTCTTTTTTTTACGAAATGTTGCTGTTTAGTGGTTTTGGTGATTTGATTTTAATGCTGTAGATCAAAACATGGAAGAATGCACAACTGACTTTGAAACGAGAATGAGTGACTGAAATGGTATTAAAAAAACAAAACAATTTGTATCATTTCAGATGTCTGATGTCAGACACAATCACTGAATGATCTATAGGTAGCTTAATTGTTATCGTCCGTCAAATTGATTATTTCTGTGCGCAAGTTTTCCTTATATCATTATTATTTATTTTGATTTACCAGTCTTGCAATAATCAAAAGTGTTTGATGCGGTATTTTACATGTGGTACTCACACAAACTGACGCTGGATATATTGCCATACTGGTCATCATTTATGACATTAGGCAACATTGTCACACTGACTTTTGATTATACAACATACATATAATTATATGGTACTCACACAGACTGACACTGGCTGACTTGCCATACTGGTCACCATTTGTGACCTCAGGAAACATTGTCACTCTGACTTCAACTTTCTGTGTCTGAAAACTGCTGACAGCCACAGTCATTGAACACTCAGACTTGTAGTAAATACGACTTGAAATGTTCGTTTGGGAATGATCGTACTGCACTGATGAACTGATGTCTATCCAGTTACAGGTTGGAACCTGTAAAGTGTAACACAAACTGAAATGTCAGGTAACAGTTGGATCGAGTGCATGGCGATATATCATGATAAGCAATTAGAGCGAAAAATGAATATAATAGTATTTTCATTGATCTGTATTGCTACTGATTTGATTTTGCATCTCGTAGACCATTATTCATTCACTGTACCATTGGTATTAAATGTTTATATTACCAAAGTAATCATAATGCTATGATCTAGACGGACCGTCACAGCCGTATCAGAGGAATCCAAGGAATGAAAGAGACCCAATCACTCAAAAGAGAGTAAGGCAAGTAAGCATATCAAATATGAATTTGTGAGAATGGCATTGTTACGAATCTGGACTGGGTGATAGTGCCCTCCAGTGTTAGGGTTCTGGACTAAAGTCCCCTCTAGCTGTTATGAAGAGGGTCTTCTCAATGATGGTATTATGACTGCATTTAAATCGAGAGGTATTTAATATTCAATCTTTCGTACCATGCCACACACTAAGAACAATCTGAATAAGTTTCATAAACAGACCTACAGGGCCACAAATTTAATTACATTAATTACTCTAACAATTTTGTCTAGATCTATTACATAGTAAATACAACATCAGCAGCATCAAATCTAAATTCAATAATATGTCATTCGAAGTCTTCTCTAGATTCCTATAATATTATGATAATTCTGACTCACTAACAATTTAAGTACTAATTATATATCTCTCAGATCTGGTCTGCCTACTATATATCAATCAATATACTAATATGGGCTCTGGCGACGATGTCATCTCAGCTATTTGTGCCTACCGCTTATAATGGATCGAGCTCGTCAATATAAACTGACGTAGCTAAGTCTAGATATCTACTCTAGGATGGGCTGGCAATTCCCAGCCTCATCCAGACAAATCAATCCCAATTCACAGATGCGTATGCCATACATTCATACTAATTGCAAGTCAATATAAATCTTTGTCTTGCAGTCTTGGGTAGCATTCCTAATATATGCGGCAATCTTGTCCTAGTGGATAACTTATGTTCAGCTCCTCGTTCATTGTTGAGTCATCAATGGACAAACACTTACGCTTGGTCCCTGGTGTTAGAAACAACCAGAGAACAGTGGACAATAGCAGTGGGCATATCTCATTCAAGCATATGGCTTCATCTCAAATGTCTATAGTGGACTAGACATGACATCGAACAGACTTAGGATTCTTCAGGCAGAATCGTGCCGACGCCTGCACAGATTGGAGTTTTCTGTATGGAGTAATGGACATAGGTATGGCTACACTTTTATACTGTGCAGCCACCTGCAAACTACCGTCCAAATCCCTAGATTTGATAGGTGCATCCATGCGAGCTCATCTCGCAGTATTAATATATTCTACGTGGGAGTTGGTCACGGCCTTGTACTAAAAACAGACAAGGTCAATTTAAAATGTCAAAACAATTACTGAAATCTTTAAACCCTCGTGCTTTCTACATTTTATGTACGAATTTCTGAACGCGACTAAGCGTCTTAAACTATCTATCCTTATTCACCCCTTCTCTTCCCTTCTAAGTGTTCATCAAAATCACGGGGTCGAGAATTGCACTGTCACTCCTAACTTATACATTTATTCTATCTCGCCCCACTTTCTTTCCATCTCTAAGAAAAAGTGTTTCAAAACACAAACTGTTCACGAGAACAGTTCAAGGACAAATTACGCTGGTTATAATCAACGAGACCGTGAAAAATCAACTCCTTGCAAGTCGTGACCCAGCACGGCAATTATAGTACACTTAAACCATGACAGGCATGACAAAAGTACCACAACTGACTCAACTTACAGTTGATTTCCGCCACTGGAACTGACACTTGGCTTCTGGATAGACTTTACTGGTTGTACACGTCAGTGTTAGGTCTTGGTTGTTGTTAAATGTTGGTACACAGGTGGGTGTGTCTGGTTTATCTGTTAGAAAGATATAGTTCTTTTCCCTGTTTTGTTTTGTTTTTTTCTGCCATTACTGTACAGAGTGGACTGCGCTGTGTATCATTCTGTTTTTTTTTTTAATATAAAGATGCAGGCATGTTGGAATTTGGGGATTTTTTTCTCTTAATTTCCTGTCCCTCATCCTATGGTAGGAAGGATCGAGCACCCAGTCTTCTAAGAAAAGGACGAAAACCTCGGACTGCCCGCATGCACGTTGCGCACGTTAAAGATACCATTGCAGTTAGAAATCGAAAAGAGAAGACCGTACAGGCAGCTGCCAAGTCAAAAAATGAATTAAAATTTGCCCCTAGTACCCCCCCTCCACCCACACACACACACAAATTGAACAAATCACCGACCGGTGACGCACTGTGACAACGACGTATCCGCTCCAGTTAGGCAATTTTCCGAAATGGGATTAAACTCAGGTTTGTTACTGTGATGTTGTGAGCTGATGAAGCAGCAGAATAACGAGAGTGGCGTGAATGGTCTAAATTGGGGGGGGGGGGGGGGGTGCTGATTTTGTTTTTAACTACAGTAAAAATGTGGAAGATTTTAAAATAAACGTCAGCTTGTAAACGTCATTGAACTGTGGGTCACAAGAAGATATCTTAAGTATTTAAGCTGTCTGTATTTCCTTTGTCTGGCAAACAAAAGCTAAATTTTGTGTTTTAATCCACTAGTTGTAATCGCGTCAAGTCCAGTCCAGGTACAAAAAAAAGAAAAAAAGATGAAGACTTGTGTCTATACGAGCATCAACTTTACACTAGGTGTTCTCTCTTTACACTTATTGCATTATTTGTCCATGAATTTAATGTCGTATGATCATTCACACAATATCTTCATAGACCACCAATGACCCTACGTAGACATAAAACATCGCTATGTCTACTTACAGTAAATCTGTAGGTCACATGTTGCAGAATCAATGGGAACGCCATTTGCCATCAAACATCTCCATCCTATTTGGTTTCCCACATTCAAGATTGTCAGACGTGAAGCATTGAAGTTCAAAGTTTTCCTGTCTCCACTGGTAATAGAGAATTGAGGAGGTGCAGTACATGAGTTGTCAGATGGAGTCACCAAACAAATGTTGATGTCAGCTATACTTGCCTTCACTGACCACGAGACTGTCTGATTACATGTAGCATCAACTGTGATGGTGTGTTGAGTTCCTTCTTCTGCTGGATCACAATGTAATGTTGCTGAGGAAACTGGAGGGACAATGTGGTATTAGAACTATGAAGATGACTTTCAAAGACTACCAATACAGGAAAATCCGGCATATCTCTCTCTCTTTCTCTCTACTCTCTCACTCTCTCTCTCTCTCGCTCTTTCTCTCTCTCTCTCTCTCTCTCTTTCTCTCTCTCTCTCTCTTTCTCTTTCTCTCTCTCTCTCTCTCTCCAGTGTTCTCTTAAAAGACGAAGATAATCTTGATCACTCAGTTTCTCAGATTATGATTCTTGTGTTGAGGAAGTGTTGCATTGGGTTTGGCTTTTGGGCCAGTATTGGCACAACTCAGGGGAACCGAGCAATAACTATTCTCTTGTTGGACTTTGTTATGGGATGGGTAGAATTGGGAATCAAATTGAGCAGAGTCAAATGTTTAACTCCCTTTTGTGAGACATTTATTCCATCTGTTGGATAAAAGTTGCACAATTCATTTGTTGTCCGGACATGGTGGACATACACATTTTATTCTTAATTGTCTATTAAGAAGGAGATGTCTGCTCTATAGTAAATTTGACATTATATACTTGTAGTAGCAATGATAGCCATAGTAATAACGATTGGGCATTTTATCACTTTATCACTTCATCACTTTTCACACACTGTTCAAGTTGAACATGACTGATTGTCTTTCTTTACTTTTCATTTCACTGTCTTTGTTACAACAGTTTACACTCATTATACATTTGGTGGCTGTCATTACACCTTTCAAAGTGCAGCAACATATAGTATCCTCTGTTTGAGGTTTCAAGCGGTCACAAATCAAAATAGGATAGTGGTTTCCGACTCATTGCAAAACTGTACCTCGCCCCCCCCCCCCCCTTCTCCAACCATGCATGTAAAAGTCGCATTTGGTGGATGGATGGCTGGATAACTGGGCGGCTGGCTGGCTTGCTGTATGAATGGTTGGATTAATGGATGGGTGGATAGATGGATGGATTGATGGGTGGGTGGATGGATGGACTGATGGGTGAAAGGTGATGAGTGTGTCACGAGTGGAGTGAGTGCAATTAAGGGGATTGCTACAGAGCGGGTGTAGAGTAAGAAGGGCTCACGGTGGACAAATAAGTTAAGCGTGCTGTTGTGAGTAGTGGGGGGGGGGGTCTGAATGAGGCGAAAGCGCGGTATTACTATCACTGCAAGTTAGAAGGTCCTACGGAGCGGACCTGTGAATAAGAGCCCATCGGGCGGACATAAGGGGAGCAGTCGAGAAGACTAGTGAGAGAGTCTTTCCAGTGATGACTGGTATGTAGAACGTTGATTGATTATTATGATTGATGTATTATATTATATTCGTCTATTACCATGATGTAAATAAGTATATGTGAGGAATGTGGAAGTCCTTGATATATTATATAGCAATGTGCGCCATGAGCGATAGATGAAAGTGAGTTCATGGATTTGTAGCGCGAGTGAGTAGTGTGTACTCCGATGGAGGTGTGTTACCGTAAGATGTGTGGTGAGTGAAAGGTGAACTAGTGTGTGTACGCTTCATGGGTTGTAAGGAGAGGTGGAGTGAATAGAAATGGTAGGGTATTTTAAATACCAATGTAATGTTATTCTTGTAGGTGTCGAGGACGGGCCGCAGAGCCACCTCGATGAGCACAGGGGATAGGCCAGCATAGGGCCGGAGGCCACACATAGGCCAGAAGTGAGGCTGTCAGTGCAGGACAGTAGAGGCACATAAAGTCGTGGCAGTCAGGCCACGGACAGGGACGTAGATATGAGCGCGAATGTGATAATGCACTATTGCCATGTTGAGGGGAGAATGTACTATTGAAATGATAATGTCTAGTGAAATGATAATGTGTTATTGCCCTGCTGAGGTGCTAGGGGAATGCTGAGGTGTATGACAATAGGGAGGTGATATTGAGAGACTGCGGTGCCAGTGAATTACTAATGTGCGATTAAGACCCTGAGGGGAGAGGCTGAGGCCGAAGTGCCTTTAGGAGTAACTACCGGATTGTGGATCCGAGGGGGAGTGTGTGTGAGAATAAGGCCGTTGTACGGCAAGTTGATTTCAATAATATAATGTATGTAATTGCGCTATTATCTGTATAATTATGTTTAATAAATGTGTGAGTCTGATGGATTGTTCTGTTAAGTGTTAACTTGTTTGTTCGTGATTGTTGTCCTGTCATAACTTATTACATCTCCCAGTCTGGGATTTGTGACACTGGGGGCTCGTCCTGTTTACCTGTGGTCATTTTGACATTGTGTAGTCGTTATATCTAGTTGTTTTTCTGTTGTGCTAGGAATTCGTGCTGTTGTCTTTGTTCGTGGGATGAATGGAAATTTCATGATGATATGATTTATGTATATTTATGAATATGTATTGATGCATGTATTTTGATGAATATGTATTAATGTGTACTTAAATTTCTGCAGAGTGTGTGTGCCAGCCTGAGGAGTCAAGCGGCCAGAGCTCCGATTAAGGGGAGGAGTTAAACTCAAAATTTGAAAGTTAAGTAAAAGTCAAAATTTTTGTGCCCTGGATTGTGGGCTGTTCCTTTAATCTGTCTTTTTCCCTGTTTTTGCTGTTTTTGTTGTCGTTATAGATTATACGGGCGGTGGCGCGGGTTTGCTGTGGTGAGCGTAGTTTGTCCTCTTCGGGAGGTGGGCTAAATTTGGAACTTCGTTCATCACAGTGAACAGTTCTATAGGGACCTGTATTTTTGTTTAGATTGTGCCGTTCCATCTTCCTCGTTGTTTTAGGAAGACGTCTCTCTTGTCCCTCTCTTACCTTTCGGTAGATACGTTCTTTTTTTTCAGACTTTGTTCTTGTTCGTACCGTGTTGTGTAATCGGCGTAGTTAGGTTGCATTTTTTTTTTCTTCCATTATATTTTCTTTTTTACGTCTTTGTCCTAGTCTGGTTCGTTGTCCTTGACGTACTTGTGGTCCTTCTACTATATTTCTTCATTCTTGTCGTTTCTATTTTCTTTTATAATTAATAGTGCATACATTTTATAGATATAGAATTAGTTGTGCTGTAAAGGTAAATTTCTGAATTGTATTCTGAACTGGGTATTGTTATATCTGGTGTGATCTCAGGTCTCTGGTCGTATCGTTAGTGATCATACCGACAGGTTGGTCGTCTTATAATAGATACCATAACCATAAATCTGTGAAATGGCGGAACTCCAACAACTAATGAAGTTGGGTAAGGAACTTGGCCTGGAGGGAGAAGAGCTACGCGGCTGGATTAAAGAACAGCAGGCAGAAATGCGCGATGAGCGTGCTAAGGATAGAGAGCAGGAAAAAAAGGCTCAGGAAGAGGAAAGAGAGTTTAAGTTAAAGGAGTTAGAGGCTCAGCAACAGGAGAGGGAGTTAAAGTTAAAGGAGATAGAAGCTCAAGAGCGGGAGACAGACGCGCGAGTAAGAATCGCGGAATTAGAACTCAAAAAGAATGCGCCAACAGAAACAGTTGAGCGGCAGGTACACAATAAAGGTGGCGTTAGGATTAAGCTCCCTACGTTCGACGACCGGAAGGACGACATAGACGCCTTCCTTTACAGGTTCGAACTGAACGCACAATTGCAATGGGGGGAAAATAAGGAATTATGGGCCACGTACCTGGCGTCTCTATTGCAGGGGCGAGCGTTAACCTACTTTAAAGAGCTACAGCGCGAAGACGTGCAAGATTACGATAAGCTGAAGGCTTTGCTGCTTCGCCGATTTGCGCGTACCGAGGAATATTTCCGGGAGCAGTTTAGGCGAGCACGTGCAGATACCAGGGAGGACTTTGCTGCCTTCGTCGCGAGACTAACGGAGTATTTCGCGAACTGGGTAGACTTGGCGCATGTGGGCACGGATTTCGCTAAACTGAAAGACCTAATGATCCGTGACCAGCTGTACGCGTCGTGCCACAAAGATCTGGTGGCTTTCCTGAAAGAGAACGAACCCGCGACGGTGCAGGAGGCGTCTAAGTTGGCGGAGGCATACCGTACGGCGCATCCGTCCAAACCAGTCGCCAGGGCGTACGTCCAAGATGCTGGGTACGTCGCCGTTGTCGAGGGGTCGCCGGCAGGATTTAGGGACAGGTCGCGTCAGCGTGGTGCCTATAGCGGGCAAGCCCAGGGGCAGCGTAGGGGCTATCACCAATCACCGGCATATGGATCCGGTAAGTTTGACCGAGCAGGAGGGCTAGGTCGCGGTAATGGCCGGGGGCGATTTGTGACTTTTGCCGATGACCGACGGCATAGGGACTCTAGTTCCGGTCGCGATGGGTCACGGGGACCCAGGCCTAGTGCAGCACAGGGAGCGGAGTGTTGGACTTGCGGACGCGTGGGTCACTTTTCACGCGAGTATAGGGCCGCGAAGTGTTGGAACTGCGGTAGAGCAGATCACATCAGCGTGAATTGCCCTGCAGGTAGGATAGCGGCGAACGTGGACAGTAGCTCCAGTCCATGTTCCCCAAATAAATCTCATCATGCGGCTGCGTGTGTTACATCGGACAACGGAGGCGGACAGTATTCTAAGTGTCCCAGTTGTGAGAAGTTATTATCTTCCGGTGTTTTACCTTGTGGGAGAAAGATCCCCGTTATAAATTCATGTCATACAGGAGGTGGTCTTAGGGTTTATCCGGGGTTTGTTGGGGACGAACCGGTCTCGGTTTTACGAGATACAGGATCTACCGTTGTGGGAGTGCATAGGGATTGCATTCGGGATTCACAGCTTACAGGTGAGACTGTCCCGTGCATCCAATTTTCGGGGGCCATTGAGAAATTACCCATGGCAAGAATAATGATAGATACACCTTTCCTTAGCGGGGAAGTCGAAGCAGTCGTTGGTTGTTTTCCAGGCGCCCAGCTCATCATTGGGAATGTATCAAGGGTCGTTTCCCCTTCCGATGAGAACGTGCAAGCATGGTCGCAATCAAAAGGTATTGACTTTTGCGCCGCGGTCGAAACACGTCGACGGGTAGCTGATAAAGATAAGATTAGACCTTTGGCTACGCCAGCGGTCAACCTAGATATCACGCCAGAGCGCTTGGCGAAATTACAAAGGGAGGACCCATCATTAAACCCATGCTTTGGGGAAGCGCGAACCGAGAAAACGAGGAGATATAAGAACGGGTCGTCCTCCTTTGTTGTTCAGGCGGGCATTCTATTCCGTAAGTATGTAACGGTGTCCTCAATTTTAAAGCAGGTCGTTGTGCCAGCGTTGCTGATCGCAACAGTATTGCACTTGGCACATGATGTCCCATTAGCGGGTCATATGGGGATAGCTAGAACCAAAGAAAGGGTTCTTAAAAATTTTTACTGGCCATCGATCCACAGAGATGTGCAGGTCTATTGTAAGACGTGCAGTGCGTGCCAAAAGACGACGCATAAGGGTCGTACACCCCAGGCTCCTCTTCAGAAGATCCCCACGGTCTCGGAACCGTTTAAAAAGGTCTCGATAGACCTTGTTGGCCCCATTCACCCAGCGACCGATAGGGGGAATCGATTTTTCTTAACGGTCATATGTAATGCTACGAGATGGCCAGAGGCGGTTCCTCTTCGGACCATAACGTCTGAGGCAGTCGCGGAAGCGTTGTTTGCAATTTTCGCTAGGGTAGGAATACCAGAGCAAATTCTGTCTGATAGGGGCGCGCAATTTACGTCGCAGATGATGAAGGAATTGTTCCGCTTATTCAGCATACAACCCATCACTACCACCCCTTATCATCCGCAGGCTAATGGCATGTGCGAGAGATTGAACTCGACGTTAAAGTCGATGCTGCGTAAGGTAGCTGCTGATCGCCCTAAAGATTGGGATAGATATATCCCTGCAGTGTTATCCGCGTACAGAGAGGTACGGCAGGAGTCAACGGGATTCTCGCCGTTCGAAATGATGTACGGTCGTAGTCCTAGGGGCCCAACTGATGTTCTTCGGGACATGATGACGTCGCCATCATCGGGAGACGATGAGCAGATTTCGGTGTTTCAGTACCTTGTTGATTTAAGAGAAAGACTATCTTCAGCGCGCACTATAGCAGAAGAAGCTTCTGGTATCGCTTCGAAAAGAGCAAAAGACTATAAAGATATAGGTTCCAAACTGAGAATTTTTAAGCCAGGAGACAAGGTTCTGTTGTTGTTACCTACGGACCATAATAAGTTATTGATGACATGGAAAGGCCCTTATGTTATTGAGCGAGTTGTTTCAAAGGTAGATTACGCTATCCACATTGATGGAACGAGTAAGGTTTTCCATGTTAATATGCTACAGAGATTTTATGAGAGACCACAGTATCTGTGTGCACAGACAAGACCAGAGGAGACTGTCTTCTCTACTGCTTGTACGGGGGTCGTAGACCAGTTGGACTGTGACGTAAGCGACACCGAGGCGCAGGAAGAGTTACAAATTCAATTGCCGGAGTTAACTCCGACACAAGGTTACAGGGACGTAAAAATTAACCCTGACCTTACGAGTTCAAGGAGTAGGGAACTTGAGACCCTGTTAGCGTCATTTCCGGATGTTGTTACGGATTTGCCGGGTCGCACTACGGTGATCCAGCACCAAATAAAGTTGACTTCGGATAAGCCAGTATTTCTTAGACCGTATCCGCTGCCTTTTTCTTCGAGAGATAGAGTCATAAAGGAAGTTGAGTCAATGTTGAAGTTAGATGTGATAGAACCATCAACATCGCCGTATTCATCACCCATCGTCCTCGTGAAAAAACTTGATGGATCGGTGCGGTTCTGTATTGATTTTCGAAGATTGAACACTATTACGGTAGGCGATAGGGAGCCTATCCCGTTTCAGGAGGAATTAATAGCTTCATTGGCCGGGTCCACGTGGTTTTCCAAGATAGATTTGACGAAAGGGTATTGGGAAATCCCGCTTACTGAGGAGTCTAAACAATACACGGCGTTCCAAACGCCCATTGGATTTTTCCAATTTAAGGTCATGCCATTTGGGTTGGTAAACGCGCCAGCGACGTTTGCACGATTAATGAGACTAGTGTTGAAGGACATACCTAATGTCGTGTCATTCTTTGACGATATAGCATGCCATACGTCGACATGGTCTGATCATATTCAGACACTAACAGTAATTTTTCAACGATTACGTCATTTTCGGTTAACTGCTAAACCCGCAAAGATGGATTTGGCATGTCCAGAGATAATATTCTTAGGACATATTGTGGGTAGAGGTGTTCAGAGACCTGAAGTAACAAAAATTGACAAGTTAGTAGGGTTGCAAATCCCTAAAACAAAGAAACAAGTCAGAAGCTTAGTGGGAATTTTAAATTACTACAGAAAGTTCATCCCAAATTTTTCCTCCTTGTCATCTTCTCTTACTGACCTTACTAAGAAGGGACAACCCGATAAGGTCCAGTGGACGTCTGAATGTCAGACAGCATTTGATAATTTGGTGACAGCATTATCATCGTCACCCATTTTGATATTACCCGATTTTCGATCTAATTTTATCCTCAGAACGGATCCGTCGGACTCTGGTGTCGGCGCTTGTCTTCTACAGGAGAAGAACGAATGTCTCCATCCTGTATGTTATGTCAGTAGGAAGTTATTGCAGAGAGAAAGAAAGTATTCTGTGATAGAGCGTGAGTGTCTTGCCATTGTCTGGTCCGTCCAGAAACTAGGACGTTATCTCATGGGACGAGAATTTTGTATCCAGACAGACCACAAGCCACTGACATTTTTGTCGAAGAATCGTTCGTCCAGCCCACGCTTGTCTAGATGGGCATTGGCTTTGCAGCCGTATACCTTCGTTATTCAACCAATTCCAGGAACCAGCAATCATATCGCCGACTACCTTAGTCGAGCCTAGGGGAAGATTTCAGGAGCTTATACATCGGAGGACAGGAACATTGACAGGATCTGTGTGAATGAGTCGACTTTAAAATATTGACATTATAAATATATGAAGCATGGTTGATAGGTTGAGTGGTTTTTGATTCTGTATTAAGTATTGTGATTAGTTAGCTATTCATGATGTGACACATATATGCATATTGCAGACCATATTGATCCCCATATTTTCCCCTGATTTCGGTATTCTATATACTAGGGGAACTGCTAGGTCATTTTTTTTAGTGTAGGTATTGCTCACGCTCACTCGTTGACAGTCATCTTGATGCGATTTGAAATTAATTGCATTAATTTTTTTGGGGTGGGGGATGATGTCACGAGTGGAGTGAGTGCAATTAAGGGGATTGCTACAGAGCGGGTGTAGAGTAAGAAGGGCTCACGGTGGACAAATAAGTTAAGCGTGCTGTTGTGAGTAGTGGGGGGGGGGTCTGAATGAGGCGAAAGCGCGGTATTACTATCACTGCAAGTTAGAAGGTCCTACGGAGCGGACCTGTGAATAAGAGCCCATCGGGCGGACATAAGGGGAGCAGTCGAGAAGACTAGTGAGAGAGTCTTTCCAGTGATGACTGGTATGTAGAACGTTGATTGATTATTATGATTGATGTATTATATTATATTCGTCTATTACCATGATGTAAATAAGTATATGTGAGGAATGTGGAAGTCCTTGATATATTATATAGCAATGTGCGCCATGAGCGATAGATGAAAGTGAGTTCATGGATTTGTAGCGCGAGTGAGTAGTGTGTACTCCGATGGAGGTGTGTTACCGTAAGATGTGTGGTGAGTGAAAGGTGAACTAGTGTGTGTACGCTTCATGGGTTGTAAGGAGAGGTGGAGTGAATAGAAATGGTAGGGTATTATACCAATGTAATGTTATTCTTGTAGGTGTCGAGGACGGGCCGCAGAGCCACCTCGATGAGCACAGGGGATAGGCCAGCATAGGGCCGGAGGCCACACATAGGCCAGAAGTGAGGCTGTCAGTGCAGGACAGTAGAGGCACATAAAGTCGTGGCAGTCAGGCCACGGACAGGGACGTAGATATGAGCGCGAATGTGATAATGCACTATTGCCATGTTGAGGGGAGAATGTACTATTGAAATGATAATGTCTAGTGAAATGATAATGTGTTATTGCCCTGCTGAGGTGCTAGGGGAATGCTGAGGTGTATGACAATAGGGAGGTGATATTGAGAGACTGCGGTGCCAGTGAATTACTAATGTGCGATTAAGACCCTGAGGGGAGAGGCTGAGGCCGAAGTGCCTTTAGGAGTAACTACCGGATTGTGGATCCGAGGGGGAGTGTGTGTGAGAATAAGACCGTTGTACGGCAAGTTGATTTCAATAATATAATGTATGTAATTGCGCTATTATCTGTATAATTATGTTTAATAAATGTGTGAGTCTGATGGATTGTTCTGTTAAGTGTTAACTTGTTTGTTCGTGATTGTTGTCCTGTCATAACTTATTACATCTCCCAGTCTGGGATTTGTGACAGAGTGGGTGGATGGAAGAATGGATAATTGGATGGAAGAGTGGATGAATGGATGTAGCAGGACATGTGGATGGATAAGTATATGGATAGATGCATGAATGGAAGGATGTAGCATGTAGCGATATGAATGAATAAGTAAGCAGGTAGATAGATGGATGGATGAACGGATGAATGTGTGAATGGATGGACGGTTGTATCACGGAGAATGGGTGGATGGTTGGATGACTAGATGGATCTGGCGGAATATATGTGTAGATAAGCACAAGGATGGACGGACGGATGAATGGATGTATGGGTGGATGAACGGAAGGATGTAGCATGTGGCTATATGATTGGATAAGTACATAGCTAGAGAGATGGATCGATGGGTGAAGAAGTGGATGCATGGATGCATGTGTGGGTGCATGGGTGGATGGATATAAGGATGGATGGATGGGTGGATAGGTGGATGGGTTTACGGATATTTATGTTCAATGATAGGTAGTTGGATGAAAACTAGAAATGTAAATGAAAAGGGAGAGGACAGATGTACAAATAAATCGCTGACATATTTTCTTGTCTGATGACGTATACAACAAACATTGCAACTTCCTGAAGTACTGAAACTAAAAGGTACTCGCAGTGTGGTCATAGCTATTTGATAGTACATCCAGATGACTTAAACACTATTTATCTGCTGAGATTCAGCGGTTTTACTCAAATTTTCAGTGTAACAAACATTGTACAGATTAGATTCAGCCATGCTGAACTATATAAAGTAAGTGTAGAGGACAATTTTGGGCGTACTTTTCCAAATGTAGAGATTCGCCTGCGTTTATTTTAAACAGACGAGAAGACAGCATCCTCCCGTGGGGTATTCCGGCAGGCGCTAGTGACAGAACTAAGCCAGATGTAGACAGGCAGTCCACGTTTATGACTGGACTGACCTAGAGAGCTGACACAGAGAGATAGCTCTAGAGGTCTGGGTGGACGGACCAAAGAGTCCAAACAGCGATATCCTGAATGTGCTAATGGTAATTATCCGTAACTGTTTGGTTGCTAATACAGGGACATTCTGAGAGTGAGTAAGAGAGAACCCACAGCTCTGAACTGCGAAGAACGAGTTCTGATGTGTTACTAGGAAATATCATCATTGCACTTGCAAGAACTATTACTAGCTTGTGGCTAGTTAAGACAGTAACAGATTCATTGACTGTCCATTTATAGTACTTGTTCTTAAGTAATTATAAAGCAGAAATCGTGCTTCTTAAGCTTGATAACGTATTGGGACCATCCGTGCATCTACATTGTGCTATCGGAACCCCTATAATTCCTGGAGAGTTAGTCTGTTGTCTTGCCAGTGACGACTCTGTTATTAGAATGATTAAATACACTATTCACTTAATTATAGTTAGATTATTTGTATATTAATTGCAGTCGAATTAAGATAATGAGTTAGTTCGTTGCAGATTAGGATAGTCAGTTACTTGGAATTTCTGCATTGAATATATCTCTATTTTGATTGTATTGTTTTAGTATTGTAATAATATTACGGCCCTGCCGGCCTGACCAAACGTTATACTCTTGTTATTTAAAAATTTCTTGTGTGTTTAGGTGTACTAATCCGAGTGTGAGTTAGATCCCTCTCGTGCAGTCGAGAGCTATATCTTCTTAAAGACCTAACTCAGCTCGTCACAACATCTGTCCAACTGAGTTATCACTGTCTTAAATATAGGCCTGATAACACCTGCCACACCACAGTGACGGCATATAATTACGTTACATTTAATGAAATATTTACGTCATACAGAACAACGCAATATAATAACATTCTGTTTAATATGGACAATTACATCGAGTTGAGATATGGCCGTTTTAGTTAGGCCAGCACAAATAAAATTTCTATTGGTCATCAACATCGTTCTATTTTATTCTATTGATAGAACCACATTTAATGGGGGTTTTTTTAATTGCATTTTTGGCTTAGAACGTTTAATATATATGATATTGAAACGTTGCATTTTTTTTCTATTGCTCTTGTTATAAATAAACAATTTGTTTACATTATTTTCTACCAAATAGAGTTTAAAAAAAAAACAAAAAAACACTGGTAATATTTAATAGATTTGGGTTGAATCTAACATTTCCCATTGAACCATTTATAAAGAGCAATAATGTTTTGTCAGTTTTAACAATATATTCCCAATGGAAGAGTCGAGGGGCACCAAGTTTGAACTGTGCTTAGGCAGCCGATCTAATCTGGCCCCAAGCGGAGGGGGGGGGGTGGCAACGAAGTGAAAAAAAAACAACAACAAACAAGCAAAAGTAAATTTGAATGAGACGAATCAAAGAAAAAAGTGTTGCTGACAACGTCATAGTTGAGATTTGGCCTGAATAAAGCCATGTATAAAACCAGACACTTTAGCAAGTATTGGTAATTACTATTGTACATTTTTGTTGAATCATTTATTGTCTAGCTTAAGATTATTATCCATCGCATTAACCAATGCGGTGTAGGTTTTCTTTAAGTCATCGTAAGGCATATTTATTATGGTTTATCCGTGTTGTAATAACCACAAGTGCTTTGACACGGTATGTTACACAATATGTATGTGGTACTCAGAGAAATTGACACTGACTGCACGGCCATACTGGTCACCGTTTGTGACATCAAGAAACATTGTCACTGTGACTTCAACTTTCTGTGATAGAAAACTGCTGACAGCTAAAGACTCCTACCTTGAAAATTTTGAGCAAAAGGGTATGGGAGTAAAGTGAAAGTTCTACGATGCAAAATTCTAAGACAAATCTATAACCAACTTGAAATTCGGATATTCTTTCAGTAAAGAGTATGATAATAATTTTTTTTTTCTAAAGTCGAAATTGGCAAATGTGAAAGTTTTGGTGGGACAACTGGTGCCCAACAAAATGTGATAAAATGTTTGAGATTAAAGATGACTAAGCGAAGAAAAAAAAAAGTTGGTAAGTTAAAAATGCTCCAAAAAGAAACTAGACAGCGATTACACAGTCCCCGCGATGTACATTTGAATGGCCTTGAGGATTGTAATCTGTTTTGATGTTCGATCGATATTTGTGGACAAACATAACTTTAAAGGCTGAACATTTGTGGCAACACGGTCATGTCAGGATGAAGTAACAATGGCTGAACTGTAGGTGTTGAGTTTATTTCCCTTTCGTAGCACCGGTGCTAAGAGATCACAATATCAGTTTTATATCTCTGCCACAAATCCTTTTTACCCAATGTTGTATAGCAGATGTCAAATTTCACACACTTTAGATAAATTGGCATCTTCGGTGAACTCCTTACTTTCACAACATAGTGGTAAGGTCCCTTTGGACAGATTTTGCTCCTTTTCATTGACGTTACAGGAAAACTCTTTTTTCACATCAGTCCGTGACCGTAGGTGTCGCACATGTGCAGGACCCCATTTGGCCCTCCCTGGCCGTACGTTTACGGGTAGAAACACGGTGGCACGGACAGACAGGGACAGTCACTTACTGTCCCACAGGGACAGACAGCCACGTGAAAATGTGGTCACATTAAAACAGACAGCAAAAGACAGCAACATTGTCAAACATGGCGCTGACAAAGAAGAAGAAATGCACGTTCAAGAGTTTCTCATCGAAGATATGCAGTTCATCCTATTAACAAAAACCCTTTTTTGTGAGGGGAATATCATCATCTCTTCCCACAGCTTGTGAATGATGATGAAAGGTTCATTGAATGTTTTCGAATTCAGCCTTCAACATTCAGATATCTTTTTTCAAACGTTTGAAAGCCAATAAACTGAACCTGCCTGAGACAGGACAAGTTCCAAACACCACTGTAGAATTACCCTATCTGTTTGTAGGAGACGAAGCTTTCCCACTTATGAGAAACTTGATGTAATCATTTCCTAGATGCAATTTAGATGACGGAAAGAGACTATACAATTATCGACATTCACGTGCTCGCCGACAAGTTGAGTGCACATTCCGTGTGACTTCCAGTATGTGGCGCAGTTTACGAAAGCCAGTAGAAGTAACAGAAGATTTTGCCTGTGACATTGTTAAGGCCATTTGTCACTTTATTCACTTGACAGAGCCTGAAAGAGTAAGACTGATGAGCGAAGTCTTCGACTTTTCTACAAACACAAATGGGGATTGCTCCGCCAATGATATAAGAAGACCCACGCGAGACGCTATTGCAGTGAGGATGGCTCTTACAGAATATTTCACTTCACCGTCGGGGAGCATAGCGTCTCAATATGAAATGACAAAAGAATAAGTACATTTTAAAATGACATTTCATAAACATTAGTAAACTGTTTTCCCTGCTGAAAAAGGACCAGGTCTGCCATCCATGACAGAGCATCTAATAATATTGAGACACGGTAGCACAACGGGCAGACATTCATCTTTAATAATAATAATAATAATAATAATAAGTACACTTATATAGCGCTTTATGCCTAGACCTCAAAGCGCTTTACAAACGCGCGAAGCGCCCAATACACTACACTGCTTCTTTCTCTCTCCTTGTCTCGCTCACTCTCTCTCTCTATCTCAGAGCAAATTGTAACGCAGCCTGTTAGGCGCAGTTCACAACTCACAACAGTTCACAATTCACAGCAGTTCACAACTCACATCAGTTCACACAACACACAACTCAAATAATATTTGAATATTTATTAATAACAATATATATTTAATAATGAATAATAAATTCTGACCGGGGGGGGGGGGGGGATGATATGGATACATTTTAATCTATTAATTTCAATTTTCAATTTTGCCCGGGCAGCGGCCTTTCGGCCTGCTCTTTACGATTTCCAACTGCCAAGGTATCTTTAACGTGCGCAACGTGCACACGGGCCCTCCGAATTTTTTCGTCCTTATCCGAGAAGACTAGGTACTCGATCCTACCCCCCAATAGGACCAGGGACTTGAAAATATGAGAAAAATCCCATTTCCAACATGCCTGCACTGCCCGGGTTTAGAACCCGGGACCATTGGCATGAGAGGCGAGCACCTTGCCTCTAGACCACCTTTGTATCTTTGAAAACTTGGTTTCCCACTCCTTCAACTTCAACATATTAATATAATGACTAGCGTGATTTTTGTCACTCTTGTCATAAATTGCTGGCCTTTCTCGCACCGCAATGATCAGGTTCTCTTCGTCCAACCTGACATAAAAATACAAGAACGATCACTGAGAACAATAATTGAATCGTATTTTTAACTCCCTTGAAACAGACAGACAGGAGAAATATAACACGCACCATTCGAGTTTTCCTGGCTGTCGCTGTCCGCGCCTGTCTGTGTTCAGCATAACCGGGCTGGTGTATTTTTAAAGAAATCACGAGTGATTTTAGCGTGCAGGATTTTTGATTTGTTGCTGTGACAGCAACTGGCTGTCCCTGTCCGTGTCACCGTGTTTCTACCCTTAAGGCTGCCGACGCACAGGGAAAAACTGTCTATTGTCTCCATGAACTTGTCTCACGCTTGATTCTTTTATGTAAAATTCAGATAGTCGTATCTGCTACAGAAATAGTTTTTAGTGTACCAACCACATAAATAGAAACATTTATACAGTTATGCCGCACACGTTACTTTGATTTTTCTCAAAAGTATGAAATGAGCAGATACGCCTCTCTGCCTTTGCACGGCAGAATAGGCCACCCCTGTCTCAACTTGTTGGGGCATTTTTAAAAAAATTTTTAGGGGGGGGGGGGGGGGGTAATCAATCTAATCCTTTACGCACCAAATTTTCTTCTTAAAAAATTCTGCATAGGCAATACTATCAAAGGAAGAAGCAAATATTGACTACATTTTTTGCTCTCCTCTCCGCAGGGTTCTTTTTAAAAGCCGAATTCAAGAAATTTGCCTTTTTTTTTTAGATGTGGTTGGCGTCAGAATATGCATTTGGTCTTTTGGCTTTTTTCTGGCTTTTTTTCGATACATACTAAAATTGTCTGCACAAAAATTACATACCATGCTTTTTCTGAAACACTCTCTATGGAGGAAATATGTTTTGGTCAGTTACATACATGTACACAATTATGCCAAGATTTCTGAAGCTAGTTGTGAAGACAGATCCAACCAGCAAGGTCAGTGTCCAGTTGACACTGGATTCTATGGTATATATTTTTTTTAACTGCTACTTTTTTTTTAAAAGACTGTCACCCACCTTAGGACTTTCTACACACAGTTTGTTTCTGGACTGATTTTCTTCATTTTGAAGCATTTAAAAGCTGGCCGTCTTTGTTTGCCTAATAACCCCAGTCGGTAAAGCTAGACCTAAGTGGATATTTTCTCATTTTATCCTCCATTAAAACCAAGACTAAAAACAGAAGGCGGCTTAATCGTCTTGATGCTATTGTGAGAATTGGGGCGGAACTATTGCTTTAAAAAATGTTACGAAAGCTTTCACTGCATCACTAGAAATCATTTTTTTTTAAAAAGTCCGCAGCTGACAAGATTTAAGCCCAAATTTTCCACTTATTCCAGTGGGGAGAATGATGTTGATCTGGTTCTGGAGCTTTCCATGCGATATTAGTATAAAAACTATACTGAAATTTGTTTGACTTTTTTTTTCTTTTGGGGGGGGGGGGGGGGGTGGTTCTAGCATTGTTTGGTTTAAAGTTGAAATTTCAATCTGGCAACAATGTTCTCTGGGGTAACTTGTGGTTGGCTGAAAATTTATGTAAAGGGTTCGGTCGTTGAAATTTCATCATCCCAGCCAGCAACCCTAGGGACATACGATGCGTATTATTAACGTCAAGTTTGCACATAGGAATGACATCGTTCCGAAGTAGATCCGCAGATCACGTCATCCCGCCGACATCGGTTTGACGTAGGAAATCCCCACGGTAATCTTACCAATCTTACCAAAATTATTACGCCTATATCATATTGAAGCAGAGATGCTGGCTGGAAATTCTTCGGGATGCTTGACTTTTAAGTCCCTCAACATATATTAAAGACATATATTAAATGTTGACGTTGTCTTCGTGTAGGTCTACTTCACTGTATGTTTGCGCTTCAAAGACAAATAGAATCGGAACTTCACTGCAACCGACAGCGACAAATTAGAAGGAGGAGCTTTCACACAAGTCAAGAGCACAAGAAGGAAGTGACACAATCATCATCTGCAACCTTTAAATTACCATTGCGATGGAGTGACATTCAGTCATAAAATGTAACAGAAACAACAAAGCAGAGGCGATGTAAGCTCGATGTAAACTGTTGGGAAGTCCAGCCCGAAAACAATTATGTTTCGCTAAATGAGTGAACGTCCTCCTCTGAGTGACAAACTGAATTACTAATAAATCATGCGTGTATTCATGCCCTGTGCTCATGTCCAAACTGTTGCATTCCCTGTGCACTGCTCTCTTTTCCTGTCATGTTTCTTTTATTTGTCTTTCAATGGCTGCTATAATATTAGGAATAGCATAAAGTGTGGTAAGATTGGTGCAGATTGAAAAGCGACTGTTCATTTGTAGACTAACCGGTTTCTTGGTTTAAAAACTACAAGATACTCTAGCCGATGTTGGTTTGAAAATTACAAGATACTCTAACGGGTGTTGTTTTAAAAAGTGCAAGGTACTCTAGCGGGTGTTGATTTAAAAATAACGGAAACCAGTGACAGACTTGTCGAAGGCTGTGCTAGATACCCCAGTTAGTACACTTATAATTGAGTAGGTTGAAGGATGGAGAAGTGTTACACCCGGCACTTTAAAAACAACATGGGCTGGTTGATTTCTGACACAAAATGAAACAAACAAATAAACTCATACGTGGACGTTTGTAAAAGTAAATTAAGTCATATCATCAAACAATCAACACGCCTGGGATACGTTCCATCCTCCCCGCTTTATTTATATTTGTATTTGTACTTTGTAGACTTTGTTAATCCCATTTTTGGAAATTTGCCCTGTTACAAGTGGGGCAGACATGGGAGAGTGGTAGGGATACATTTTATTTAAGTTTGCATGGGCAGCGGCCCGTTCGACCTGCTATAAGCTCTTTTCAGTTTCCAACTCCCAAGGTGTCTTTAATGTGCGCAACGTACACAACGGCTTCCAAATTTTTCGTCCTTAGCTGAGAAGACTAGGTGCTCAATCCTACCCATCATAGGATTATAGACAGGAAATTATGAGAAAAATCACAAAATTCCAACATGACTGCACAGACCGGGATTCAAACCCGGCACATCCGGCTTGACAGGCGAGCATCTTGCCTGGCGCCTCTAGACCACCATGTGGCCAATTTACGACATTTCCCACAAATAATATGAACCCTCGCCGAATCTGCTAAACCAGAAACTGTTGATCTAAATTTCTACCTCTAGTCTCTAAAAGAAGCATGCCAGTAAAATAGGTCAGGACAGGCCGGGGATAGACATTAGGAAGTCAATCAGAACTCCAGATCGTCCACAGCAACAAAATAGGCCAAGAAACGCTTGTGCTTCAAGGCATAACACAGGACTCTGTGCTGAATTTAAGACTGCGTGTTTACACACTTCATGGAACATGAATGAAATATTAAATTGCATTGCCTTTAATCTGCTCGACTTTCATGTTGTGTGCTGTGAGAGGTGGAGGTATTTTTAACTTGTCATCCAACTTAAACCAAATCACAGAAGTAAATATTATCTTTTTAATTGAACCGATCGGATTACGTCAGTGTCATACATTTTTTTTTTACTTTTTTTGAATTGCACAATAAATCAATTGCAAGTTCATTTCCTTGATAATCATGGAGAAAATTACTAGCACAACGTGTCATTCCTAAAGAACTGAATTATATTGTTATCTATTTGTCCCATACGGCGATGACGTCCATTCTGATAATCGAAAGGGAGCATTTTCTTACATTAATGTTTGGTCAGTAATTAATGTTGTGGGTATTTTTATTGTTTCTCTCCGAAAAAAAAAAATGTAGAATTGTGATTTACTTACCAGACGCTGACCGGAACAGAAAAACATAGATAATGTTGAGGCACATTAAATATCCCATCTTTCTGAAGTAACAAGCCCCCTGGTCCTGGACTCCCATCTGGATTATAAAATGTACTGTAAAAAAATGGGAATTAAGGGTGGGGGTGTGATGAAATCGGGAGGGGAATAACGAAATAACAGTTCATTCGTATGTAACTTCGTGTGAAGTGACACATAATTTGATTGTTGTAGGACAGTCACGTCAGGGGCACAGATAAAATTTTTAGATTCATAGATTAAATCATCAGAAACGTCGTTTTGAGTAGGAAAACGAAGGTATCTGCAATGTTAGAGTTATGAAATTATGTGGCTGGGTATTTAAACTAATTAAACACTATTACAAGACATCTGTTATGGGAATTCACAACCACTCAAGAAATTGATTGCAAACGTTAATCAAAGACCAAAAAAGTTCCATATCACCGCATTCTCTACTGCAAGCTTTTACAAGATTGCTCTTCTGGAGGTCGTATTTCTTCAAGCGAGTCAATAGTGTATGTTGTAAACATGTAAATAGTTATGTGTATGTGTCAGCCTACCTCTTATCTGAATATATATATATTCCTTCCACACAGTTTGGAGTTCTCTTCTATCTAGTTGGTGAACACACACATCTGACACAAACACACTATGGTTTACAGATGCAAGTTTAACCAACACACTGACAGCGAAATGAAAATCTTGAAAAACGGTTTTAAAAAAATAGTGCGTTTCAGGAAAATCCCACCTTGTATAATGTTATCAATCAGACGTGTCCTTCACATAATACAGTAAAGCTTACACAGCTAAGATTGCCCCCAAGAGCATGTGGTCGCTGGGGGTTTCTTACTTCCTTGTGGTTTTGTTATCGACCGACACAGTAGCCACAAAGATTGTACTAAACGGTTGAAAGTAAATATAACGAAAATGACTGGCTTAGTTTATAATAGTTATAATCTGCTTAGATTATAATAGTTATAATCAAAACCGATATTTACCTGATACGAAGGCTCAACACAAAGTGATAACTGCTTCAGTTTCGTGTCCATACTGTTCTTTAGGCTGGTGGCCTTCAAAAGTCCAACCATAGTCGAAATCGAGGTGCACTTAATTATTTCACCCATTATTCCCAGATTGGGCGTTAAACCGCGGAATTGGGCTGGGTTTTCCTCGTGAGTTACGGGTATTTTTTTTCCGTGCTCGGGTTTGCTAGTTTTTGGGCTGGTTTTGGAAGAGCCCTTAATGTGGAGAGAACATTACAGCTTTGATTGAAAAAAATCGTGAAATCATTTTTTGGGAGACAGTCTCTGTGTACAGTGAAAAAATTCTGGCCATTGCTAAACTTGCCTCTTGGTTTCAGCAAGACTGCTAGATTATGTAACTGTGGGATGTAGCTACGGTGGTGGGATGGCCCACGCACCGCGAATGTGGGCGATGACGCAAGACTATTCGCACATGTTCAGTCCTTTGTGTGACTGTGAACGTATAGCCAATCAGGTAAACAGTAAGGGTGGGCCGAATCAACTGGCTGATTTGCGAATCCGAACATTTTGTGACCCCGATTCCACGAACAAGAATTTCGAATTCGAATGGAGGTGATAATTATAGCCAGTGAAATGCAGAGAAATCTTCAGTGTTTCCCACAGTAGTAAGAGGCCAATTCGGGCTCAATTCGATTCACTTAGCTTTGATTCGAATTTGCGAATCTGGCCTTGACATTGACCAGTACTGTAGTGTTGGAGGAGAGCTGTTAAGTCGCAACGTGAAAAGTAGGTCAACATTACAACAGTCATCAAGGGCAGAGTAGCGGAGTCGTGCCAACATCATATAATCCGATACTGATTAATATTAATTAAGCCCAGAAATCTAGCCACTCCATGCTTTTGCATGCGTGTGATGCTAAGTGTCACAGAGTAGTCAGGGTGTGTAAGTTTGACATGGCCCGCTAGCTCTAGTTAAGATGTAAACACAGTGGCATTGTCACTACAGAGCTCATTACTATTCATAACCAATCATCACAAAGGAAGAGTGTTATATGACTGTGTTCACAGGGAAATTCGACTTGATTCGGGTCAAATTCGAACCCGAAAATAACTAAAGTACTGTGTTTCATTGGCATTTTTGTCAGTTTGCTTGAGATATACCGAACTATTTATTCAAAATTTTCTAGAGACATACTGTAGTATGTTTTGGTGTGCATTTGTTATGGGATTTATTATAGTAAACTACTTATACTTCATTTTCTCCTTCCGGCCTGATTCGTCTGATTCGTGTTCAAATTCGGCTGTGATGTGTGTGATTCGTCGAATTTCGAATTCCGAATCGAATCAGCCCACTGACCCACGAGGTTGGCATGTGTGTGAACCTAAAAGTAAGGGAGTGGTCATTCTGAACCTGCCTGAGACAACTCTGGTTTGGTCTGATGACATTTGATCACAAATTTCCGGAGGCAATCTTGTGGAATGTACTGAGAGACAAATGAAATGTGGTTTCATCTTTTTCTCAAGGAAGCGAACGATATATCTAGGATGGCATTTTCACGTCATCATAACTTCTTTCGATTAAAATTACTGAGAGGTAGACTAGAATTGAATCTGTATTAAAGGAATTGGGGTGGCATCATGCCATGTGAATGCAATTTTAACTGCCCAGTTTAAACCCACGCTCTTCAGATCGCATGCCGTAAAATCTACAGAAATAGAAACATTCGGCCGATTGGAAGCATTTGGTCTCCTCTCTATTTCCCTGCCCCCCCCCCCTCCCCCCCCCCCCCCAAACCGCGGCATTTATGTCAATCTCACTACAGCAAGATTGAAGACATACTAACAGACCATAATTCTGCTATCTTCAATTCACAGACGCTACATTTGTCTAATACAGCACACTCGTTTTTCATTTGCTTTAAATAAGTTTCAGATTACAAGAAAATGATGGATGAAGACCATTGTTCATTCCACCACAATATTTGAACGAATACGGAGCCAAACAAGATGGTTCCTGCGCAGGCGTCGTCATTCCGGTGTTTGTTTCATGGCGTACGCCATCTTTTTGATGAGAGAGAGAGAGAGCAAGGGGCAAAATATATCTATTATCATCGAAGTTAAATGGTTTGTATGTGAATTCGGCAGAATTGTGTCATAAAATACTTGGTAAAGTGAAACGTTTGGGACCAACGTTAGACCTAGTTTAGTAAGATGAGGCTAGGTAGAGCTAGACTAACGTTCCACATGTGCAAACCATGGGTTAAATGCTAAGAAACGAACAAGACCATTACTACAATCTATTGGTTTGGTTGCTGTATGTTCATATTGTGTCAAGAAGGCCTGACACATAAGAATATTGGTGAATTCTACATGCTCTTAACAAGGGTTAGTACTAAAGAAATAACTGTCTTGGCCTAAGACGTAAATTCTAGAAGATTCCAGAAAGAGTAGATCTAGGCTAGGTTGTGCCACGTGCGATAGTTACGATTGTCTTATCGTTGAGGAGAATTAAATCTCTTTAATATTTTCAAGAGATTGCTTTAGATCCTCTCTTCCTTGACAAGTTTGAAGGATCAGAATCAGGCTTGAATTATCTAGATGTTTAATAATCCAGATCTAATTTTCAAGTCCAAAAGGGAAGTCATGTCGATGCCAATGGCTATGACAGGCAGAAAATGCTATGGTCAAGCCTGATTTTAGAGGAGATCATCTGATCATGCTTACTATTGTCCTAGTATAGAAATAATCAAGACGTGATCTTGATTTCACAACTTAAATCCAATTTATGGATTTTCAGTTTCTTCCAAGATATCAGCAGGTCACTGATTGTGGCTTGAACGATCTAGATCTAGAGATGTATTGAATCAAGATCTGCTGACATTACCATGTCTTCTCCTGAACAAACGGGGCCTGAAGAAGGGCCAAAGAAACTTGTCCAGGTTTCCATTGGCGATAGTCGTCACCTCCCACCCCCCTCACAATCTAATTGTAACACTAACAGTTCGGAAGGCAGTAGATCTACAACTAAAAGTTCTACGGTGGACATGAGTGATATTTTGAATTTCATGGAACAGATTAGTGGGAAGATTCAGGACCTAGAACAAACGCTAGGGGCATCCCCTTCCTATAGTCAAAGTCAAGGTTTCAAAAGATCTATAAATAGAAATAGATTTTCAGATAGTGGCAGTGAAGATGAACCTACACAGAAAAGGAAAAAGAAAGCACACAAAATTACAAAAGAAGCAGGAGAAATCTCAGAGGAAGGTGGAGAATTGGAGAGACAGGAAAACGCAAGGATAGATTGTGACATGTTTGGTGAACTTTCAGATTCTGAAGGAAAGGAGGAAGAAACTAGTTCAGATGGTGAGGGAATTTACAGTGATTTCTTAAAAGGAACAGAGCAGGTTGGAGGAGAAGTTTCTGAGTCATTAGCACAGTCAGTGGACAGTTATATAGTTAGAGAGCTGGAATATAAGAAGTTAAGAGAACTTTGTGAGGCAGTTAGGCGACCAAAAAAATGTACGAATCTGGTCGTTTCCAACTCTCAGAAGATGAGAGACAGAAAGCTGCAGAAAACACAAGGCTTTTTGGTTTAAACTACGTGTATGATAAAGAATGTTCAAATTTTGGACAAAGTTAAAACATCAAAAAAGAAGAAAGAAACTTCAAACTTATCAGCAGTTGAACAAGATTTGAGAGATACAGTAAAATTGTCTGTGGCAAACTTTGCCGAGATGAAGCAACAGTTTGGACTGCCCGAAGAGTTCAAAGCTCTCACCAAGAAACCATTTTTGGGAAATTCAGATAAAGATCAAAGTGCAAAATACCTTCTGGGAAATAATTTAATTAAAAATTCAAAGAAGTCTCTGAAGAAGAAGTTGTCAATGAAGTTTAAGAAGTCAAAAAACTTCAAAGCCCCTCGGACGTTCAACAGCGGGAACAAGTACGAATTCAAGGGGCAAAACCAGTATTCCCGCGGAAAGAACAATCTGGGACGCCAGCCTTACAGAGGTCGGATGGTGCAACTTAAGTATACTCAATAAAATTGAAGACAGGAACAACAATTACAGAGGTCAGGACTGGTGCTGATAAAATATTGGAAAACCATCCTGAAAATTCTAAGGGTGGCAAAATTAAATCCAGCCTGATATTTTGAGAAGCAATAACACAAGACAAAGAAATTTTACGTTAGGTGAAAGGCCTGAAAGTAAACTGAAGAACATTTGCAAAGATCCATAATTAAATCTGCGTTCCAATTCAAAGAAGAAGAAAGAGATCACATAAGAATGGATATAAAATCATTTCTTTCAAGAAGTATCATCAAAGCAGTAACAGATGATGAAGATACAGGAAACGTGCCGTTTGTCACAAACTTTTTTCTTCGTAGTGTTGGATGAACTACGAGTGGCTAATGTGGTTACTGCGTGGGTTCAATAGTAACTCCCTTAAGGATACACAGGATTAACAAACACAGGGTTCTGCTGGCAATCTTATTTATTCAAAAAGCCTAACAAAGGTATCACTACCAAACAAAAAGGCATAGGAGAAACCCTACCAAGAAAAGGAAAAAGGCCAAGAAAAAGAAGCCCAAACAAAGAAGCCCAACCAGCCATAAGCTGGAACAAGTGAAAAAGACGAAAATATGGTTAGGATATAATGACAACATTAATCAGGCAATCAATGGTGGACATACATAGTAATAGTATTAAGTATTAAATCAAACAACAACAATATAATATAGAATTTAAGCAATAACCAACTGGATATGTATGCATGGAATAAAATAGCGCTAAGGTTAATGAATAACAACTACAAGTGGCTATATCATATACACAAGGAGTTTCCTAGTACACTGGCAACATAAACTAATTAATGTACTAATCAAAGTATGAAGGACATAACAAATGAAGGGGCAAGAACACAATAGTTTCGCTCCACTGAGCCGGTGTACAACACATCCAGAGTGGCCATTCCATTTAATAACGCAGTGGCCAACATGGCCCACTGACCGTCCATAACACAGACGCTGCATCCCAATGCAGGCCATCCTCATAGGCCCACTCCCATTATTAGTACTAACCCGCCCCAGGGCTATTGTATTGGTTACTTCCCTTCCCAATCGATACTCAAGGGTCATGCCCTTTGACCTTAGCCGCGGAGCTATGCCGCCAGGCTAACATGTGTATGACACACCACTAGATACATAAAGTAATGTGTACATTCCTAAAAATGAAACTGTCCTTCACACACTTACGAAACTCATAGAAGCATAATACATCTGGATAACTATAATACATGCACATGATATATATATATATATGTCGGCGAGACTCATTGCAACATGTGTAGACTCACTGAAACATTGTTCATCCACCGCCGCACACAGAACAATCCTGGGGCTCACACATGTGAGGCCCAACTAATATTATACATCTCCAATACATGTAATTAATTACACATCTTAAACACTAAACACGCAATCACAATCACACTGCTCTCTATAGCATAGGGGTACTGGCAAGGTACACAAATACCCGTAATACAATCAAGTGTATAGTGCCGCTCGCTATAACATAAGCCATCCACATCAACATGTCAGGAAATCCTCACTGCCTACCACAACAAGGCAATGCTACACATACACTATATATATATGCACACAAGCAAATCGTGATAGCTTGGTTAGCGAGCCATCATTATCATCTAGCACCGCAAACGTTAACTTTGACAATAAAGTCACAATATCAAGACACTGCGCTGCATCGCGCATCTTACACGTCTAATGACAATGGCAATTACCGTTGAGCCGGACTCATAATGGTCTCTGTAGATCAGCATTCTCTACGTGGCATCCCCGAAAGGGGGGGGGGGTGCGCAAATTAAAGTCACTTCTAATATAATAGTCTCCAACTTACCCAAAGTCTCTCTGCTACTGGCGCAACTGGACTAGGCCATGTTTTTGGGCGAGGCGCGCCACGGCAGGCCGCCGCCGGTCTAGGTTCACTGTGCTGTCGGCTCTTGTCTCTGCGTCTTTGATGGAGTGTGCTGACCACTCGAACTCGCATCTTATTTATGAGCCCGCGCGGACGTCCGAGAGAGCTATTACGTAGTCTCGTTTTGGACAAGTGAAAGGCTCGGACATTGAGTCCAGCCGAACAACATAACCGGTTAGGGTCCTAACACAATCGAATTTACAGTACGGTTAAAAGGGTGCACACAAAAGTCAATTAGATATCCCAGTAAACTGCAGAAATTACTCTAGCGTCCCCTCCAGCAATAATTGAATAAATTTGACCCAGGTTGGAATTATCGGGGATAACATGCGTCTAACTCATAGTTTGCTTTAAATCCGAGACCCTCTTATTAATTATTTCAATAGGATATGTGCATCAAAGTACAACAAAATTGGTACCATTATAAAGTAGAAACTTGCTGCTAAAATTCTAACTGACTACTTATACCAGAAACCCGGTAATAGTTTTAATATAAATTTTCAAAGTGTCAGGACTAACAACATTCGACAATTTTGTGCGGGATACTTTCGTCCATTAATACGACGTATCTCCATTGATAACAAACGTTATCATGAGTACCTATTTTGTACCGATAGGGTATTGCCTACTCTCAACAATGAATTCGGGTTCCCGTCTTTCTGTCGGTGGATAACAACGAAGGAGCGAGTTGTAAGAAACTTAAAGCCATGATATAAGAGTTGGAAGCCCGGTGGTCAACATTTCCAACTGACCAATCAAAATGCGCGCTTTTCACCGTGATGTGAATAACGGGTCCCGCGCTAGTATTACAAGGGAAATAATCCAATTAATGGTACTCGGCCAAGTGTCCATAAACTACTATGAGTGGCCGTCCCTCACTCACGCACCAGAGTTACCATGAAAGCACATTAAAAATAGAAAGTCGTTCATCCTCTCACATTAGCAAACCGTATGGCACATTCAGAACCATTTTAAATTTGAAACATCTCAATAATTATGTAAAAAAGCTTTATTTTATAATGGAGACTTTTAAGTCCACGTTAAAGTTAATAGGGAGAGACTGTTATTTTGCCAAAATAGAACCCAAAGATGCTTTTTACTTTGTTCCAATCAGTGAGTTTGATAAAAGATTCTTTAGGTTCATCTTTGAAGGTACAATCTACGAATTTCAGTGTATGCCCCGAGGGTATACGGATGCACTCAGAGTGTTCACTAAGCTAACTAAACCCCTCATGTCAAATTTAAGAGCCTAGTGCTTTCTTAACAGTACCTATATTGATGATATTTAGTTAATGAATGACAATCAAGTAGGCATCAGTAATAATGTGACACAAACAGCTTGTTTGTTCGATGCAGCAGGATTCACGATTCATCCAAAGAAATCTGTGTTTAAGGGTACAAAACAAATAGAGTTCCTTGGATTTGTGATTGACAGTGAAGCCTTTCATGTGAAACTAAGTTCGCATAGAATAGAGGCGATTACAAAAAGTGTGAAGGATTTATTCAAATAAAAGAACCAACTATCAGAGACTTATCAGAATTGATAGGAACCCTGGTTGCTTTAGATTCAGCAAATGTCTATGTAACATTCTATTACAAAAGGTTGGACATTTTCCGAAATAAAATGTTGAAGAAATACAAAATAGATTATTCTGCTCACATAAGATTGTCAGAGGATTTATTGCAGGATATAGACTGGTGGAGGCATAACATGAACAAGTTTCCAAAACCCATCTAACTAAAATCTCTAAGAAATTTAAATGTGATGCTTCTGTAACTGGATGGGGAATTTATGATGTTGACTCTGGAGAACGTTCAAGTGGACTATGGTTACAGGAGGAAAGACAGCTTCATATTAATTGTCTGCAGATCATGGCAATTAAAATTTCTTTACAATCATTTTGTAAGGATATCTTTTCAGAACATGTTCAAGTCTAAACCAATAATACAAAAGCGGTCGCTAGCGTCAACAAAATGGATAACACCAAACTGAAAATTAATGAGAGAGTCCGAGATTTGTGGCTGGGGTGCAAACAAAAAGACATATTTATTACCACCTCGCAGATAGAAAGGAAAAAGAATGTGGAAGCGGATTGAGCATCCAGAGTATTCAATCCTAATCTTGAATGGTCTCTTAACCATAAGTTGTTTGAACTAGTTGTTCAACGATTTGGTGAAGTTGAAATAGATTTTTTTGCTTCAAGATTGAACCATAAGGTAAATAAGTACATTTCATGGAAACTTGATCCTTATGCTGCTTATATCAATGCTTGGCATGTTGTGTGGAATTTCAGTTTATGTTACTGCTCCCCCCCCCCCCTTTTCACTCATTCCAAATGTTCTGCAAAAAGTTGAAGAAGATTTGGCAGAAGTTGTGATTATTGTCCCACTATGGCCTACACAAATGTAGTTCCCTAAACATATGGAATTGCTTGTAGCAGACCCGGTTATCCTCCCATCATGTAAGATGATGTTGATTAATCCTCTAAGTTCTTCAGAAGAGCATCCAGTAAACAAAAAATTGATCTTACTTGCCTGCAGATTACCAGGGAAAGATTCCAGAAACAAGGCTAATCAACAACAGCTGCTAATATACTGTTATCAGCATGGAGACCAAACACCATTAAACATTATGAATGTTATGTTAACAAGTGGCTTCAGTTTTGTGGTGAAAGACAGAGCGATCCAATTTCATTCTGTGAAGTGACAATAATTGAATTTTTAACCACTTTATTTACTAGTGGGCTTGGTTATAATTCCATAAAGTCAGCCAAAAGTGCTATTTTGACACGCATGGAAATATCTGGCGAAACTCCTAAAATTAAGAGATTTATGAAAAGTCTCTACAATACAAGGTCATGCCTTTCTAGATATACGACAACATGTGATGTGAACAAAGTTCTTGGTCTTCTGAAGAGCTGGTTTTCTCCGGAAAGAATCAGTCTTCGCCAATTGTCTTTTAAAGACAGCAGTGTTGGTGCTTATCTTATCAGGTCGCCGTGGCGGATCTATCGTCAGTATTAAAGTGGATGACTTGTATTTTGAAGAAGATTCAATGAAAATTAAGATTTCGGAGTTAGAAAAGACTTCTTCGGCCACTTATCATATGCCAGACATCGAGCTTAAAAAGTTTCCAGATTCAGCTCTTTGTCCAGTAAATTTTGTCAAAGCCTATCTTAAACGTACGGAACAGGCGAGAAGTTCCAAAGCGTTGTTTATTAGCTTTAAGAAGCCATTCAAGCCAATATCAAGGAACACTCTGGGCCGTTGGACGAAACAGATTATGCAGGATGCAAAAATTAACATTTGACAGTTTTAAGCCACATTCTATGCGAGTGTCCACCACAAGCAAAGCAACAGAGAAGGATCTTTCTCTTGCTACAATTATGAAGATTATTGGCTGGAGGAAGGCGGAGACAGTGGCAAAGTTCTACCACAAACCGATATAGCAGAATTGCTCTTTGGGGGAAGCGGTGTTGGGACCACAGATCTGATGGATATAGAATCTAAAACAGTTTCTTCATTTCTCTCTCTCTCTCTCTCTTCTTTTATTCAAATTTGAGAATGAACAGGCTTTAAAGCTCTCGTTTTGCTCCGTATTCGTTCAAATATTGTGGTGGAATAGAATGTAAAACTATCGAAGGTGATGTTTAACAGCTATTCTACTGACTGTTTGAACGATTAGTAAAACGTACGTGTGTACAATGAACTCATTGGGTTGATGTTCATTCTCAAAATATTTGAAGATGACGGCGCATGCGCAGAAACCATCTCGTTTTACTCCTAGTTCAAATAGTTAGTAGAATAGCTGTTAAACATCGCCTTCGATCGTTTAACATTCCACTAATATTGCTTTTGTGTTTCTTTGGATTATCCAGTTGTGATGTTTCCACTTTCTCTCACTAACTTTCTTCTGACACTAAATAATCGACTATCTCTCTTCTATAAGTTATAACAAACGATATCTGTATTGCTTATATATATACAATAATTATTAATTCATTCGATAATAATAGGAACATAGGTCATACAATTTCATGTGAATTTCGATGGAATGAAATTGATGCAAATCAGTACATGATAATTAAAAGGCTTCGTAATATTCAATTTCTAGCACATTTTATAAAACACACGGGTACATTCAGCTTAAGGAAACCTCTCCTTTATGGGTGTATGGCGCTATCTGGGCACTGGTTCTTCCTCTCTACTCTGGCTTGACTGCGCAGTTAGATCAACAGGTATCGGCAGGTACCAATAGGTCGGGAAGCCAAGACGCCACGATGTCGTTAATCAAAGAACAAGAAGTTGAGAAGCCAAGAAGGTGTTGTTCTTCCTCCTCTGTAGAAAAACAATCGCAACTTCCTAGTCTACTGCTGGAAGGCATGACTTCCATACTTACTCCATGACGGATATTCACCATTAATACTTTTAACTGCTGACACTGTTATCAGTCAGGCTGCAGCTCCCATACTCCATAGGCTCTCATATAGGCAATAGAATAAACGATCAATACAGTTTTAATGATATTTACACGTCCCCCACGAAGAATAACGCTCTCTCTAACAGACCCCATCCTATAAGGTTTCGTAACATATATGTAACGGCGTTTCCGTGACTCTCTCAGAGGCAGTAGTTATACCAAAGTAAACCCACTAGATTTAGGTTCTACAATTATGAACATTAAGTAGAATACACATGCATCGTACAATTAACTTACCACTCAGCAACAGCTCAAATGCCGGCAAGATACCAAAGATACCACGCTCTGACAAAGGATGTTTGCGGGTTCCCTGACCCTCCCCACTCACAAGACTAGTACGAAGTTACAGTTGCAGTGGTGGTCTCCTCTTCGGCACGAAGCTGGCGAGTGCTCTCAGCGGTCTGAAATTGGAAGGAGCGTTCGGGGATTTATACCCAGTCAGGTAGCGTCCCAAGACGCTCACCGAATGTACATTATTTATCCTAATAGCCACCCCCGTCGACTCCACGTCATATACTATTGAAGCATCTCTACTCCCCCAAGCAATTCCCAGGTGATCTGATCGTCAAGTACGGCGGTCAAGTAAACAATACTCTTTTCGGGTGTCAAAACGCTTTCCGTGGCATCGGCTACTTTCCCCCTCTGGCCTACAATAACTCTGTCTCCCCGCCGTCAACCATCTTCCCACGCTAGTTATACCTTGCCAGTCTGTCAACCTGTTACACCAGTGAGTTTTATTCTTCTTTATCCTCAATAATACTGTATCGTCCTACAAAACTCAGCTCTACTTGCTTTGCACGAGCACTGAACCTGTTTGACCTATACATTTAATTCATACCCCCAAAATGTTTTCATCAATCAATATCGCATATTATATGTAATGTATTTCTACAATACTGCTAGGATTAGAGGCAAATAATCCATAGACATATTAGTTATTACCATTAATTGTTTATTTACCTCAATAAAACATGATTATTTTCGGTTGCCGGTTTGGGCTGGCAAAAATTGTCAGTTTTTTCGGTTTTTGGGCTAGTTTTTTCCTAACTTTGGGTTTGTTTTTTTTTTTTTATCTGGGAACACTGAAAAATTCACCTTCTCTCTCCAATTTACACGGGCACTGAGGAATCTGAATTTGCTGGTACATACATCCCTTTCCACAGTTGCTGCTGCAACCAACTACAATACAGCGAGTAGCACCTGAGAGAACAAAACAACAAAAAATCTTCGCGATCTCCCGACGTAGGCCTAGATCTGGAATCCATAGAAACCGACCTGGGACTAGGGGCTAAACTTGCCGGAAAATCAAAACAAACCTCGCTGTGTCTTCATGCACTTTCTACATATTATTATTATTTTAGCAAGCCATCTACGTCCTTTTCACAACCCGTTGAAGAGAGAAAATGCTCATCTGGTAGAGCTCAGCTGTCGAAGTTAAAGAACCAATTGAATTATGAGACTTTTTTTCACTTTTTGCCTGCATTTCCCTTTGACCCCGCATCAAGATTATCACAACCTGATTTCCTTCTGTTTCTCTGTCTCTCTCTTTCTCTGTGTGTTTTGTTTCATCCTCTGGTATTTTTGTTCTTAAATGTGTGTGTATGCGTGTGTTTACCCAACTTCGCAGTAGTTCACCATAAGGCTTAAAAAAATTCTAACAACTAATGACCCTAACTGATAAATTATATTGACCGTGTTAATCGGGGCGTCAAAGGGAAGTAACCATTACATAAGGGAAGGTCTCTGGTTTCTCGGGGGCCTCAGCCGAGGGCTGTTGGCCAAGCCATGACATAATAAAACCACAAACATTTTTATTTGTTATTCCGATTTGACAATGATTGGCGATTACACAACATACAGAGAGCACAATTATACTGACACTTACAGACAGAAGTGACTGGGTTGAGAATGGTGGTCGAATAGAATTGAGAAGGGACTAACAATTCTATGTGGCAATGATTTCCTAATTTCACATCATGCGATTTTTATTATCATTACGGTGCATTATTTTTTTGGTAAATGAAATTTTCGTTCAGTTCATCATGCCGCTTGAAAATTGCAAAGCAGTATTGACTGACAGTTTGGCACCCACCATTGGTGATTATAAATGTTTCAAGTAAAAGTACCCGACCTGGTACGTTATTTTATCTTTTTTTTTTTTTCTTAAATGTAATTGTGTGGTTTAATTTTCTCCTATTACTTTTTTTTTGTTTTTGTTGCTGTTGTTGTTGGTTTTTGATTTTCCATTGATTTTGTTTGTTTGTTGTTGTTTTTTTTTTCAACAAACGTCCGATGCAAACTACCGGACTTAAAATGTGCACTGAATGTAATCTGCAGAAATACATTTAACGCCGTTTTATTGAGGAAGACAAGATTTTCCAACAATGTATAATGCATATATCATCAAAATGCGAGCATCACTCCAGTCTGATACGGCAGGTCACATTTCAGTTTGTGTGCCACACGTTGGGTGCAGTGAATGCATGTCGTGGCAGGAGCCAGCCGAGCGTCAGGTGGGTTGTCTTGTATGATTTTACTGCCATTGATAATTGTGGAAGACCTCCGAGGTTAGCTTGCAGTTGTAGGCCTACTAACTACTATGTTTGATCAATCACGTACTAGGCCACGTGATGAATTTGCTGCACTGTCGATGTCTGACAGCATTCACCACTATCAGACTATCAGAAAAGTTTTTTGTGTCGGTGCACTAAAGATTCCATTCACATTTCATATGAAAATCATATAAACTTTTGTATACATATATATTATATATGATTATATTTTTATTTTGATACATGGAATTATTGCAATGTGCATGCTTGCTTCATTATCATAATTAATTATATTTATCCAAAAATAAACATTGGCCTACTTCCACTTGCCATTGAGGAAGTTGAATAAAGAAACAAAAATGCTTTCCCTTATGATAACATGCCAGGTTGTGTGGGTGAGAAGACACCTCACATTACAGTAACGCGCAGATTCGGGATCAGACAAAACATTGGTGGTAGCTTTGTGCGTGCCACAGAGAAACTTTTATAATAATATGAAGGTCAGTCACTTAGCCCTCAGCGGAATGGTGGAAATGTTAAGTCAAAGACTGAGTGGAAAGGATGAGGAAAAGGAAAGGGAAGGGTAAGACAAAACAGGAGAAAAATTTAGAGAGAAGAAATCTCCCACATAGGGAATTCATACAGTACCAAAACAGACATTTTGTGAGTTTATAGAGTAAAATTTATTTTGATTTGACAAATGGAAGCCACTGGAAATAATATATAATTCTGGGATCTATAAAAAAAAATGGAAGCTGAAATAAAAAACAAAAAAACAAACGGCGATGCAGTTTGTGAGGCAGCCAAGGAAAACCAGTCATGGTGCACAAAGTTCACAATTGGAGTTATTGGTACAATCATGTAGCAGAGGTTTTTGGGATTGGATTTCTAATTTTTTATAATAATATATCTTCACCAGAACCAAAGTTATGACAGTTTAAAGGTAAAAATACACGGACACACCAAAATGAGCAAATCTTGTTTAAAGAGCAGATACATGTAGCATATTTAGTTTCATACATTTTGAGGTGTTTTGCTCACTAGGAAAACAAAACAAAAATGACACTACATGTACTTGAGTTTATAAACATCACAAAACTCAAACATTGAGCAGAGATCAACATTTCAAGCAACCCAGGTTTTTGTTTTTTTATCTTTTTTTGCATAAAGTCAAGACAAAAAAGATGTTTTGCCATCTCTCCACCCGCAATCTTATTGAGAGCAAAAGCAATTTAATTTTTCCTCTGCACTTAAAGTATATCAAAAGAAAGTTTTCCTGCACAAATGCATAGATTACTTTGTCAAATAAAAGATTTAAATGTAGAATTGCATTTAAATTCAGTAGGAAAACCGATGCTGCCAAGTTGGACTTTCTAGCAGACCATGTTCTTTTGTTTACAAAAATCCGCAACTCTTATTAAAAACCACATAGACAACGTATTCATGTGTACTAACTATGAACGAAAAGCACTGGATTTTCCCTTTCCATTGGTACACGGTGTGATAGGGTGGGAAAAATATGAGTGCCCATCCCAAAAGGGACAAAGTTGTTGCCATGATAAAATTACATAATGTCAACAAATTTGGTCCACAACATCTTGTTTTAAAATGCAAAATTAAATTATTTAGAAACTTCTTTTCATATTAAAACTTACACATAAGATGTAGGAATGGATGTACAATGGGGTTCTGACCTTGGCTAAACTTGTCCCTAGGGTCATCCACCTGACCCTTGGAAGCTGATAATTCAATACGAAGATTTTTGCAACCAGACAGGTTTTCTCAGGCTGCCTCAAATTTAATACAAGAGTTGCCCACCCTTTTTGGAAAGATAATAAACATGTGTAGTTTGTGTGTGGTAAACAAATAAAATGGCACATCAAGTTTGCTGATTTAAAACAGAAAAAAAATGCTGTTATTAAAAAGTCTGCTCCTAATTATGAGGTGTGTAAAACTTAATTGGTGATGTTAGAGTTTGGATAACGTGATGTCAGAGTTTGGACTTTGTTTCTGCTAAAGAAGTGAAAGATTTCAGTGAAAGTCAAGCACTTCAATATGGAATAGTTGACTTTGCGCCTGTACTGGTGATCCCCAAACTGTCAAGTGACGCGGCGCTGTCAAAGAAAGATGGGGCATACATCTAAAAATATCACTAAATCCTGTAATAACTATGTGCACAGATGTATTTATTAACTCTTTCCATGCCAATCCCCAATATATCGTCGATATGGCCGATCGCATTTGAACCAACCCACGATCTATCGTTGATATCGTTTCATACAACTCTGCTCTTCTTTTGCTTGTACTTCACATTCCTATCTGTCATACACTTCTTTATGTGTTTTTCAGCTTCTTCATCCAGTTTCCTTCAATTTGATGTATAACATGCTTAGGTTTCAATGATTTGAGGTAGTAATATTCTCAATTTTCTGATTCACGCTTGGTTTGATTTTTTGCGACCAAAAATACCCTTGGCACAAACGTGGAAATGGCCTTGGCATGGAAAGAGTTAAAATCATATAATTTAATTTCAAACTAAGGTGAAGCAATACTTACATCACTGAAGAAGAAAAACTATGTCCTTTATGTATGTCAAGAACAGATTTGATTCATAAATGTTTCCACTGAGTAAATTTTTGTGAGAGAGCAGTGAATAATTTTTACAAACGTAATTATTGTGCGAGCCAGCATAACTTGGTCTCGTAAACAATTTGTTTTGAACAGTTTTTTTCCTAATAGATAGACAGAAGGTGTGGGGAAGGATAGACGGACAGCGTAGGTGTGCATGACTGAGCACTTTTTATATCTCGTGTTTTGAACTAGGTTTAGTAGAGAGGGAAGGGGTGAGTAGGAATTAAATGTTATTGAGACGTCTGTTGACGTACAGAAAATCCGTGGTCCAGAGTAAAAGCTCGGGGTTTTGAACATGTTAAGAATTTATTACTATAAAATTACATTTTATTGTCTTGAGTGATTCGACCTTTGATGTCGACCCAAGGTCGTTGCGTAGGGCTGTTACTTAAAATAACTCGGTTCGGCAGCTGAGCTAGAGGTGGTTGCACCAATCAAATGTATGAATCTGGACGGAAGGTCGAGACATAGCTTTAGTATTTAAACCCGTGCAGAGCTTAGATAGAGGCCACATGTAGACAATCCATTTACGAGGTGGACGGCGATAGTCCTCAGCCAGATGAGAGACATAGAGACGCAGTTGAGCAGTCCATATTGTGATGAGCGCCATGAGTTAAAGCTCCAGAGCCTAACCTACTTGGTTTGATATAAACCCACAGCGTTTACATCCAGCGCTCTCACTCCCAGTGAGGGCCTCATGGTGAGAGTCCATACTAATTTGTAATGATGAAAGTGAACCGTTCTACTTACTTTTGAAGACAGTTTCAGAGCTACCGCCAGACAACGCATGGTTGTACAAGCATTCTCCATGGCGTGTCAAGAGGAAATGTCCATATCATAACATGTCTCATTGAATTAATAGAATTTAAACTGTTATATCCGTCGCCACGTGCGCGGATTCTATTTGGCATATAACTCATATGACCTGCAAGTAGTTAGATTGAATACGTTAGTCTTTATAGAAAGCTGTAGTTTCATTAGTTAGATTCAGTTACCTTTGAATTGATATTTATATTTATAATTATATTTGTTACATTAATTCCTGTAATTAAACTGCCCTACAGTTCTGCTAAAAATCAAAGCAATTGATTTATTTAGTTTTTAGAGTGCAAGTCTTTTTTTTTTGTGTGTTCGTCGATTGTGGGAGCGGACCTCGAAGGAGTGTCAGTCGAAATATCCCCATCTAACCCACATCGCGACAATGTAGATCAGCAACAAATGTAGGAAGCTTACCTAGCATGAAGCCAAGATTATATAAAATAGGATAAACACATATACATGTAATAACAAAGAGTATGTCAGCAAATCTCTGGCATAGTACACCAAAGGCACTAATAGCAAACTAAATTAAATCACATTTTATTGCTGCTAGATAACAAAAGTTATTTCTCTCTGCTGTGACAGAAACTTGGTCTGGTCTTGATAATTCAGACAACTGCTGAATACTTACCATCGAAGTACATGTACATAAACACCAAATACATGTAGATTCCATCAACAACAGATTCTATAACATTTGTCCAACAGCAAAACAATGAGAGTTTGACATGGTGCCTCTAAAACAGAGTGTACAAACAACTGGCATGCTGAGCATGGGCGGGATCTATTAAAAAGGTTTTTTGGTATAAGAATGAAATAAATAACATGATTTTCTTACAATGCTTTCACAGCTATAAGGGAAAAAAATGGCCAGTTTTCCTGCAGATTAAAGTTATAATTTACTAAATGAAGTACTTCACCTCTAGGGTGATGGCAGAGCAGCGACCAAAACACTTTATTTTCTCTATTCAGCTTTGTAAAATGCCCCATTGCTTTATGTCTCTCATGCATTGCTGTTAATTGGCATGTGCAAAACCCAATGAATGCAAAACACTGCAGGTGTCCTACCTTACTGTATCTGGCATCTATACCTTGTATCACAGATCTGCATTATTCTGACTGTATTGATTGCCTCTGACAGACATCAATCTCCAATATAAACATCAAACACAATGCAGGTACAAAACATGCCATCACTTGCAACTGCTTTTGGCTCTTGTGAGCACTGGTAGTACACAGGTTGTTCCGTACATTTCCCCTGAATATTTTTCAATTCTTCAGTCTAGTTTTTGTTTGTTTATTAATGACTCCAACTGTGTAAAAAAAATTGTTCAAAATCATGTAAAGTTGATAAAAATGACAGATACTGACGCTTCTGCAAAAAAAACCCCAAAAAACCAAATCTGCTGCCATCTATAACTACTGACTTTTCCAGCCGTTACTGTACCACCCCGCTATTGAGAACACCTTTTAAAATTACAAGTGATAAATTTTTTATACATATTTGTGCATATACACAAATGAACAAAGAAATTCTACACTACAAAATTAGAAGTGGAACAATCAGAATTGTGAAGTCACAATAAAATCACAAATGTTAAAATCAAATACATGGAGTAGACCAAATACTGATAATTATGACCTGAAGTATGTATATATATGGAAAATTGTCTCTCTGTAAAATTATAGTTAATTGCCTAAAAATTAGAGCACCATGCAGATGCATATCTCACATTACATACATAAAATCATGTAAAATCGATGATGGGATATATGGATCCACATCTGGAAATGTTCCATCCACAGCCAAACTTTCATTAAAAGATTTGGATGAAGTTTCTTGCCAAATTTGCTTTACCATTTTCTAGGAGAAAAGTGTTTGAAAGCATAGTGGGAATGCTTATGTAAGCATTGTTTAACTCATGACCCAACAAAAACTGACTAACTTTATAATGAGAGGGTCAGGATGGCAGATACTGAGATAGACTAAAAATTATTTCACCATCTATTTTCATTGTGTTTACTTCAGTCCAGAAATAGGCCAAAGTTCAGCTGAACCCACAGACAGACAAACTATGACATACAATCTCAGCCTATCTTATCTGGAATGTATTGCAGGTAAATACAAGTAGCAGTTAAGGCTAACACAAAAAGAGTTCAGCATGAAAACACAATGTAGTTTTTGTGGATTTTCAAAAATCTCACACAACAGAAAACCAGACATGTGGAAAAAAAAATAAAAATATTGCTGTAGGCAAAAACAATGCACAATGACAGTTTCTGCCATGCAGTTGGTTGTACTATCATTATTACTTTTTCTAGTGACCCTGTACAACAGAAGTGGTAAGTATTCTGTAGAAAGTGAGTAACATTCCTGAACTTAAGTTTTCTGGGGCAAGAAGAATAGCCCGGAATAAATACAAAAGAAATGCTATCTCTGGCATCTTGATTCCCATTATTTCATACACTGAACACTACTAATTTAAGGGCAAACATGACAAGCGAAATGGGTGATTTTGGGGTCATCTAACCAATGTTGAGACATGGGCAGTTTTTTAAGGTTTAACTTACTTCATTCTAAACCATTTCATTTTGAATATAGATGTCCATCAGGTGGCTTTATTTATCAGAAGATGGTATCACCTCTTAAATTTGAGGTATTTTTCAAGAAAATAATTGGCTGAAAATTGCTTGTTTTGTAATATCTCTCCAGTTCAAACTGCTACCCCTCTGAAAAGACTGGCATTCCTGTGGCTGGCGTTACTAGCCTCTCTCCTTTACTGACATACCACTGAAAAACCATTTATAAAGACATTCAAGTTTACCTTTATCTTTGGATGAACCCGTTTATGGAAGATGTGTAGTGTTTGTAGTATACTAAAAGTGGCCTCATTTCACTTCATAACTCTGATTTGCCTGCTTACAGTGGTCAGTATTTGGGTTATAATCCGCAACCCGGTCTTTGCAGCAGATATACGAACCTTTCATTCCAAAAATAGTTTGAAATGGTGTGTTTTATTTTCAAAACCAGTTTCATCGAAATAGTTTTTTTTTTACAGTTTTTCAATGCAACATCACTGTTTTGTGATTAACTGATAAAAACAATTCTTGTGTCTAAAGAACAACATTTATTTCGCAACTTTATTAAAAGATTGTTTAAAAAAAAAAATCATTAAGTTTTTTATATTTTTTTCATTAATTAATTTCATTGTTGTTTTTCAATTTGTTTTACACTAAATTTTGACACTACATATATAGAATTTCAACTCCCAAAATGACCAAGTGTACCGATGATCCTGTTCAATAAGTTCCCAAATAAATGCCAGTGAAAACAAAATGATGGAACCTTGTCTCTTTCTTGAAGTATACTCATTTAAAATTTGTCATTTTATCTAATGTGGGATCCATTGATGGAAAATTACCATGGTAACAAAGTAATGAAATATTATTAAGGTGGTATATGTCACCTAATATGGACAAAAGTAATCTATTCCTACAGAAAGGGCAGTCAAAATTTATGTTTTGTAGAAAAAGATACTTTTCTACCCTACTTGTCCTTAACGCTGTACTGGAAACCTGCCAAAATAACAAAAGACGACACTTGAAAAAGTAACTTTTCAACAAAAAATGGACAGGAAAGGTATTGTTTTTCTTTAAACATGCTCTTCACTGAGCAAAGTACAAAATTAACCCACAATTTCATTCGTCCTTGCAAATTACATTTTTAAAAGGAATGTAAGTGAAAAATGCATGTTTTTAGGTTTTGTGGATATTTCAGATTTCTCAATGTAAGTTTTGGGAGATGTTCTTATTTACATAGATTCTGTGAGCTTTGCTCCTTAAAGAGGGGGGAAAATGCAGCATGGAAATAATGGAGGGAAAGACAGAAATAGCTTGACACCTGATAAGTGAGCGTCTTAACATATTGATTTATGGCACATTCCAGTTTTATTTTCCCAGAGTTTAAATGTCTCATGCACCAAAAAAGTATTTGAGAAAACTGATCACACTAATTGACCTCTATGTTATTTGTCCCCCCTTTGCTGTACAGGGTCACCTATGGATAATGGAGCAGATCAACATCCACAGAACAAGTATGGCAGCAACAGCATTCTCACTTCAAGAACATCACGCTGTGCAAAGCACTAAATCAACTGAAACTGTCACTATCAAACGTTCTCATGGTTTGACAGGGAGCTCTAGATTATGTCAATATTGTTAAAAAGCAAATCAAAAATATGCGCAGCATTCTCTAGTTGTAAACTGTAAGTACAACTAACAAAGCACTAAATGGTGATGTAAATAATATTTAAAAAATGAACTTGCTAAGCAAAATGCAACAGCATCAAAGAATGATCTACACAAAATAGGTATTGAATCAGGCTACAAACCTCACAGTAGTATAATGACTTATGCAGTTCAGTAAAGTACAATATAAAATTATGACCCCATGCATTATCATTTACAAATGATATGTCTGAATAGCGTAAGTAGCTTTTCTCTGTTTGATGAATTAGAGCAAAACGTGCCTCAGATGGAAAATGCAGGAATCAAATAGTGTTCCTGTAACATCATCGATAGTTGAAGAGAAAGTCAAAATACTGTGTTAATTCAGCAACCACAGAAAAATACTTATTTATATCTAACATAAACATATCTACAGAAATTTGTAAATAGCAAGATTACATATCACAGTCTGAAACTAACCTTAAACTGACATTAAAGAACTGATCTTCTGATGAGACAAAAAAATGGACACTCAAATTAATGTTACATGATTTTTATACATCAGTGGTGATTCCAATGTTTACAAAAATAATGCACACAGACTCAAGTTATTACAACATAGATATATATATATATAAATAGTTCAGATCATTAAAATTTAAGCATGGATTTTGATTATTTCAAAAGTGGCAGAATGATCATTCAGCAAATGAGGCATTCCCAACAAAAAGATTGATTTTTATAGGGCGATTCTAGAAAAAATAAAAGTTGGTTTTTATATCAATGGTTATTTTTAATCAGAGAAGAAAGTGTTGTGCATGTCTCTCAACAACCCCCCCCCCCCCCCCCCCAAATGGGGTTTGAAAGTGAAATTACTTGATATAAATCTGAAAGTATGTAAAATAAAGCAATCTGGACAGGGTATTAAAGAGGGTAATTCTGAACTAACAATTGATCTTGTCACTAATACCAACACTTTCCCCAGTAGCACCAGTGACAAACTGATACATGTACGGCCTCAACAGTTGAGGGTGAATAGATAAAACAAATGAAACAGTGGTATTGTTAAATATACTCGAAAGTCTACAATACTAGTATTAAATATTTAATCGCACCTTTCAAAATCACCCAGGCCAACTTCTGCACCATATATGAAGCAAAATATGATATGGTAGCAGCAGTGACAAAATATTAAAATACATTTTATTTTTGGTCATAATTCCATTTAAAGGCGGAAATAATTTGAATTTGCCACTGCTTAACAAACTAGATATGCAATTTAATACAAAAAGTACCGCAGTTTTGAAATTAAAACTATCTGGACTAAAAGAGCAGCTTTGAAACACAATGGAACCCAGTAGCGGACATCACAGACTCAGCCATTTTCAACATTTAAGAATATGAAAAAAAAACAAAAAACAAATCATGTCAACAGAACATCTTCGTTATTTTGTCAATCTGCACTCTTCTGTTACATAAAAACAGCAATTTATGCCTGAAACGAGTAAATTAAAAAAGAAATTTAAAAAAGACAAGAAATTGACCCTTTTCTTGGAAACGCCTCAAATATAAAAATGTAGTTCTTACTTACAACAAGGTGTAGCAGCTGAGGGTAGAAACTGCTACTAGTTATCAGCAAATAATGTATGCTGCTCTTGTGGTGTGTCACCAGTTTACTGCCAAACACATATTGAAAATATAAGCAGATCCAATTTTTTTTTTTTTTTAAAGCCAGAGTTTTCATGTTTTGCTAAAAAAACATTTCTTTACAAAATGAAGACCACGGTGAAATATTAACCACAGTCATACAAATACTGAAATGAGAAAATTGACTTTTAAAGTTTGCGAGTCCACAACTTCCCTCTCTTTGAAAACACATTTCCTAGTCCATCATCATGCCCACGTTGTCTCTCATCAAGTATGGTTAAAAATTTCAGTAAGAAAACCCAGTATGAAAGACATGAATTGACCCAAGTTAAAACATCAGACCAGAATATACTTATGCCTTCACAAAATGACAACTACAGAATTCAAGTGACAGTCCAGGATGCTCTTACTCTTGACCAAATACTGCCTAATGCACCATGTAGCACCACCAAAACTGCAGGCGGGATCCTAACAAATGCACTGCAAAGTACCATGGGCAACTGTGTTTGACACAGTGTTTTCAAGCTTTCTTAGAAGCTAGCCTTCTCACTACAGGAAATAGTGCAATGCCTGGAATCACAGACAATACTTTGACCTTTTTTCTTGTGAAAAGACACACAAAAAAAAAATCGACCAGTGTTTTGCTACCTGTAACAATTTTTCAAAATCTATGTTTGCAAACGAGTCATTTCAAGCACTTTTGCAATTTATCTGGGAGGTGAGGGATGAAACAGATGATTAAGATTAATAGATTATAGAATGAAGAAAGTGATAGTGATGCAGAAACTAGAGACAATTTTTTTTTTGAAATCTCGATTTAAGTATCGTATCTTTTAAAAAGTAAATATTTTCAAAATTAAAGTTGTGCCCCTTTGTTCAGGGAGAAGGTGGACTTCTAAAAGTAGATTAGGCTGTGCTGGGTTTAATTAATGGCATCTTGGAATTTTGTGTTATGTTTCTTTTTGCTGGTGTACATATGGACAAATGGTTAAGCCACTGGCTGCTCAGATTCCTAAATGATAGAAATTTCTTTAAAACTCAGTTTCAGTACAATTTCATAGTAGTTGCTGTCTCAGTGTTGTTATGTACTACATCGAATCTGCATCATAGTGATGATTCATAATTCAATTTTCTATGTGCAATGAGCACTTGCCTGGTTTTCCTCCTGTCTCTCCAAGTTTTTTGCATTCTCAGCAATTGGTATGTTCAATATGTACAGCTATTTGGTTGCATACTGCTGGCTTCATAAAGCAAAAAATACATTCAACATATAAAACATATAGGTATAATACATTTGTGTGGCCGCCCCAAAAAATGAGGCACTTCATGTATTTTGGTGGTATGGAGATAATGGTGATAAATACATTATTCAAAGCCCTTTCACTTGGTCAAAAAAAATATTGCTCTAATTTTATTAGCAGAGAAGATATGGCCTCGCAAAGACAGGGCGTGACACAGTTTTGAGAAAAACATTTTTAAAGTTTCAGCTTTTAGTCAAAATTAGTGATGGTGACTCGATTCAAAGTCAGTTTTGAGGCATTTACCCTTCTCAAACCCGATTATCATTTGGAAAAAGAACTAGTAAAGAGGTTAAACTTTTCAAAAATACTGAAAAAGCAAAATCAGTAACATTGACCTTATGATGCCTTTTAACGAGTTTCTCGAATCAGGTACTGCCAAATTGTGCCTCATTTTGTCAGGCGGCTACATATTTTGATTCGCATAAAAAATACAAGAAGACATATATTTGATTTGCACATTGTAAAATATCCAACATAGACATAATTTTAAGTTGTCAGTGATCTGCTATGTAGGAAGGCTTTTGCTTGTGAGCTGTAGCACATCTAATCATTTACAAACATCTACCAATCGTAAATGCAAATATTCGATTTATATCATAATTCAAACTACAAAAGGAATGTGGTCTTTAAGCTCAGGTACAGTACAAGGACATCAGTAAGGAATGTGACCTTGGATGGGAGACAGATCAGACAATAGTAATTGTGGCCCTAGAATGCAAGAATCATAGAAGTTTTGACATGATTGTGTGGTATACATGTTTCTATTTATGTATAAATATTTGCAACACAAACGTTTAAGTAAATTTCTAACTCTTGAGATTAATACAACTGGATAATACTTTTATAAAATCTAGTATGTAGAGGCCAAAAAAAAACAACAAAATGAATTGGTTTAATTTACTCATCACTTTTCCAGGACATAAGACAATATAAATGGACACCCCCAGAGGACACACCTGGACTCGCTGGCAATTCAAAATATAAACACCTCAAATGACTTAGCTTGTCAATACTGGGTTTGTTCAGGCACATTGATGGTTAGCATCATCTTGAAGAATGACCATTTAGATATATCAATAACTAAAAACCACGAAGTAAAATGTTCATGAAACAACCAGCAAGCTTAGGTTGAAGTTTAGGTACATTTGATTTCGTCATCAGTCCCAAACAGATGATTAACTAACATCACATGACATATATTGCATATGACATTAACCTTGGACAATGACAGTTTGATAAAGCACTTGGTGGGGTTAATTATATGGCAAGAGAAGATATATAATAGAAACAGTCATAGAAAACAATAACAATAGCAACTTCAACTCAGTCTTGCTGGTGAACAAGATTATTTCTGCCTCATTGACAAGTAGACAAGCTAAAGGGTGGCTAAAAAACGAGCAGAGGTCATATGTGAGCGAGCCTCACTAACCTAAATTGAAGTTGAATTTTCTTCAATTCTGAGTGATGAATATCACCATAAAGTATGAAATCTCGTCTTTAATTTGGTGTAAAAATTATTGTAATGCACCTGTTTATCACAAAGTTATGGCTTTTTAAACACACCTACCGCTCGGTCAAAAATGGACGCAACTTCCGAGAAAATTGCCATTAAAGATGGAGCAGCGATTTTCCCTCTCTTTGATATGGGTGGCCTTACTATCTCCCTAGCAGCGGGTACTGGTAATTAACTTACGGCTTTGAAATTTTGCATGTCTATGCTAATGTTGCTAATAGAAATGATATATAGGCTCTGTGAAAATTTTCTGACAGTAGGTGTATTAATTTTGAAGTTATCGGCAGGGATGGGAATTACTGAAAGAAAAATTTCCTGAACTTTTGACATAACGCATCACTACCAACCGCAATACACACATACGACAACAAACAAAATAGTTTTTACTTAGGAAAAAAGATTAACTGATTTTAAAAATCCGGAAATCAGGAAATTTCTGGAGAATTCCCATGCCTGTATCGGGTGTTCAATGAACTGCCTTATTGCTGTGATATTTGATATCAAAGGCAAAATTAAAGGAATTAAAAGCAATATTTATCATATTTAGAGGCTGATTTGAGACAGAATGTAGACAAATGGTTGAACTTCAAGTATCGACCAAAATTTAAAAAAAAAAAAAAATCGTCAAAAACTCGGACATTAGTTTTCTATCGAGATTTTTTCCACTTGGTCCAGTGCGACTTCCGTTGAGGTTAGTGGGGCTCACGCACATGCATTGTAAAGTCTTAAAACAAACAAGAAATAATCTATACGTAGCTGCCAAGTTTTGAAAATCAAAATAAGGAACAAGGCCGGGGTCCAGGGGCTGCCCAAGCCCCGGCGGGGTACCCCGGCAATGCCCCCTTCCGGAATACAATTTTAAGCCAATTTTGAGGTGAAAAATGAGCTCTCCTGGACATTATTAGTTACTTTTTTGATTCTTCCTTTTTAACATGCTACGCGTTGAGTACTTTGGCGTGGCTAGCCCAATCCTAACTTCCAATGCATGAGAGCTTGTTTTCAGATTTAAAAAAAAAAGGCCACATTTTTTTTATTTAGGCCGAATGTCAAAATCCGATTTTTTAGACCAAAAATGTATAAACGGACTCAAGGCCCGAAATACGGACTTGTTCTGTAAAAAACAAGGTGCTTGGCAGCTATGATCTATACAATAAATTCCACATGCATCATAAATAGAATTTTAACTTTGCTCAGGGCCCTACTACCACCCCACAGATTTTCTGTGTTTTTTTTAATGTTCTGTGAAATGAAAAATTAATGTAAGTGAACTGTCAAGAATTAGAAAACAAAAGATAAAAAAGAATTCATTCTGAATCAATGTCTGAGTGATCTCTGTATAGGGCAATATGTGAGTAGCTCAAAAAATATGATTTTAAGTTGGTAAGAGTGAATGTTTTATAACAATCCATAAAAAGTACAAAACTTGATGCTGTTCATTGGCCACCAAAGGTGACATATGAATACTGCACACCTTCTTCCACAATTTTTGGCTTTCTGTCTGCACCTGGATCAGTTGGGCTAGAGAACTCCACTGTTGTGTACTGTAAACCATCTTTGTTTTTGTATCTCCCTGTCTTATTGGTGGTAGCTGTGATGGTGGGTGGAGCTGCTGCTGAAGCCTGAAATAAAAAGTAATATCTAATATTTGAAAAGGCAGCATGTAGTATGTTATTCATACTGAACATGAGAATCTCAAAATGAACATCTCCTGTCTCTTAACAAAAGTCAGGACCAAATACAATGTAACATTATATTTCAGCAGCTGTGAGAGGAAAGTATCACAAGTGTGTGAACATTCACAAAGTTGTAAAAAACCTAATCAATTTTCAAACTTGCATAACAGACTTTTTGTTTGACAAGTAAAAGATTATGTTTCATAAACTTTTTGGAATTGACAGAAAACATTTTCCTGAAACTGTTTCCATACCAAAATGTATAACATATAGAAAGGTTGTAGAAATAAAAAACAGCAGAGCGTAATAACAGTTACATCAATCCTGTATTACGAGGAGCTATAAAGAGCTGTGCATGCTACAGAAGTGACGTTAAGAAAGCCAGGGTGACAAGCTTATTATATTATTCTATGTACAAATATCATGTTGGCCTGATTCATAATGTTAAAAAAAATGGTAGAGGATACGATAGGTGGACCCCCGGGGTCTACCTATTTGTATAAGATAGGTGGACCCCGGGCTGTACCTAGCGAAATAAGTAGGTTTAAGGATAGGTGGACCCCGGGCTGCGTTCATTGTAGTGAAATGTTTTAGGATAGTAGTTCTTAAAAGTGGTGTGTTCCGTAAGAGTGATGCTGCAATAAGAAAAATTCTGTTGTAATTCAGCAACAAATTCCAGTCATGAGTACTTATCTGGTGGTACCAGAAACTTTGGCATTCAAGTCCACTTACTCAACCGCTGCACCACGGAGGTATGATCTCAGCCAATGTAGGCCTACTTGTGTGTACATCGATCACCAATGGCTACCCCAACCCCTTTTTACCTGATTAGTCAATCTGACTACCGCCCACTGACACAAACTGACTAGACCCTCACGCCCCCCAGGTCCAACAAAACATGTATATCTAGATAGATGTAGATCTATCGACATCCATGCCTCCATTCGAATGTTTTGGTTTTCTTACCCTAGCCTAACTTGGCAATGAAAGACAAGCTTTTCATTGGTCTGAGGTCCAACTATCCTAAAACGCCTATATTTAGCTAGGTACACCCCGGGGTCAAATTCACACTTTGAAAAAAAAATACAGTGGACTTCACTTGAGTTGAACTCGTTACATCATAAGTTATAGTAAAATAAAAAGGTTGTGTTGTCTTCAACTCAAGCATCACAACGCCTGTGTTGACTTTGATTTCCTGCCCCATCTCTTATTCCATATTGAATCCCAAACGGATGGGCTGATCTCGATTATCGGACCAATGAAATTGAGTCGGCATCTCAACTATCCGACACCAACACTCCCCGCCTTGGTGAAGCAATGTATACATTACAGCATGCTGATAGGTTAGGCTAGTCTAATCCTCTCCATAGAGTTTCTCTGCTCCAAGGTCTCACTTTGTTTTTACGCACAGACATGCAGGTAGTGGGTCCATTTAGGTGCCTATGACTAATATACACATGGTGTCATGGACAATGCCCCTCCCTCTCAGCCATTCTCCCAAGCATATTTCAAAAATACCACTGCCCAATCCAAAAACACAAGGGAACGCCGATAGGTTAGTCCCTAATTCCAGAGCAGGTCTAGAGGCCCATGGTCAAGCCAGTGCAGTACCGGAGTTTTGACTGGCAGCCCATACCAGTGAACCAGTGGTCGGAATCACAAAGACTAAGCTTTCAAAGGCTCTCCCCACACTATCAAAAAATGTAGCAAAGACATGCGAATTGTTGCTCAACACATTTGCAATATTACCTCATCGTCTAAAGTTATCTGTGTCTAAAAACCAATCAGAAACAAGCTCTGAAATGACCATCGCCCCAAGTGCCCACATTAATTCATTAAAATACATGTGCTAATCTGGATGAAACCATTGTTTAGCGCTTGGGAGGTGCGGCTGGTTATCATGCTTCATTTTCAAGAAAATTACAGCTGTCAGTATCATAAGTCAGATGATTGGTTACAGACTTAGAGACATAGGGTTCGTTGGTTAAATCATTATCAAGCATGATAAGGCATATCTGGGAATGTTTTCATACCAATCTGATAAAAGCACAGATATCAAAAGATATCTCAAATTCATGTATCGTACCCTGTCTTCTAGTTTATGATTTTATGAGTGGCAAGCCAAGATTAGAAACTGTAAACTGTAATGCACTGACCGACCCTTGCTGTCAGTCTGAATACATTTCACTGGAACACCCCCCCCCCCCCCCCCCTAAATGTAAAGTTAATAGCGGGCCCACAACGGATGTGTTGATCTTTTTTTTTTTTTTTAAGCGTAGTTGACTGTACATGTACATTCCTATTACTGGTGGAGAAAAAAGGTCTTTAAATTTCTGTCCACTGTTCTTATGACATGCATGTTCTTTGACGCATTTGCCACAGGCTAAAGAATTAATTTCCAGGGGTTTCTATTCTTCAATCAAATGCCATTACCCAGATAAATAGTTTGATACATTAAACAAATGAGTGTATTTTATCATTTAACTGAATGTTTAAAGAAAAAATAACTGTTTGACGACAATCTAAGATTATTCGCAGGTTAATGGTACAAATGGAAAAGAAAATTATCAGAGAGACAACATATTAGTATACCAAGGTGCTGGATACCAACATAAAGTGACATGGAAAACAGCATAAAATTCTGGACCACAATCACGAAATCTCAAAGTTTTGTCAGTCCTGGTGAACCTCCCAATCCAAGACCAAAGACTTTACTACTGAAAGCTGTGAACTGTATGATTATTTAACATCTGACACAGACACCTGTCTTATCCAAAGTCACATCACAGAACAAAAGCCAGCATGTCTTTTGTCATGGCTGATACTTATCAGTTTTCCCTTCACTGATGACTGTGTGTAAGGATTAAAGCCTCATGAGTTATCACAAGAAAGGGATACAATGGCCTGACACACTCTGCAAAGTTTGGATACTGCACTGGATGTGCATTCAATGATCCAAGAAAATCCAAACTGGCAGCTGTCCTGTGAACACTGGTAGGGATGTTCGTACAACTCAATTCTCTCTGACCTATGAGCTCAAGAACAGCAGCTCAGTTTTATTTATAAAAAAATAATTATTCTCAAGCCACTGACCTTTCTTTTATTTGTTATTTCTCAGAACCTGAAAAATGCCAGGTTGCCATGACTTTAGAAAAACTAATCAGACAAATACAGCATAATTTAATAGGCTCTTTTCGTCTTGGCAGACGATCTAAGCAGCTATACGTGTCCTACTTCTGCAGCTACGCTCGTGACTGATTCTGCCTATATTCGACAGGCACGCTCTGTCGCAGAATCTGCATATGAGGGAGGTGCCATAGGGCAATGCGTTATCTTTTCTTGTCTGGCGTTTTGCCTCAAGGGCTGCAACAATGTTTTTTTCATGGTGTTTTATGCCAGAGTCCACTGATGTTTTCCATGCTGATCTGTCTTCTGCTGTCATCTCCCACGTTCTCAAATCGATGTTACACTTTATCATACTGCTCTTGCATGTATCTTTGTACCTCAGTTTTGGTCTTCCTCTGGGTCTGCTACCTGTAGCCATTACACCATATAAGAATTGCTTGGGGATTCTGTTGTCGTCCATCCTCTTCAAATGCCCCAGCCATCGCAGTCTCTTTTTGCACAAGATGGTCAACATGGTTGGGAGTGCTGCCCGTTTCAAGACCTCTGCGTTGGTAACTTTATCTTGCCAGCTGATGCCAAGGATCTTGCGGAGGCATCTCAAGTGAAATCCATTCAGTTTCTTCTCTTGTCTTGAATATAACGTCCAGGTCTCTGAGCCATAGAGGAGTGTGCTCAATATACATGTTTCATATATCCTGATCTTTGTTTTTCTATTTAACATTTTGTTATTCCAAGCTCTTTTGTTTAATTTTCCAAAGGTTGTGGCTGCTTTTCCTATTCGGGCACCTATTTCGCTATCTAATGAAGTTGAAGAAGTCATTGTTGATCCCAGGTAGCAAAATTTCTGGACATAAACAATGCAGGAAGTATGACAGCAAACAATCAGTGGCAGTGCTGTTAATTAGTGAAATTAGTGGCTTTTCAATGACAGAAATCATCACCCACAATAGTGTTGCTTATGTCTATACATGTATGAGTAACAGATTTTTTCCAAGTTTTTTTATGAGAATAATACATACACATTTTTCATACTACAGTAAAATTCACAACAGACTTTCTTAAGAAACATTTTTGTCATTTGCATCAGTCCATTGTCCCTTGACAACTCCCATGATCTCACTGATGGACAATGAAATAATCATGAGTGATAAAGGGGTGAAGGAAGAGGGGGGTGAGAGTGAAGTTGTCATTAATAATGTATCACATAAGCTACACAAGCAATATAAACACATAGCTTATTCCACAACACTGACAGTGAAAAAAAGATTTTTTACAGTGGTCAAACTTAAGAGTGCAAATTTTGCTCCAGTTTATAACTGTCCTTTCAAATTCCTATGGTCAAATGCAGTGGTGTCCCCATAATTCGAAGTTGCCGGGAAATGGATTGCACTTCAATTTACCAGAGTTCGATTTACATCTGAGAGAGAAATAAACATTATTATACTGTTTGCCTCATATAATAATATGATCACATGTACATCCATTCTTGTAGATGCCCACCCCCCCAAAAAAAACAACTGCACAGGCACCTGTATGGAATTTTTTGGATTATTTTTCTTTAGAAGTGACTGTACCTTGGCGGTAAAACATGAAAGCAGCATTGAATAGCTCAGACCTGGTAATTTTGGCCAGCAAACTCTACCAACTGCCTTTACGTTGGCTGCATGTATTATGTAAGCAGAATAATGTACTGTGGTGATGTCATCAATCAATAAAGATATTCTTTCATGTATGATGTTCAAATGCAACACTGCAGAGTTACTGCATCATCCAACCTGTTGGCTGACCTTGCTACACATATTGGTGGCGTGGAATGACAATTACATAGTGTACCAATGCCCTACTCAAAACGCTTCCTCCCTCCCGATTCATGCCCTGTTCACTGCAATACATTGCTCTAACCCTTCCCTTCCTCTGCATCACTCTTTTTCTTTCTTTAAGCCCCTCGAGTCCTTGAGGAACATAGGGCCTCCAACGCACACGGCTCTGGCAGGGCCTCCAACGCACACGGCTCTGGCAGGGCCTCCTTGGCTCGATCCACACCATTCCGGCTGCCTTCACCTCAGCATCTATACTCCTGCGCCAAGTCTGTTTCGGTGACCAGAGCCTGCCTGGTGATGTTGGATTCAAGCTTTCGTAATGTGTGGCTCATCAATCCCCATTTCCTTTTCTTTATCTCAGTTTCAATTGGGTCTGGTCCCATCCTGTCCCATAATTTTTCATTGGGGACGACTTCTGGCCACCTGACGTGGAGGACGTTTCTGACACGTTGATTAGTGAATGTCTGCAGCTTTTTTGTGTTGGTTTTTGTCACTCATCATGTTTCGGAGCCATATAGTAGGACAGACTGCACATTGGTGTTGAATATCAGGATCTTGTTGTGGAGTGAGAGGGCTGTTGATCTCCAGATTGGTCGCAGGGTGTTGAAGGCAAATCTTCCTTTGTTGATTTGGCACTTCATGGCTTCATCTGTCCCCCCCCCCCCCCCCCCCCCCACATCTTTACTGACTACACTGCCCAGGTAAACAAACTTGTCGACTTCCTTGATGTGTTCTTGGAGGAGCCAAACTGGATCTTGTTGTTTGTTGATCACCCTCATGACCTCTGTCTTCCCGATGTTGATTTGGAGCCCAGTCTTCTCAGCTTCTTCTGCAACGCAGTATAGCTTTTCTTGTGCATCTTGCTGCTTGTGGGAGAGAAGGCTGATGTCATCTCAAAAGTCCAGGTCTTCCGGCTGCTTTGTAAATGTCCATTGGATACCAGTCCTCCTGCCTGCTGTGGTCTGTCTCATGACCCAGTCAATCACCATCAAAAAGATTGTTGGCGAGAGTAAGCAACCTTGCCAGACATTGATTTGTACAAAGAAGGGCTCCCTCAGCTTCCCTTCGTGGATGACTTGACAGGTAGCATCTTCATACAGTTGTTAGACGATGGTAACAAACTTTGGTGGAAAGTCAGAGTGATGCATCAGACTCCAAAAGACGTCTCTGTTGACACTGTTAGAGGCCTTCTGGAAGTTGACAAAGACTGTGTACAGGGGGGACTGCCACTCCGAGGACTGCTCGATGATGATCCGCAGAATTGCAATATGGTCCGTGCATGATCTGTCTTGGTGGAAGCCTGCCTGCTTGTCTCGAAGCGTCTTGTCAAGGACAGTCTTCAGTCACTCCAGCAAGATTCTCGTCAATATTTTACCCGGGATGGACCGCAGCATTATTCCCCTCCAGCTGTTGCAGGATGACAGGTCCCCTTTCTTCAGCAGCTTCACAAGGTGGCCTTTCTTCCAGTCCTTCTAGCACTCTCTCCTGCTCCCAGATCTTGTGTAGGAGTGGGTGTAGCATCTCAGTTGAAGTCTGGATGTCTGCCTTCAGTGATTTGGGCATTATTCTGCCAGGACCAGCTGCCTTGCCTGGCTTAAGGGACTGGATGCCCTTGGGAATGTCTGTGTTAATAAGGGGGTTAGCGTTGATGTCAAGGAGCTCAGTTGGTGGTGGGATGTCTGGCGGGGCTAGTGGTGCAGGTCTGTTGAGTGTTTCCTTGAAATGCTCAGCCCATCTTGCTCTCTGCTCCTCTTCGCCTGAGATGGCATTTCCGCTCTTGTCCTTGACAGGACTGGGGTTGCTGGACTTTCCAGGGAGTGTTCTGGTAATCTCGCACTGTCCCGTCATGTTTCTTTGGCCTGCTGCATGCAGTCTCTGCTTCTGCAGTCAGCTCGACAATGAAGCTTCTCTTGTCTTTTCTTGCACTTCTTTTCACTTGCTGCTTCAGCTCCCAGTAGCATGCTTTTGGTCCTTGCTTCTCTTCTTGAACTTGCGTCTGGTTAATCTGGTCTTTTAGGTGTTTTCTATGTGCGATCAGTGTCCATGTCCCCATTGGTAACCATTCTTTGTGTTTACTTGTCTTTTTCTCCAGGACTGTTTCGCATGTCGTCTTCCAGGCCTCTCGCAGGCTATGCAATTGGTCTTCTACTGTTTCCTCAGGTGATAGGGAAAGCACACTGAACTTGTTCCTTAGCTCAAGCTTGAATTCTTCTTTCTCTTTCAGGCTATGTACATTGAACTTGTGTGATGGTCTTCCTGCCTGCTAATGTAGGCTTTCAGCTTGTTCTTGAGCGCTGCCACAACCAGGTGGTGATCCAACGCTGCGTGCGTTCCTCGCTTCACCCTGATGTCATGCAGCTCGTCAGGGCCAATTGTGCCAGAACAACTCATTTTAAGTGCATGTGAGCCAATTGTTGGTGTTTAGGATGAAGACGCGAAAACACAGGGTGGTGTTTGCCACTTCACACAATACTGAAATTTGTCATCTGTGGTTGATTTTGTGAGTTCCAGTTTATTCTGTAAAGCCATGAAACACCATCTAAACTAAATTTCTACATGGTATAAATGTAACCAAACTTAGCAGACATTGAAAAGATGTGGAAAAAAGTGGGAAATAAACACAGAAAGCTGTATTGCCAGGCTTCATGCAAAAGCAACAAACAAAACTTAATGGCCTTGATTTGGTGCTAGCTATTTACCGTACTAACCCACTAACTGGCCTGATGTCATCAAATCAAAGGATGCTCTGGGGAATTTTTGTTTAACATGCAGAGAAAAACTAGTTTCACTTAATCTCTGTTGTTGCTCAGATGTTCATGGGATTGGTCTCTTGACTATCTGAGTTTACTTAGGATGGATGAAAACGAAGAAACTGAGTATGGTGCCTAAAAAAGACCACCACCACAATTAAAAAAAAACAACAAAAAAACAACAAAATATAAGCAATCACATTCTGGTACTGGTTTGGCAGTGAACTACCGCTTACACACTAATCACACTATAACAGCCTCTGGTATGTGTTGACCATAGGAGCCACTCAGTAAAGGGGTATATCCCTGACAGTCTGATAGTCTGATAGTCTAATGATTGGCTTATACCAACAATAATTATGACAAAAAAAAACCCATAACACTTCTAGAAATTCCTCATGATCTGTGATATATGCTAAACATTCAATGCTGAAAGTTCTGGCCACCCATGCAGGGAACCGCCTAAATCAAACAACAATCCCCCCCCCCCCCCCCCCAAAAAAAAACAAAAACAACTCAAGACTGCACCAATAGCCAAATACACGTAGTATATGTGTACATCAGCTGCGCCATATGTCTTCACATGTACTTAGTCAAGAATTGCAGACCTTCTAGTTCTAAGAACACTTACACAAGACTGTTCTACCCCCCTCCCCCCACCAAACACACACCTTGCAGCTATTATTTAACTCTATTACTGCTACATACATTTCCCCAATGCTAAGGAGCTTTTTAAAGAATTATGGCGGTGTAATGAAATGGCTGGAACTCTTTTGAATAAAGTTTTAACCCATGGTAACTGTACAGTTTTGGAAAGTTTGAGTCTGAGTTTGAAGAAAGCACGTCACCATGATAACTGTCACCTTGTGCTAGGAAGAAGCAAGACGATAGACAGGATATAAAAGAATGACAGACAGAAGTTTTGGAAAGGAAACTGGAACCATCGTAGTTGACCAATGGAATCAGTTAATAGCAGTAATAGGGTTGACACACATCTATACAAAAAAAATGTAAGAAAACCCCTTTGTTCCCTATGGACTCAAAAACTACTGGACGTATTGAACTGAAATTTGGCACACACAATTGTACGATACTGACCAGTGTTCCTATGTACATAGGCATAAAAAAGCTTATGGGATTCGTGAGTTATTCCAATAATGCGATAAGAATGGAACAGTAAATTTGCGAGAGCGTTTGATCCGAATTGTACGTTTGTTAACCTATGACCTCTTTCTTTGTTAATCGCTTTTCCACTTCCGGTCCCGGAATTCGATTCATAATCACAGTAGTGTCTGTGAGAGCTAGATCTAGCATGCACTGATGCAGCATGCCCCCTAAAAAACGTACTATCGGTGAGATTCAGTTAGACTATCAAGTATGAAACTTTGTGTGGTCTCAGTGTGCCTAGACTAGGAAAAAGAAAGTGTCTGGAATTGAGATATTGACGTTGCAGGGCCAAAAGTACAGGTTTTGTGTTTTCAATATGCCTAGGAAAATATAATATTTCATTTCCATCAACACATGACGTTATCACTTCCTGCGATGTGTTCACTAACAAACAAACTAACCCGTGCGCAAATCATAGCCATTTGACGGATGCTGGCGGGATGCGCAGGGCGTCAACGCGCAAAGGGAGAGCAGTAAAACGTATCTAAAAACAAACGAACAAACAAAAATAAAATAAAGCTAAAGGAACAGGCAAAATGAAGCAGGTCCATAATAATCACCCAGAACTGAAACTAATAACTCGATTTATCCCGGGCAGGGCCGGGAACTCAGCTAGTACTAGTAGCAGAAAAAAACATAAGAGCAGAAAAGAGATGCGGTAGAGGACAAGAGCCATGACTAAGCCAACAGGTCAGCTAGCCAACAAAAGCTGTCACTTGGCACTTACTTTATGATCAAACATTCACAACACAAGTACAATCAACCATCAAGTACATATATATTTCTGTAGGCAACTGACACACTCAATATCGTACAATAAAAAGAAGGAAAAGAGCTGGCAGGGTCACACATCTAGTGTCTACATAAAAATTATATATGATGATTAGACAGAATTTGCTGGCTTTAACAAACCCCTTCAGTGTTGGCGTAGACATTCCCATCATCCTCAGAGATTTCACTGTTTGCATAGGTATTGTCTTCAAAGGAGGAGTCTGAAGGAAAAGAAAAGATTCAGATCAATCAACAGGTAATTATGTACCCTGATCTTAACATCTTGTCATATTCTTCACAACAATTCTTTTGGCACAGATATGGAATTCCAATGGCTTTTCAGTTTCTCATTCATCCCCAGGCAAAACTCATCAGTCATACACTTTCCTCCAATCTCAATCAACTTGCAGCAAGTTATAGTTGTAAAGTATAATTTGTATTGTACAGAGGACCATCATGTTTAAAGACATTGGTATTAACGAGACTTTTGCCAATAGCAAAAACTTTTTAAATCCCTATGAGCCATACAATAAAATACTAGAATAACTGCATCGACAATCAAAACACATCCTATAGCGACAGAATTAATTTTGAGTGCGTAGGGTAAATGGTGGGGGCGGCAGCAGAACAACGTGTTGACAGTCAGTCCAGTCAGACAGTAACAACATGCATCGTTCTTTTGTTTGTTACTACACGCCAACCTTGCGAGTTGTGGCCCCACCTGGCCGCCTCTCGCTTAGGCCTAGTATGTTTCCTCTTCCTACTGACCACATACTATGGCAGCACACTTCACGCAGCCAGCTTAAAGTGATGTCTCATCACTCACTGAGGCAAACTATGGGACAGGCTATGAAGGTTACAACTGTGTAGCTTCATCAGACATGTGCAGACATGTGCACACACTGGTCACTATCTGTGATGTGCGATGATTATTACATGTAACACGATCTTTGATCATCACTAATCGCCACACGGCATGTTCTCTTTGTCTACACCAGACTTCATGACCACATGCCTACACTCCCTGTGTCACAAACACATGGCCAGTCTGTTCCCATACTCTGAATGATAACAGCATGTTCTCATCTGCCTGTAACTTTTGCATCTGATTCTCTTGTAATGTGATCGAAACATGGCTACCGTTAGCACAAAAAGACAAAAAAAAACAACAACAGTTAGAATATCATGGCAAAGATCTGTCGTCGGTTTGATATTATATGTACACTGATGTACAGAACATGCAAACAAGGGAGGTAACCATTAAAATACTCCACTATTTTCCATGGTTACCTCCCTTGTTAGCACGTCCTGCACATAGTGGGGTATATTTCCCATGGCATTGCCTTTAGTACTCTTTCCTGGAATAGTGAGACCTCGGGTTTAATGATACAATTTCGGGGAACACATGGGTGCCAGGCGTAAAGTATATAGGCCTACCGGATTTCTGGTTTTGCTACGTCTCTAAACAAAAAAAAAATTTAAAAATTCCGGTTTCATGATTTGAAGAATTGAAAAAAAAAGCAACACAAAAAAAAATAAATAAAAACCCTAGTTAATCAAAACAAAATAGCGCAAGCGTGTGAGTGTGAGATATCGACATTATTTGTGTCTATCATTTTAGTATTCACCATGTCCGGAGGCAAACAATCATAGGTCTACCATCGTGTTCTTGCTGATTCGCAATTATAGATCAATCGCTTCACGTGTATCAGCTGCTCTTCATCGCGCTGATAATAATGCAAACATGAAAGTGAGCGAAGAATCATGAGACGACATACTGTGTCCAGTCAAGACAAGACCCGCATGTTCCACGTATCGTTTGAGCGAACATAACCTACCAAGTACCATGCGTTGCGATGTCTTCGTATGTCAGGCCTACACCAGAATTAGTGATTTAGATGCCTACAATGATAGATCTAATTGAACTTTTATTGTCGACTGACGATGGATGCTTTTGTTTGGAATGTCTGAGTGGTTGGTTCCGTGTGTATTGTGAACATGGAATGTGTTGTTCAGACTGATTTGACGCATTACTACTGCAATGCAAAAACCTAGAATTTAGATAAAGGTCGAGCAAGCCATGGTTACATGTTTTGTCTGTTGTGTGTTTGTGATAGATCTTACAAACTCATTGGAAAAATGTTTCCACATTCAGAAATAACTACGAAGTAATATTCATCGTGTAGAACAAAAACTGCTGTACTCACACACATTATATATATATATATATACAATAATAATAATAATAATAATGGATGGCATTTATATAGCGCATATCCATTTAAAATGCTCTATGCGCTTTACAGAAACAACATGGCAACCACAGAGCAGAATGGAGCGCATGCGAAGCGCTCAACACACTACACTGCTTCTTTCTCTCTCCCTGTCTCGCTCACTCTCTCTACCTCTCTCTATTTCAGAGCAAATTGTAACGCAGCCTGTTAGGCGCAGTTTACAACTCACAACAGTTCACAACTCACAACTCAAATAATATTTGAATATTTATTAATAATAATATTTATTTAATAATGAATAATAAATTTTGTTGTTGCTGGTGGGGGGGATGATATGGATAAATTTTAATCTATTAATTTCAATTTTGCCCGGGCAGCAGCCTGTTCGGCCGCCTCTTTACGATTTCCAACTGCCAAGGTATCTTTAACGTGCGCAACGTGCACATGGGCCCTCCGAATTTTTCGTCCTTATCCGAGAAGACTAGGTACTCGATCCTACAATTATTATGACATGTGAAGTGTTTTGTGTTTTCTGATACAGTCCAATCCACTTATCTTGACATGGCTATCGTCTACATTCTGGGTAACTCGACACAATGCTTAAGTCCCAGCCTGTTCCTTCTTTCATGCTACTAAATGTTTCCCTGTAACTCGACGTGTTATTGAAGTTATTCCATACTTTCCCCTTGTATCGACATATTTCTCCCCTACCAGAGCACATCAACTGGACTGGATGTACTCCACGCAACTCCCCATCTTTTTTGCAGTGCTGGCAGGGAGGGGTAGGAGAGGGGTGTGTGGACACAGGATGGCCCTTGGCTTCAGTAATGCGAGTGTTGGAGTGCCATGCATAAGCGCACGGCAATAAAAGTACAGAGTACCACAGACCGAGTAATTTTTTTTTCTCTCACAAAACATCCGTGCGCCATTGATACTAGCATTGCCAGGCCTTGACCTAGACTCTTGGTTGCCTGCCCCACTGTGTGTGTATCGGTATTATCACTTCTTCGGAAGAAACAGTTAGGGCGGGGTTCATGAAAATTTAGTAAAAGACTGCCCATTTGACGTATAGAGCAGCATCTCTCCGATATCGGCAATTCTTTGCCATGCAAGTGCTCCACAGAACAATGGCATTGGAGGGACCGGTGACAGTATGCCGATAAGAAAAAGAAAAAGAGACATAATTGCGTTATTTATTGGACATTTTCCCCATTCAGCTGGTATGTAGTGTCCTGTGGCACATGAGTTCTGAAGCAACGCCGTTTAATATTATGAGAAATTGCCTGGATCAGAGAGAGAGAGAAAAGGGTGGATGCACAGCTTTATCCAGGGTAATGCCGGGTGCCTCTTTTAGCATTTTTAAAAAATGGCGGCAATTCGTGGTCACATTTGTTTAAGTACAGCTATTTAAAATCACATAGTTAAACATTGGATCAAATATCACCGATATAAAACAGCACACATCTATGTGGCGAGGCAACAAGCCAACAGAAAACTCAATCTGATTGGCCCCCATGGAGCAGAACTAACGAATCGCAATGGTAATGCCCTGATGTCCCTCTAGAAATGCTCAATGACTTTACAATTTTATCCGAATTTTATGTACTATTACAATATAGAAGATGAAACTGAACAATTTCCCATGGCCTTCATTGTACTTTCCACAGTATCATTCTCTCCATTTGAAAATATTTAATTGATTCTGTATTAACCCTTTCAGTTTCCTGGTTAACCTTCATCCCGTGGGAGGCTACTATATTGGCCTCCATGCGCAACACGCAAGGCCAATATTGTGACCTACTTCTGGCAAACCGAGTCCTGCGGGAGACCAATGTATTGTACAGCAACGCTGCTCCTCGTGTTTTGTTTATTCAGTTTGCTGTGACTATCATTTTTTTTTTAACTTTTTTTTTTCCTCACTCTAATTTTGCATTTCGCTTGTTTATCTACCCTGTCACCCCTACGATTTCTAACAAAGTGGTATCGTCCGATTACGTTTATCACAGTGCAATTGTTCGCCCTACTCATGTAACAGTACTGACAGTCTGAAGTTCGAACTGAAGAAAATCTTAGGGAAACTTTTGTCTCTGATGCTGGTTGTCGTCTACATGTGAAATGAGAAAAAAGGAGCCATGTGCGGATTTGAGAAAGTGTTCTATGTCTGTAATTATGAATTCTGATGTAATGTTAGGGCATGCTGCAAAAGGGAGACTGTCAGTAGGTTTTTCATCAGGGAAGACTGGGAGAAAGTGACCCACTTTGTTGTTGATCATTGTCTTTATTTGATGTGGTAATTAGAGATACTGTGTTGCTTTAATTAAACCGCTTTTCCGTAGATGTTTACCCTACGAGTTGGAAATCAAATCTTTCGCTAAAGGTGTGCTAAGAAAACTAACATCACAGTATGTGAAACCTTTACATAGTAGAGGAGAGAGAAGGCAATGCCATGATACATGTGTTTAGTACATTAAGTGCCTGGCTTAAAAAATAATTTGTTCAACTCAATGGTCTGACTTGGGGACAAGAAAAAAAAAGCGCAGAGCTCCTGGGAACAGATTAACACATGTATTAAATGGCATCTAAATGCACAAAATTCTCAATTATGGGCCTTCTATTAAACAAAAAAACTTCTTGCATCTGATCACAAGTACTTTATCCAAATATCATAGGGGTCACTTACGATTTCTGTTGTGACTGTGTTCTATACATGTAGTAAACACGATACACGTGTTCAAAAAGATCTGATTGACCCAGTCGCCAAGGTTATCGGCAACATGCTAACGATCGGCTGAATGGCCGCTGGCGAGTTCACTCAATGTGGGAAGGGGGTTAATGCTGCAAGGATCTCTTTAACAAACCATAAACTAAACATAGGGAATAAAAAGGAACAAGGTAGGAAAGAAAACAGATAAAGGAGAGCAAATGATCTATAGTTGTACCTACCTTGTCCAGCAGGATGCATGGGGATTTCATCATCTGATGGGAAACAGGGGGAGAAAATCTGTAATCGCTGACATTTCCATAAATTTTCATCTACAGCAGTGTGGTAGGTCAGACAAAATGCAAATGTAACAATTCTAAGTCAGCTGTGCTTAAATAAGTCAAATGAGTGTTTTTTCTATTTCTTCAGCAGTTGACCTTGAGTTTTAATAAAGCAAAGGGTTAGTCCAAGACAAATCAGAAGTTCATGCAGTCGCCTGGAGATAAGAATATCATATTGCTATAATTGTTCCATACTGACAGATCTCATGCATGCACCTTAATGCCAGGCCTGCACAATTTGTAGCCTTTATTCACATCAGAAAATATGTCTTTAAAATAAACTTAGGTGAAAACTGCATGCTTCTATGTTTTGTGGTAATCTTGCAGTTCATGGCACTAATGTTGCAACTGGACTTTTTATTTGCAAACCCAATGAATTTTCCCAACGATTACAAATACAACAAATATAAGTGGAAAAAAATCTCAGACTGAACCTTCCTCTATGATAGGCAGCATATCGGTATTTGACCACCTGACTTCAGGAAACTATAATAAAAATCAATATCAGCTTCAGCATAGAGTAATTATGTGACACAAACAACGATCTCATGTGACACATTGTAATCTCCTCATGGGTCAGCCATTCAGTCATGTGCTCAATTTTTAATTTTGGGAATTATGGACCCCCCTCTCCTCTCATGTATGCTTTTTGTACACTTGGCTAGAATTCCATTTCTACAGTGCATGGCCATTGCAACTGTGAATGCCCAAGATAATGGCATTTTGCATGAACTATTTGACTTGTTTCACTTGATACATAATTTATCCCAAAAACTCAATTTTCATACAATCCTACAACTCATTTTGTTAAAAATAGTACATAAAACCAAACTTTAAGTTTGTACTTTAACATTCAGTACTGAAATCAAAAAGTATACATGCACTCTCCAGCAATGCTCCTCTCCCCAAATATGTTTTTCCAGGTATACGATGAGTCAACCCCCCTTTTAAGCCTGTGTTTTTTTATGGATGGTCCCTTATGTTCTCTCTCCAACTACAGCTGAGCTACCTTTCTTCTTTTTCTTGTCTTTCTTCTCACCACCTGAAAAATATCACACAATCAATGAATGCAATTTGGATGAGTGGAGGGATCAGGTAAATAAAGTATATAAGACATTGATCATGTGGTTGATTCAAAAATGATTTCAAGGATGGAAAGATAAATTTGGTGATTCAAGAGAAACTCAGAAATGATCGAAATATTTCACCAAAGGCATTCCTTATGATGAACCCTTGACAATAGAAGTTTGTGGTAAATGTCTGCAGTTTACCCATTTGAGTATGAATCATATTTCTGTAACTGTAACAGTGCTGATCTAAAATAAAAGAAATAAAATGACAGTACAGGTCACACTCGCCTGTGATAAAATGACTGAATGTATTTGCGACTCCAGTGTCAGAACTATTATTGAAGATGTTGCCAAAATAAACAAGATTTAAAGTCCGCTTAAAATCAATGAAAATGCAGGCAGTAAAGATGTGATGAAGAAACAACAAATAAACTGCACTTTACCCCAGACCAACTAGGACAGTGGTGGGCTCATACCTTGTCAACGAACTCAGAGAGATGAAATTGTCTTATAAACTCCATCTGGGTCATACCCACCCCACACACCATTTTTTACTCTGGAGGGAAGACCCCCCCCCCCCCCCCCCAACAGTGTGACATGCAATTGCCATCTATCAACGAAGCATATTTTGAATGAATGTGTGGATTTCTTGCATATCTGAAGAAGGCACTAAGCCTGTGGATCCATGAAAAAATTATTTTCTGACTTGGATCCACAGACTGTCTTGTCCTTTCTGAAAAAGGCTAAGATCTACAACTTGATTTAAAAACGTTTTTATATACATAAAATTTACCAAACTCTTTTCTGATCTTTACAAAACAGCCTTTGAGAATTTTACTAATGTCATAATATCTATACAGAACTGTTCAATTATATTTTAACGTCGCTGAAACACGTGTACGCCTTACCCTAGGCCTAGTATATCCGTGATCGCCAATTACGTTCAAAGACTCTAAAAGACTGCTGACCTAGAGCTAGATCTATCGTGAGTTACCACCGCCAAAGATGATTGTAAGCTATGTAAAATTGAAAAAAAAAAGACAACAAAATAACAGCGAAATAAAATGAAACTCCTTCACAAAATGTGTCCACTGTTCTCACTCACTGACCGCCATCGTTTACGATACAATAATGTGTGACCTACACGCTACACGTGCTTACATACTTGAGCTCGCATGAACGGCCGAAGCGCGCGGACATGGGCGAAGGTGTATGCCATGACAACTTATTATGCAACATTACAAACGCTTGGTTAAGCGGGGTCACGGCGGGGGAACGAAAGTTATCGCGAGTTCGGGCATATGCAGTACGGCAGGACACGGCGCGGTAGAGCTGCATTTACAGTTGGACCCGATGAATCGCTAGGTCCAGCGCTGTTGGCGGTAGGCCTAGATACAAAAGTTACGGTTTTGTTTTCTCCTCTATGTTCTTGTCGTATAAATGGGGAAATTCTTCAAATACGTACTTTTCACCACAAAAACCTATTTACGTACTGGGACCCAAAAAACTTAGTAAATACGTATTTTACGTACTGGTTGGCAGATATGCATGATCATAAACTCAGGTCTCCCAGACTTATTGGGTAACTTAGTGTATAATAACAATGAATACACTTCTAACTCTCCTACAGTGACTTCTCAATCTGAACACGGTGGTAGCATTTGGCACTTATGAGTTGTGAGAAAGATAAAAATGAAAAACTGCTGATTCTCTCAATCTGTCTTAAACTGTCAGACTCTGTCCTCCCTCCATCCTGGTTCAATATCTAATTTACTTGAACACAAAACATTGGTAATCTTCTGCAATTTGTTTCGCAACATTTCAAATTTAATTGAAAGCTAAAATGAATTGTTTCCTTCACCAGTAAAAAGACTTTTGACCATCGAAGGCTCAGCCACACACAATCCCCTGATATTTCCTTTCCTCCATCTGTGACAATTTCTTGTCATAAACTGATCTACACAATCATTTTCTAAACAGCTTCTCATCTGAACTGGATGACCTAACCACAGAGAAAACACACTTACTTTCATCTGCCTGGTCATTGCGATTCATGTTGTAGATGTCAGTGCTGTCTGTCACAACTGCAAGAGAAGAGGATGGAACACATAAGAACAAACAGACGTGCAAATAGATGACGAGAAATGTCTGAGTAAAATACTGTCATGTCTTTTACTAAGCTACTGAAGATATTGACATAATGTTGTAGAGACAAGCCACAGTGTGCAATGCAGTTCACTAATGAATGTAATTCTAACCAACCATTCAAATCGGAATGCTTCAAAATTTGCAGTAGATTTGTATTTAACACCAAACCTTGTGGAGCTGATTATAGTAAGACTATGGCCAGATTTTTTGTTAGTTTCTTATAAAAAAATTATAAACTTGAGTGAACAGTTTAAAAAAAAAATTTTTTTAATTCACCATTGAACTGGTGTGCAAAACAATGAAAAGTGTTAACGTATATGTACTTTCATGTTCACAGTGCTGTTCGCTGAGCGAGTGAGTATACACCTATCATTTTCCTGCTCATGGTGAACATATGAACAAGTTGATGGGCAATCAAATAAAATCTAGAAAAAGCCCCAAGCATAAGTTGTAGCCGGCATGCAGATTTTGAAGCCTCTGCTTGCCATTTAGTTGGAAACTTGTGTCAAACATTGGCAAGTCCTGAAATAGTCATACAGTTTAGTACTGATATTGATTATGCTATACGTAAAGTTAAAAAGAAAGAACACTTACTTTCTCCAGTTTGATTATCCTTGCCCCTGTTGTAAATGTTATTGTTTCTTGTAACTGTAAATTGAGAGAAAAACATAATTAACAAAGATCTACAAGTGCAAGTAAATTATGAAATGAGAGCTAAACAACCTGAAAAGCTAGTAGTTCTAAATCATTGACAAATAAGAGGCCTGAAAACCTCTTGCATGCATTACCCGCCTTTGGAAATTAGGTAAACTGCATAAAAATTGATAATAATTACAGGAATTGCCTTTTTCAACGAATTTTTATTAATATCCATATTGGCATTCCGCCGATTTGAATAAGTGCATATGATGAGGATTTGAAGAAATACGGAAAAGAACTGGCCAGCAGCCATCACCTCTCATTCACAATGTGACGTAAGAAACGACATCTGGATGGAAAAGTTCTTCACAATTTGCAACATTTTTAGACAAATAAAAAAAATAATCATGTCTTGACAAATCTGTGAATCAAAATATGATATTGAATCCATTTATGAAGTGTCTGATTCAGTTGATACACTTGTACAGTAAAATCTCGCTATACCGCCATTCCCGCATACCGCCAGCTTTTCGCCGTGGTACGGATCTGACACCTATACAAAGTCACTAAAAATCTCGTTATACCGTCATCCGCCAACAGTTTGACTGCTACATTCATAACTTGAGTATAGTAAATATTGCTCGTTATAGTGCCAACGTAAATTTAACCCCCACTCCCCATCTCTACCTAAATCCAGCTAACAGACAGAACATCACTTGGCGCCAAAGTCTGTGTTTGTTACTCATACACCAATCCTACTAGGCCTACAGTCTTCGCTTTTGAAATCCTGATAGGCCTACTGATGCAGTGGGAAAGATGAGTCACAGTTCAATAGAGAGTTTGCGAACGAACGTAAGCGAGGTGATGCTTGAACTGGTTCATACTGGTCGCGGGGTACGATGCAAACAGCACACGTTTGTTGCTGAATTGTAATGTATCATTATTTGTCATGTTGCAATACATAATACTTTTACTCTTAAGGTGCGATTTCCTGAATAAATAAACTCCAACACACATAAACACAAAAAACAACAACAAAAAAATACAAATGAAAGCAATGTAAACTTCAAAATGATAACGGAGGTATGTCCAGTGGAGAGATAAGGGAGATAACTGCAATATTTTAGACATGTTAGCCAGTCCAATGTTGGTAAATTACTTATTTCCCTTGTTCTACATGGTATTTTCGTTGTACTGCCATTCTCGTAATATCGCCAATTTTCTGTTTGCCCCTTACTTGGCGGTATAACGAGGATTTACTGTATGTAATCATTTATAAACTTGTGACGTCTGACATAAAAAATTGATGCAATATTTTCAGAGAAAGCAAGATAAGGCCAGTGTCCCATACCTAAGGTATTAGCAATTGGTATTACTATTACTGAGTAATTTTGTTGTACTGTTTTGTGTCTATTATGAAGCCATTCCCAAGATATACGCGGGACATAGCAAGTGCTAACCGAACACATACACAGGGTCTTACACCAATTTTGAATTACCGTCTGAAAAGGGCCATAACTGATGAAAAATATGACTTACCTAGTTTTGGAAAAAAGCTCTTCAATTTGGACTTTATAAATGATGTGCATAAAACCTGGCCTTAGCTTTATTATGGCTTCCGAGAGGATTCCTTCAAGAATTACACATAAAGACCTCCATTGGAAAGGTACATGTCTTCATAACAAAGATGTATCACAATACATACTAGAATGTGCCAATCTGCAGTTTCCAGACAAGACAGAAGGGAAGATAGGTAAAAAGAAAGTAAATGAAAAAGGAGAATATAGAAGAGCCTGTCTGAAGTGAATGCCAGCTGTGCATAGTAAAGCTTATCTTTATATTCAATTCTTTACATCTTTATGTGCCATTCTTGAAGGAATCCACGCAGAAGCCATATCAAAGCTCAGGATACCAATATTTATTTATTTTTTTTACCTTTTTCCTCATTTAACTGGACTTGCCTGGAATGGAAAGATACCGATTAAAAAGAAATTATCAACAGCATCTTTGCATGTACATTTTCAGCTTTAAACAAAGAATTACAATCTCTGGTAGACAACATTTTTTCCCCAAAATTATCAAATTGCTTCACCTTTCTCTCAATACTCTCATCAGCCCCCATCCCACGAAAAATATTGATATTTCACAGAATAATGACTAGAACAAGAGCAAAAAAAATAAATCAAATCATGAGAAGAAAAACCATGGTATTTGTTATGGCAAATTATATGGAAAAAAAAATGTGAAAACTTTCAAGCTATAGCGGGGAGTGGTTATTTACATTATTTCACAGATGACAAATAATAATAATAAAAAAATAATAAATAAAATTCATTAACACTTTATGCCGCAACATTTACTTACTTCTTTCGTTGTTTACCACTCTGTCCTGCAAATAAAAAAATGTATGAAGCTACACAATGCGAAATGGAGGTAGAACACTTCTAACTGCTGACTGAAAATGTAAGCTGTAATAATCATTACTGATCATGAATGAGAACAAGTTAGAGGCTTAGTGCCACTATCTAACAATGGCAGCTGCTATCATGACGTGCATAATCTCGAAGAGGATAATAAGTCATACTTCAAATACTGGTATTCAAAGGTCAATTGTTGAATTGTTATGTAAAAAAAGGACCCAAACCAGCAAACACAATATGACTATGGTTTCTCCAATTCATCCACTCACCTCTGCGTCTTACAATGAAAAATGCAAGTGCTGCAACAGCTAGGATGAACACCACAGCAGCTACAGCACCACCTACAATGGCACCAACATTCGTTTTTGGTTCGTCTTTAACTTCTTCTGTCACCGAGTCTGAAAAATAGGACAACTATTAGTGATTGACCAAGATGAGCAAATGGCGAAAATGTATTTCACAATGAGAATCTGTACACTGCCCAAAGCAAATTGTTAACTAGGAGAATAAACTTTTGCAACTCCGCACACAATAAAAACTGCCACAATTATCCCTTCTAACAAGCTTCACTATGGACATGGCAACAAATGCACAATGTTGCAGTTTTTGCTGCATCCCAGTATATCTTTTCCATATTCACAACTGCTCAAGAAGTTCTTTTCTGTTGCTTCGGTGAAAGATATGACCCAAGGCTGCCACTAAACTGATAAAAAAAAATCTGAAATCTATGTGCGGCGCCTATGCGAAGCGTAAATTTTAAGTGACTGACCATATTCTGTGCATAAATCTATACCATATATATTTGTGGACTTGAGATTTTTCATTGCAAAAGGCTTCTGAAGCACTCAACACTCAGACTTCAAATTTTATATGGTGCATCAGAATGGATGTAAGGGTGCACAGTTTTTAATAGAAGTCTCAAATCGGTGTAGTTTTTTTTTTATTGGAAATTTATTGTTTCCCCATCATTTAGATCTATTTCGAGTCATGGTTCTCCATTTTAAGCTTTCGTTATCACTTCCTGTGATGTGTTCACTATCAAACACACTAACCCGTGCGCAAGTCATGCTATTGTACGGGATGCGCAGGGTGTCAACTCACAAAGGCAGAGCAGTAAGACTTATTTAAAAACAAACAAACAAAAATAAAATAAACAAATAGGAACAGGCCAGATGAAGCAGGTCCATAATAACCACCCAGAACTGAAACCAATATTCAAACCGATCTATCCCAGACAGGGCCGGGGACCTCAGCTAGTTTGATATAATGGACCATGCATTACACCTACACACAGAAGTACACAACAAAATACTTAAATAAAAGTCATAAATACAGCAACTCACCATTATTGATGTCACAAAATGAATTGTGGAAAAAAGTACAGGCTTGGTTTGAGAAAATTTTCAGGGTGGATATTGTAGGTAGTCCAAACTGCCCCGCCAAAGGGGCGAAATCCCGTTTTGGCATAATTTTAGGCCAGCATTACAAGGATACTACAGCTGTGAGTTTATGTATATCGGCGTGTATCCTACATCAAATTAAAGTTCAAGTCTTCCTCTGTCAAAGTATATTATCTTTTGTATTATTTAATGTGTGTAGCCATGTGTTTTTATGGCCTTGAACAAGACACAGTCTTGCCGTTTTCGCCCTGAGCCGCACATACCGATTTGACCCCCTCATAACGAGGGACCGCGGCGCGCCGATGTAGCGCACGTGTTTGAAAACAACTCACACAGAAAGCCAGATAAATGAGGTTTAATTAAATGTATTTTTCATCCTGTTTTAAGTTGAAATTCCTTTAAAAATCATTTGTTGAAAAGTTTGTTGATCGAGAAACCGGCAGAAACTTTAATGGATCAGAATCAAAATTATACGCAAGTGAACCTCAGCCTTTGTATTTTCAGGGTGTGCCAAAATTAGACTTATTTTTATAGACCCACTCAATGCTTAATTTCATCACCTTTTTCTGACACTCAGTGCTAAGTCAATGGCGATGCGGTTGACCTTATTTTCAATTTAAAAAAAAAATATAAACACATTATTTTGTCTCCCTTGTAAGAGTTCACACAAAATTGACGTGGGATAACGTTCGATGATTAAAAAAAGTAAAATGAGATGCTTGTACTATATTTGTACCCATTGAAAAAAATTGAGCGTAATGTACACCCCCTTGACTTGGAAACAGATAATTTTTAATGCTGTGACTCAATAAACAGTCATTTTATGGGCGGTCAAAGTTCGACTATTGTGCAATCTGCAAAAGGTAGCAAAAACGAGGTGTTTTTTCACCTTTGAAAATGCCATAACTTTCAAACCCTTCAAGCCAGAATGACAAATTTGGTATCAAAATTCTTAGAAAAGCAAGCTCCATCAGATTAAACAATAACTAGTGAGTTGTGATAAAAAGTAAAAATCAGTTTGGGCTACCTAGATATTGACATTTTTTTTTATTGGAAAAAATGGGTAACTTGGGTTACATTGATCTTCAAATACTAAAAAAATGGGAGCAAGTTACCCAATGTTGTAAAGGTTCTTATATCACCCGGACACCCACACCCTGTATGCGATGGCTCAAAGCACGCTGTCCGGTCAGTGACCGTACTCACGGAGAATCGTGCCTGGGTCGCACTGACCCTTGCCGATGTACGCTGTCCACGTGGTTCGGCTTTTTATTGATCGGTATGAAAACATTCGCTGCTATGCTTTATCACGCTTGATAATGAATTAACCAGCAAAACTTTTGTCTGTAAGTCTCTAACCAATGCTCAGACTTATGAAACCAAACTGACAGCTGTAGTTTTCGTGAGGACAAAGTATGATATCTAGCCATGCCACCCAAGCCCTAAACAAATGGTTTCATCCTGATTGACACATACTGATGAATTAATGTGGGCATTTGGGGGAAAGGTCATTTCAGAGCTTATGTTTTATTGGTTCTTAGATACAGACAACTCTAGATGGTGGTCAGCTTGTGAGAAAATGAGATAATATTGCAGATTTGTTGAGCAACAGTTTCGAATGTCGATGTTACATCTTTTGAATGATAGCGTGGGGAGAGCCTTTGAAAGCTTAGTCTTTGTGATTCCGAACAGTAGTTCACTGGTTAACATGTCCATGTCACAATGCCTTTGATTTAGAAGAGATACAGGAAGCAATAAGAGGGAAGCTACATCTCAAAGAGGTCAGTGACCCGACGCGTGAAAATACAGCTTGCATGCTGCATGGTCAGCTTGACCTTGCCTTTTTATTTGTACGCCCTTGCAGAGTGAGCGCATGGAAAGTCGATGCTGTGCTTCAACGCCCTTTGCAGGGTGAGGGTTAAATGTCTATCCTAATTGTAAATAGAGAAAGATATAGACGTTCCTGGAGAAATTGTTTAAAAAAATTGAGGGATAAAAACATGAATAAAAGAAAATGTAAACAGCAATAAACATACAAAATAAAATAGGAAAATACACTAAAGATAAAGTTACCCTCATCTGAAATTTGAAATTCAAAAGCCAGTGATCCTTCATTATTAGTGATGTTGAGAGTGTAGTTTTGAAAGGAGTCTTTAGTTACTACGTGGACACTAAGGGAGATAAATCCATATGGTGGGTCAAGCTGGGTATAATCCCAATTGTAGATCAGAGAATTTCTGGGGTCAGTATCGTCTCCAACCAAGGTCAAATTATATGGTGGTGGATATCCAAATATGGAAATATTAGCAGTCAGTGTATCATTCACACTGCCATACAACACCTTTGGTTGGCTTTCTGTCTGGCTAAGTTGTTGGCGACCTGGGGATACACACAGGCAAAGATGGAAATACATTTATGTTGTTGACATTGTCCTCATTGACTGAAGATCTAACTTGTATGTAATATCACTACATTTATAATTATATTGGTAACTATCTAGTTCTTATGAATGGGATAAATGGTGAAGTGGTGAGACAAATATGGGTTACAAAGAATTTCCCCTAATAGGAAAATGGCAATGTTTCTTTTTCTTTCAGATGCAAGGTAGCTTCAAAACTGTAGAAGATTGCAATGAACTCACTGTCATGCATACAATACAGGAATATTTCGATTAGAGGAGTGCTGCTGAATTCAATTGAAAACATCCACAGTGCATGTGAATACATCACCATCATGACCATGACTTTTGTACAACCAATATCTGTAGCAGTGTCCTTAATAACCTAAGATGTGAAGTCCACGATTTCTGCAATGACCATTTGTCTTGAAATCTCTATGCTTTGTTTGCCTGGAATTTTTTGGAGGCATGGACATCTGAAGATTACTACTTGACTTTTAATGCCTTAAAATGACACAAAACTGTGAATAAAATTAAAAGTATGATAAACTGAGCAAAATGAAATTGATGCCATTTCACCGATTTAAGGGGGATGCGGGTCCTGAAGGCGATTTTTGTTATTATGAGAAATAAACAATTTTAACTATTATAATCGAATTCAGGATGTCTGAATTAGCAGAAAAAAAAATGAAAAAAAATTGGTTTGTCATATGGTTGCCATGGAAGCACCGCCATCTTGGATTTTGAGTCCCCAAAAAGTACCAAATTCAATATAGATAGGCTTCGCCAATTTTTACTGGATTTATTTGAAACTTCTCTTATGTCTTATGCAATCCAGTTAAAAACTTTATACTGAAGGGAATTTTGGTATCTCTGACAAATCTTTTGTTTTACATTTTTGAAAATGGTATGTAGCGGGATTCCATTTTTTCTTATTTTCTATTACAAAAAAATTCAACCAAAAAAAAAAAATGACAAGATAAACAAATTTCCTACTGTATGAATTTTTTTATTTGTTCAAACATGTTGTTAGCCACGTTTTATACCAATTGGTCAATAAATAAAAACTAATTCACAAACCACTGATCAAAAGTGCAATTTCGAGAAAATCGCATTTGAAAGTTTTTTTCTATAAAAATGTTATTGAAACATGTTACACATGGCTAAGGTCATCATTACTGATGTGCTGAGCCTCAACAATAATTTCCAAACTACCAAAGGCTTATGACAGATGTGTACGGAGGAGTAGGGGTTTTGATAGCGACACTAAGATATTATTTAGGGCTAATTTTACGGCCCAATGGCATGATTCTTGTGCCTTTTTCTTGACCCCCCACCTCACTAAAAGGCATATTTCAAGGTTATAAACATTCAAAATTGACATTTGGTTAGTAAAATAGTGTTCCTAAATGGATAAACTAACCGAAAAGTACAAAATCGCGATATCGATATTTTGAAGTCTAATTTCGATTTCAGGACCCGCGTCCCCCCTTAAAAATAAAAGATGAATTAGAAAAAACAGCTGTTTAAAGAAAAATTAACATGGCAAATATTTGCTCCGAGTGAACTAGTAAAATATTTATGACTGCATTTTATTCCCTCTCCTCTACCAACCGTCTACAAAACACTGTTTGAACTCAATTTGTGTGGTCTTTAGTATTTTGTAAAAACTGTTTATTCAAACATATTTCATAATTACCTGTCAACATCATACAGACAGTAATAAAACCATCTGGTTACAGCCTGACGAAAAGCGGCAATTCATGAGTTGGATAATTACGCCACCACTGACTTTCGCATTCCACATGCTGTGGATGAGTCCACTACATTGCTGGACTGAGCTAAGCTAATCGTAAAAGACCGCCTGACTTTCATGCATTGTTAGATTGGTAAAATGCTACTTACACAAGACAAATATTTGCACAAGTTCAGAAACTGAGGGTGTGAATATCACATTGTCTGCCTTACAGCTGTATAGACCTGTGTCCTGACATTTTTGGACTGACAAGATCAGAGTGTCTGGTTGAGTCATCACTGCCTCTGGTTGAGTCATCACTGACAGGGCGGAGTTTCCTTTCCATAGACTGAGTGTGGGTGCTGGATTACCGTCAGCCTGACAGACAAAGGTCACAACTGATCCAGGTCTGACCTCCACTGATAAGTTAGAGCTGACATTAAATGTCTGGATGCTGGCCCCATCTAGAGAGAGGAACACGAAAGACAGAGACAGCTCGATAAGTTTTAGGCATGTGTTTCACTACATATTTATGTGTCTTTTCCAAACAATTTCCTAGGTATTACCATAGATCGTGGAATACCTAGATGATCCACTCCCCGAAAATAGCGTCCTTGCTTGCCTGCGGCGCACCCTACACTGCTGTGTTAACAATGGCGACCTCTGATACAAAAAGGCGCTCAAAAAGTCAACACTGTGGAGCTATCGGATGCACTAATTCAAGACAGCATCATCCGAATCTTTCCTTCTTCAGATTTCCTAAAGATCATGACCGGTACGTAACAATAACATTCATTTCGTTGATCTAAGGATAATTACTTTGCTAAATCTAGTCTAGTCAAGATCTCTACTTGCGAACAGCATTAGGTCCCATTCATGCCTTTTTAAATGGCCTTGGCATAATGTGTCAGCCTGTAACCGAGATCTAGACTAGATGATTGTGTATTCGTATACACCACAGCTTAAAACTCAGCAACCAATCCTTCACTAGAGTTGGATTAAAGAGGAACAGAAAAACCCTGAAACTCACTTACTGCTAAAGTTAAGCCTCATGTGTTTCATAAGCTGTTTGAACTGTCATTGTTAAGGTTGTTTTAATTAGGTCTAATGTTTTATAGTTTACTTGCCCTTCGTAATAATTTGTCTTTTGCCCATCTTCTTTTTGCCAATTTACCAAGTTCAAGAGTTGATAATTCTTCTTTCGATACCAGTCGCTGTCCTTAGTGCATGCTTTCTTCTTCTTCTTCTTCTTAATCTTATGGATTTTTTCCCATCTTTCATTATTCTTATTATTTTTATTTTTGGCATGCTTTCATTCAATTTTTTACTGTCCTGTGTGCAGGGGCCCCACCCATACCACTGCCACCCTCCGCAACATGTTTCTACCTTGGTCGGACAGACACGTAAGAGGAAGGCTCTGCAGCCTACCCATTGCATCATTTTTGGCACCTCTACCTTCCTCCCCTTAGATTGCTGCTAAGAGTAAAGGGTTGCTGAACTGTCCTGTGTCAGCGTGTTTGTGGAAATCACTTTTTACGGCCACGGGGCTGGAAGTCAGAAGTTATATTGAGGATGAGCACCCACGATCAGTTTGATTAACCAAAATTGGGGCAGTTCAAACTCGAATTAGCTGTAAATATTTATATGGCCTTTAGCGTCTTTACAGACGGTCTTAGCAGCTAGAATATTCACTTTCACTTTGACTGACAGCTTCTCTCGTGGCTTATTCTACCGATGTTTGACCCGAGAGTGCGATGGCAGTGATTGCAGGTCAGTCTTTTGGGTTCACTTTGGCGAGTGTTTTCATTCCGCCTCTGTCGTTTTGTCAGGTATGTTTCTTTTGCCTTGAAGTCTATTGCGAGCGTGCCACTGCGCAATTTTTGTCTCCATCTGCTTCGATCATTTGCAAGGTTCTCCCATTCATTGGGGTCGATGTTGAATGCTTTCATCGTGACCTTGCAAGTGTCTTTGAATCGCAGATGTGGCCTACCTCTGGGTCGGTTGCCAGTAGCAAGTTCCCCGTAGAGAATTTGTCTGGGGATGCGATCATTTTCCATACGGTGGAGATGTCCAAGCCACCGCAGTCTTTTTTTGCCTAGGAGAGCCTGAGTTGATGGAATGTTGGCTCGGCTCAGAACTTCGATATTTGAGATCCTGTCTTGCCACTTGATCTTGAGAATTTTGCGTAGGCAGCGCAGGTGGAAGGAGTTGAGGGATCTTTCATGTTTGGAGTAGGTGGTCCATGTCTCTGAGCCATACAGCAGGGTGCTTAGGACGCAAGTTTGGTACACGAGTACCTTTGTTTTGATGGTCAGCTTGCTATTGTTCCACACCCTTTTTGAGAGTTTGCCAAAAGCTGTGGCCGCCTTTCCTATTCTGGCATTTATTTCAGTTGTTATGTCTGTGCTACCACTGATGGTTGAGCCTAGGTAGCAGAATTTTCCCACTTGCTCCAGAGGAGAGCCATTCAGCATGATTGGGTTGGGGTTTCTCAAGCCTTGTGTCAAAACTACAGTTTTTGAGACACTGATCCTTAGCATGAATTTGTCACAGGCTTTGGCAAGGCTATTGATGAGAGCCTGGAGCGTGGTTTCATCGTGGGCCACGATTGCAGCATCATCTGCGAAGAGGAGCTCTTGTAACATAATATGCTCTGTACGAGATTTTGCTTTTAGTCTGGCAACATTAAAAATGGAGCCGTCCACTCTGGTGTTAATAAGTACTCCACCTGAACATTGACCAAAGGCATTCTTGAGTAGGGCTGCAAAATATATACCAAATAAGGTAGGAGCAAGAACACATCCCTGCTTCACACCGCTGTTTACAGCAAATGAATTGGATGTGCAGCCCTCAAAGTTGACACATGCCCTCATGTCAGTGTGGAAGGATGCAATAAGTTTTAGCAATGTTGGTGGACAGCCTATGGATTTAAGGACTGCATACAGGCCAGATCGGCTTACAGTGTCGGAAGCCTTTGTTAGGTCCACAAAGCATGTTATAAGCGGCCTGTTTTGTTCTTTACATTTTTCTTGGATTTGCCGAAGTGCAAATATCATGTCAATAGTTGATCGTTTGCTTCGAAAGCCACATTGTGTTTCTGGTAAGACTTTTTCCGCCAGTTGTTGAAGGCGGCAGAGGATGACGCGAGCAAAAGCCTTTCCAGTAATGCTGAGGAGGGATACGCCCGTGCAGATGCGGGGCCCTCTTGCAGAAGAGGGACAGCAAAGAATACATCTGACGTGATACTGCGTGTCGTAAGAGGCGACTAAAGGTGCAAAGGTCCTGGTCTCCCGAGAAGAGCCAGTTGGCGGTGGGCCAACTACCCACCCTGTAAAAATAAACCAGTTACAGAAACACAAGCAAATACTTTAAATCAGTCTTTTATCTTGGGAGAAGGGGGAGCATCTGCACCTGTAGATTCAATGAAGGACAATGGACAAAGCCGAAAGGACTCCACTGGCCTGACTGCTCCTTCATCAAACAAGTCACTCCGGATTGCGTCGTGGAATGTCCGCTCCATGTATGAAGCAGGAAAGAGTGCCCAGGTTACAATGGAGATGAGGCGATACAGACTGCACATACTTGGAGTTAGCGAGACCCGCTGGATACAGTCCGGACTGAAACAACTTAATTCTGGGGAAAAGATTTTGTATTCTGGAAGGGAGGACAAAAAGCATACAGAAGGAGTAGCGATCATCTTGAGCAAGCACGCCCAGAGGTCACTGAGGGGATGGGAACCCTACGGAAGGAGAATTATATTGGCATCATTTACTACAAAGAACAAGAACATCAACATGAACATTGTGCAGATATACGCCCCAACAAATGAAGCAACCGATGAGGACAAGGACGATTTCTACAACCAGCTTCAGGAAATAGTTGACACATTGCCAAGAAAAGATGTGAACATTATAATGGGAGACGCCAATGCCAAGATAGGACAGGACAATACAGGGTATGAAGACATTATGGGGTGCAATGGTTTGGGACAAATGAATGAGAATGGAGAGCGGTTTGCAAGTTTCTGCGCATTTAACAGCTATGTGATTGGAGGTTCAGTATTCCCACACAAGAGGATCCATAAGGCCACTTGGATTTCACCGGATGGAGTAACTGAAAACCAGATTGACCACTTTTGCATCACCCGACGATTCAGACGCTCACTGGAGGATGTCATAGTACAGAGAGGAGCTGATGTTGGATCTGACCATCACATGCTGCTGGCAAGACTCAAACTCCGCCTCAAGAAACAAGGTACCAGAGCAGGAACAAAGAGGAGAAAGTTTCAAGTGAGCCTTCTGGATGGAGACAAGAAGGAAGAGTTCCAGCTGACACTGAGGAATAGATTCAAACCCCTTGTTGACCTCGAAGAGACAGTAGATTTGGAGACTCACTGGGCTAAGGTAAAAGGAGTATTTACATCGACATGCCAGGATGTTCTTGGGGAAAAGAAAGTGGAACACAAGGAATGGATCAGTCAAAAATCACTGGACTTGATAAGGATAAGAAGAGACCTAAAAGAACAGGTAAATGCAAGTCGTACAAGAAGCTCAAGAGTTGGTAACCAGGAAGAGTACCGAGCATCAGCTAAAGAGGTCAAAAAATCAATTAAAAAAGACAAAGAGGAGTTTATAGGAATGTTAGCAGAGAAAGCAGAGAAGGCAGCAACAGGAGGACACATGAGGATCCTCTACCAGACTACAAAGACTCTTGCTGGAAAATATGGAAAACCTGAAGTTCCTGTCAAGGATTACAACAAGAAGGCTATTTTTGGAAAGGAAGCTCAGGCAAAAAGATGGATAGAACATTTTAACAGCCTCTTGAACAGACCTCCACCAAGCAACCCACCCGACATTCTACCCGCAAGAAATGATTTACCGATCAGTTGCGACCCTCCGACTAAAGCAGAGATTAATGATGCCATAAAGCAGTTAAATCGAGGCAAGGCAGCTGGACCAGATCAGATCCCACCAGAGGCGCTGAAGGCAGATGCTGCTGGGGCTGCAGAGGGTCTGCACTCACTATTCTCGAGGATTTGGACCGGAGGCAAGTTTCCAAAGGACTGGAAGGAAGGACACCTCGTGAAGCTTCCAAAAAAAGGGGACCTCAGCAATTGTAGTAACTACAGAGGAATTACACTTCTCTCCATCCCAGGAAAGGTTTTCAACCGGATTATTCTCAAGCGAATACAGAATGCAACAGACCCAAAACTTCGTGAGGAGCAAGCTGGTTTCAGGAGTAATCGATCAACCACCGACCAGATCGCCACGCTGAGAATCATAGTAGAGCAGTCGCTAGAGTGGAACTCCCAACTGATAGTGAACTTCCTTGACTACGAGAAGGCCTTTGATAGCATCGATAGAGAAACACTGTGGAGAATATTGAGACATTATGGAATCCCAGAGAAGATGGTGAACCTTATCAAGAGCATGTACGAGGGGACAAGTTGCAGAGTCGTACACGATGGCGAGCTTACTGACAGCTTTGATATCAAGACTGGTGTTAGGCAGGGTTGTTTGCTGTCCCCATTTCTGTTTGTCCTGGTGATTGATTGGCTTATGAAAGAAACCACCAGTGGAGGAAGAAATGGCATACAATGGACCCCATGGACACAGCTGGACGATCTAGATTTTGCAGATGACTTGGCACTATTGTCGCACACACACGACCAGATGCAAGCAAAGACTACAGCTCTAAACAAAATTTCAGAATCTATTGGATTGAGGATACATCCTGCGAAGTCGAAGGTCCTAAAAATTGTTGCACCCCCAAGCGCACAAGTCAGAGTAGGAGATCAACCACTGGAAGATGTAGAGTCCTTCTGCTATCTTGGTAGTATCATTGACAATAAGGGAGGAACAGAGGCAGAAGTCAAAGCACGAATTGGAAAGGCACAGGCAGCTTTCACGTCCTTAAGCAAGATTTGGAGAACCAAGGATATATCTCTAAAAACAAAGCTGAGGATATTCAACTCGAACGTGAAGTCAGTCCTGTTGTATGGATGTGAGACTTGGAATGCGTCCCAGGCCTGCATAAAGAGAATCCAAGTTTTCATCAACAGATGTTTGAGGAAGCTACTTAAGATCAGATGGACAGACAAGGTCAGCAATGAAATTGTATGGAAAAGAACAAGACAGAGCCCAGTCAGAGAGGAAATTGGTAGGAGGCGATGGAGATGGATCGGCCACACTCTCAGCAGGCCAGGAAACAGCATCACGAAGAAGGTATTGGATTGGAATCCCCAGGGCAAGAGATCAAGAGGAAGGCCGCGCGGAACGTGGAGAAGAGCCAGAGAAAATGATGTGCAACGAAGCGGAAAGACTTGGAATAATGTAAAGAGACTGGCCCATGATAGAGAGGGATGGAAAGTGTTTGTTGGTGGCCTATACCCTGATCCAGGGTGAGAAAGGCAATGATGATGATGATGAGGAGGGATATGCCTCGATAGTTGTTGCAGTCGCCTTTGTCTCCTTTGTTCTTGTAAAGTGTGACAATTTTGGCGTCTCTCATATCATGTGGTATCACGCCTTCTTTCCAGCACTGCAGTAACAGATTATACAGGTGTGGTAATAGTGGGCCTTTTAGGTCTTTTAATACCTCTGCAGGAATGTTGTCACTTCCTGTGGCTTTTCCAGCAGACAGGTGGTCGATTGCATTGGAAAGCTCGACTAAGGAAGGTTCAGCGTCAAGTTCGGCCATTATTGGCAGTTTTTGGAGGTGTTCCTCAAAATCTGGTGGAATATTTTTCTCAGTTGAATACAACAGAGAGTAATGCTCTACCCACCTATTCAGTTGTTCATTTTTATCTGTGATGGGTTCACCATTTACAGACTTAAGTGGGGCGCTTTTGGTGATGATTGGCCCAAGAGCTACTTTCATCTGACTAAAGGCGGTTTTCATATCTCCCTTTTCATTTGCCTCTTGTATGCTGTTACACAAGTCTGTCCAGTATTTGTTGGCGCAACGTCTTACCTCCAGCTGAAGTTTAGCTTTTGCATTTTTCAAACAAGTTTTTGTACTCTGATTGCAATTTTTGTTATACTCATTGAAAGCAGATTTCTTTTGCTCAATGAGAGGTAGGAGAATTTCGCTGTTCTGGGCTACCCAGTCGTTGTTTGAAACTTTATGCTGTACAAAAGACTTGATGGCACAGTCATGAATTTTTGAACTGAGAGTGTTCCATGTTTCATCTACCGAGTCACATTGGGTGACATTATCCATGCTTTCAGCAAATAACTTTTCAAATGACTTTCTATTTGATTCATCTCTGATTGCTGTTACATTGATCTTAGGGATTGAAGGGGCTTTTGATCTGTATATTTTCTTGGCCGAAATTTTGATTTTGCTGACTACCAGTGCATGGTCGGTGTCACAGTCAGCACTGTGGAGGGAACGAGTTATTTTTATACAGCCCAAACTCTTCCTCCTTGAGAGAATAAGATCTAATTGATGCCAATGGCCAGACCTGGGATGGCGCCATGATGTTCTTTGGCATCTCTTAAGGTCAAAGTACGTGTTTGTAACACATAATGAGTTTACGGAGCATAGCTCCAGAAGGCACTGCCCGTTTTCGTTGATGTTGCCAATGCCGAAGTGCCCAATGCACTTTGGCCATGCGGAGTGATCTGCTCCCACTCGAGCGTTAAAGTCACCCAGAATTAGCAGGCCTTCGGTGAGAGGGATGTTGTGGAGAGTCCTCTGCAATGCCTCGTAGAAAATGTCTTTGGTTTCGTCAGAGGAGGTAAGTGTTGGGGCATAGACACAGATAATGTTGGTAAAACCAGACTGGGTGTTCAGTCTGAGTGTCATGATGCGTTCTGACACTCCAATTGGAGTTGTGATCGAATTGATAAGGGAGTTTTTTACGGCGAAGCCCACGCCGTGGATTCTCGGCTGTTCGCTGCTAAGGCCCTGCCAGAAGAAGGTGTAGTTTTCTTCTTTGACTGACCCGGAGTCGGGAAGTCGAGTTTCTTGAAGGGCAGCGATGTCGATGTTTAGTAGCTGAAGTTCTCGATCAATAATTTGGGATTTCCTGATGGAGACAATATCAGTGAGATCTTGCTGTTGCAAGCCTGGGCGCATTGTTCTGACGTTCCAGGTACCAAGTTTTAGTATTTTTCTGTTTTTGCCAGGTGCACACTTTACGTCAGCTTTTTGACTTTTGGTCTAGCTCCAACCACCTTATGAAGCAGGTTGACGTGGCGGAACAACACCCAACTGCCTGGGGGCTGCCCAGGTCACGGCGGGCGGTAGTTGATCAATGCAGCTGAAAAGCCGCTCCCACCGACAGAGGGGACCCCTGGCGCTCATCCGTACGCCAAATGGATTGAGCTTCTCACCGGTAACTGCCACCTCCCGTGTTGTGCCCATCCGTAACGGATGGCTGGAGTGTCCTCTCCAAATCGGAAATGGGTGGGCTTATAGAGGAGAGACAGACGCTTGCCAAGCCCGAGCAAACGCCTCCTCGTTTTGCTGCCTTGCCTGGGCTATTTTTAAGAGATGGTGCTTTGCCCAGAGGCACCACCCCTCTCTCTGCCATTCTGGTTAAACCCAAGGGAGAGACCAGGTCAATACATTTGGAACTAGTCCGGCTGCAGGAGATGCTGGAAGCCAGTTTGATGCAGTTCTCCCTGACAACCACCTTCGGGTCTCCACTCCTGATTTTCTGTCTGGGTTTACTCCCATAGCCTTTGCTATCATAGCAACACACAAGGCAGTGTGGTATTTGTATTCAGGGTTACCTTCCCCTAGTCTTCCTCTCTCCCGAGATGACCCACAAGACAGTGGGGGTGACAGTAGCAGGCTGTATTGTGTACTGTCATACAATAGCAGAAAACTCTGGCCTGACATCAATATTTAATAGTAATAAAGAAGGAAAAAAAATAATAAATTTCAAAGTCACCTCGATTTAGCAGAAATTTGAATTACCAAAGTTCGGTTTACATGGAATCCACTGGTATAGTATTTAGAACCTACATCATATGGTTGTTAACTCTCTGCAGTTCACGCATTTTTTAACTTTTCTGAAACCCAGTGAGGGTTGTCTCAAGATTGCATGCTAGTGTCAAATTATTTACACAGAATATAAGTAAGTGTATATTTAGGCCGAATACGGCCTATACAAACCAGTGTTGTGCTATTTGGGCCAAAGGTATTTTAGGCAAGCGAGTGTCAACTGCCACCGCGGAATACGGTGTCCATTGTCAATTCAAGTGTGCATTGGAATGGTCAGATCAGATGGACCTGGGGGCGTGAGGGTCTAGTCAGTTTGTATCAAAGGGCGGCAGTCAGATTGACTAATCAGGCGAAAAGGGGCTGGGGTAGCCATCGGCGATCGACATACCATCGATGGCCACCGCAAAATGCGGTAGTAATTGACGCTACCGGAAAATGCGGTGGTAACTGACGCTACCTTTAGGCAATATTGTATGGACACAAATTCTGTGTTTTCAAAAAAAACACGCCAGAACAGTGCAAACTGCAAACTTGCACAATCGGCCCAAATGACCCGGAACCAGGGTTTTGTGCTATTTAGGCCGGATTCAGCCCAAATATGTAGGGCCAGAATATCAATGTGTTATATATGGTTGGAAAGTGCATTGGATCGAGTTTAACATGCTGGAATTTGTTTATGAATTGAAAAGAGGCTGTGTGATGGGTGACCTATTTTCTGTGTTACCATAAATAGAATTTGAAACAAAAAATCACATTCCAACAGTCTCAAAGAAGGAAAGAAATAGGTATGAAGTCCAAGACCCAAACATTTATTACTATATTAAATTACATTCATTAGTTCATGTCATGAGGAAAATGCCATTCAGTTTGGTCCAGTAGTTAACATATACAGTCGAGCACGTGAAACTCGAACACACCTAAGTTGAAATCACGGATCCCACGAACAGAGCTCTAGGTCCCGAATTTATTTCTCAATGTTCTTAGTAGTTATTTCACGTGAACCTCGAACTGTGACACGGATTCATCGAACCAGTTTTCCTGCTGCGTGTGTGATCCAAGCATCCTAGTAGCCTAGAAGTTGAAAAAAAAAAAAAAAAAAAAACGAACGCCAGAAACTTCATTCGTTAGCCGTAGCATAACCTGGTGGTGGCAGGATAGTGCGTATAGTCGCCCCCTCCACCCTTCCCCCCGATAAAAACAGGGACTAAAATACCTGAGACGACCCATTCAGACAGGAAATAACGTTTTTATTTTTTTGGTTTGTCCCACGCATAGCTGATGTACATCATGTGGTACATCTATGGTCCCACGCTCATAGTCATACCGCAATAGAAAAAAAAAGAAAGGAAGCGTTGCCGTACGACCGGGAGTACAGCCGAACAGAGAAAAATGGTGACTTGTGTTCACCTTTTAATAATGATCGTCCGGTAAAAGGCACTCCAGGGATGGATTATTGATGGAGTGTATTTTGAAATTTATAAATCGCAATGTATATTATATACATGTATAGATAGAGTGCTTTTTGGGTGTTTTATAGTTAGTTTATTATGCTGACTTAAAGCACAGAAAAATGTGTATGTCTAGCTGTTATAGTTTTGTCACAATGAATTTTTTTAACACTATTCCTCCCAAGTACAGTATTTTTCACATGAGTGTTTTCCCCTGCCCAAGTAATTTTTGTCAAATTTGACCACTGTGCGGTTGGTATAGAAAAAAAGAGCATTAAATGATTATTTATTGATTGTTTTTAAAAATTTTTTGTGCTAAAAGTACAGAATTGGTTACTGTTTAATATAAAACTGTGTTTTTTCCATATTTCAATGCAGAGAATTGTTGTGTGGCAGTGCAAAATGAAAAAAGTACAAAAAATGTTGACAACATCAATGATTTCAGAATCACTGGATCTAGATCTAGATATATGTCTAGATCTAGATCCAGAACCATTTGCAACAAATTCTTCATCACTGTCGTCACTGCCGTCCTCCATCATCTCTTCAAGTTTCGGATGATGACAAAAATTTTGAAAAATTGCCTCGCCGTGGTTAGAATCGCGAAAAAATACAGTTAATTGCACGAAAACAGTTCCCTATTATTATTAGAGTAGCGCCCCTTCGATATACATCAAGGGAAATCATTGTCAATAAAAACTACAGGCTGCAGACTACTGTAGAGTAACGAAACCTCAAAAACGGGTAATACCCGTTCGCGGGAGGAAATGTGTTAAACTGACCACGGGAAGGGGGAGATCAAGGGAAGTACAAGCACTTCGTGGTACACGTCAGTTGTATTATTTTCCTTAAATATACAGCAATAAAACCTCATGATGAATGCTTCACGTATTCCTAACAATTCGGCAAACTCGAACTAGATGAAGTCACCCCAAAGAATTCAAGTTTTCCGTGCTCGACTGTATAACACTTGAATATAAAAGACCTGTAAAATTTTGAAAATCTGAGCAGAATTCACAACATTCCCTTTTGCATTCAAAATAAGTAAAGTAAATATATACACCTAATAATTTATATTATCATTTTATGGCTCGATATATAGAATAACTGAAACATCAGAGAAAATTAGAAAATCTCAATGAATTTTCATATATACAACATTACTCAACCGGTGTGATGAAAAGAAATTGAAGAAAAACTGAAATTTTGAAATTTTCGGTGAATTTGAATCTTTTAAATATTGTTTATAAAGAATCTGCACTATTATTTTTTTAAAACCTTTCTGACGAACCAGGCATTTGATACATAATATAGAGCTTACTATTCAGGAGGCATTACATAAGTAATTTGTAGATTTCTTCAAGCTCCAGATCCACACATCAGTGGAATAGGTGTAGAGACAACAGTTGGCCATCATGGCGAGAGCGTGGCAAATAATTTGACTTGATAGGGTGAGCGAGATCAAAGCAGAGGAGAAAAATAACAGCAGACGATCAAGAAGCGGTGGAGATCTAGATTCTAGATTGACTTACGAAGGTAGGAATAACGTTTAATCCTTACATTCTGCATTGGTGATCCCCACGTGATGCCTGTCAGTCTTCAAAGATTTATAGACACACCAAGGCTTCACTTTTAAAGAGGACACCACCTTCTGGTAGGTTTCGAAGTCTTCATATTGACCTTGTGGGACCCTTCTCTGCTAGACAAGGCATGGTTTATCTTCTAACCATCATTGACAGATTTATAAAATGGCCAGAGGCCATTCCTCTCCCAGATGCTTGTGCTTGAACTTGTGCTTCTGCATTGCTCCACAATTGGATATCAAAGTTCAGTGTTCCAGAGGACATCACAACTGATCGAGGCCCACAGTTCACCTCTTGTCTGTGGCACAACCTACACAAGCTTTTAGAGATCAACACATTTAATACAACTGCCTACCACACTCAGGCAAATGGCCTTGTGGAAAGTTTGCACCGGCAGCTCAAAGCCAGAGCCACAGGCCCTAACTGGTTTGCTGAAATTCCTATCGTGCTGCTAGGAATCCATTCATCTTGGCGTGTAGACCCAGGCTGTTCACCGGCAGAGCTCGTGTATGGGACTACCAGGAGAATTTTTGAACCCAAAAATTCTGAAATATTTGAGCCAGGCACTCCACTTTTGAAGCAATTGCAAAATACCATGAAGAATGTCCATCCCTCGTCAACTACGTTGCATGGCAAACAACCATCATAGGTGCCACAAAATCTGTCTTCCACAGAGTATGTTTATGTTCAACATGACTCCAGACGCAACCCTTTACAGCGACAATATAATGGGCCACAAAAATTTTGGAAACCAACGATAAATACTTTGTGATGAATGTGAACGGCAAGAATGATAAAATATCCATCGATCGTCTTAAACCAGCATATCTATCACAGCCAGATGACAAGGTTGCTGTGCCCCAATCATCACCTCGCACCACCGTTACTACTCGGTCCAGATGTGTTTCACGCCCTCTGTGTAGATTAGACTAAACATAGATGCTTGGTACATATCTACCAAATATGTACCTCACTGGGAGGGGTGATTGTAGAGACAACAGTTGGCCATCACTGCCAGAAAAATCTGGCCAGAGTGTGGCAAATAACACGGACTAGACAGGGTGAGCGACATCGAGGCAGAGGAGAAAAATAACCGCAGACCTTCAAGAAGCCATGGAGATCTAGATTCTAGATTGACTTACGAAGGTAGGAATATCAACATTTAATCCTCACATTCTACAGTACACATGGATGGTTGGTTGGGCCTGCTTCCTCAGTATGCTCATCAGAAAATACACATATAATGTATATTAATTATTATATTCATCATCATCATCATTGCCTTTCTCACCCTGGATCAGGGTATAGGCCACCAACAAACACCTTCCATCCCTCTCTATCATGGGCCAGCCTCTTTACATTATTCCAAGTCTTTCCGCTTCGTTGCACATCATTTTCTCTGGCTCTTCTCCACGTTCCGCGCGGCCTTCCTCTTGATCTCTTGCCCTGGGGATTCCAGTCCAATACCTTCTTCGTGATGCTGTTTCCTGGCCTCCTGAGAGTGTGGCCGATCCATCTCCATCGCCTCCTACCAATTTCCTCTCTGACTGGGTTCTGTCTTGTTCTTTTCCATACAATTTCATTGCTGACCTTGTCTGTCCATCTGATCTTAAGTAGCTTCCTCAAACATCTGTTGATGAAAACTTGGATTCTCTTTATGCAGGCCTGGGACGCATTCCAAGTCTCACATCCATACAACAGGACTGACTTCACGTTCGAGTTGAATATCCTCAGCTTTGTTTTTAGAGATATATCCTTGGTTCTCCAAATCTTGCTTAAGGATGTGAAAGCTGCCTGTGCCTTTCCAATTCGTGCTTTGACTTCTGCCTCTGTTCCTCCCTTATTGTCAATGATACTACCAAGATAGCAGAAGGACTCTACATCTTCCAGTGGTTGATCTCCTACTGTGACTTGTTCGCTTAGGGGTGCAACAATTTTTAGGACCTTTGACTTCGCGGGATGTATCCTCAATCCAAAAGATTCTGAAATTTTGTTTAGAGCTGTAGTCTTTGCTTGCATCTGGTCGTGTGTGTGCGACAATAGTGCCAAGTCATCTGCAAAATCTAGATCGTCCAGCTGTGTCCATGGGGTCCATTGTATGCCATTTCTTCCTCCACTGGTGGTTTCTTTCATAAGCCAATCAATCACCAGGATAAACAGAAATGGGGACAGCAAACAACCCTGCCTAACACCAGTCTTGATATCAAAGCTGTCAGTAAGCTCACCATCATGTACGACTCTGCAACTTGTCCCCTCGTACATGCTCTTGATAAGATTCACCATCTTCTCTGGGATTCCATAATGTCTCAATATTCTCCACAGTGTTTCTCTATCGATGCTATCAAAGGCCTTCTCGTAGTCAAGGAAGTTCACTATCAGTTGGGAGTTCCACACTAGCGACTGCTCTACTATGATTCTCAGCGTGGCGATCTGGTCGGTGGTTGATCGATTACTCCTGAAACCAGCTTGCTCCTCGCGAAGTTTTTGGTCTGTTGCATTCTGTATTCGCTTGAGAATAATCCGATTGAAAACCTTTCCTGGGATGGAGAGAAGTGTGATTCCTCTGTAGTTACTACAATTGCTGAGGTCCCCTTTTTTTGGGAGCTTCACGAGGTGTCCTTCCTTCCAGTCCTTTGGAAACTTGCCTCCGATCCAAATCCTCGAGAATAGTGAGTGCAGACCCTCTGCAGCCCCAGCAGCATCTGCCTTCAGCGCCTCTGGTGGGATCTGGTCTGGTCCAGCTGCCTTGCCTCGATTTAACTGCTTTATGGCATCATTAATCTCTGCTTTAGTCGGAGGGTCGCAACTGATCGGTAAATCATTTCTTGCGGGTAGAATGTCGGGTGGGTTGCTTGGTGGAGGTCTGTTCAAGAGGCTGTTAAAATGTTCTATCCATCTTTTTGCCTGAGCTTCCTTTCCAAAAATAGCCTTCCTGTTGTAATCCTTGACAGGAACTTCAGGTTTTCCATATTTTCCAGCAAGAGTCTCTGTAGTCTGGTAGAGGATCCTCATGTGTCCTCCTGTTGCTGCCTTCTCTGCTTTCTCTGCTAACATTCCTATGAACTCCTCTTTGTCTTTTTTAATTGATTTTTTGACCTCTTTAGCTGATGCTCGGTACTCTTCCTGGTTACCAACTCTTGAGCTTCTTGTACGACTTGCATTTACCCGTTCTTTTAGGTCTCTTCTTATCCTTATCAAGTCCAGTGATTTTTGACTGATCCATTCCTTGTGTTCCACTTTCTTTTCCCCAATAACATCCTGACATGTCGATGTAAATACTCCTTTTACCTTAGCCCAGTGAGTCTCCAAATCTACTGTTTCTTCGAGGTCAACAAGGGGTTTGAATCTATTCCTCAGTGTCAGCTGGAACTCTTCCTTCTTGTCTCCATCCAGAAGGCTCACTTGAAACTTTCTCCTCTTTGTTCCTGCTCTGGTACCTTGTTTCTTGAGGCGGAGTTTGAGTCTTGCCAGCAGCATGTGATGGTCAGATCCAACATCTGCTCCTCTCTGTACTATGACATCCTCTAGTGAGCGTCTGAATCGTCGGGTGATGCAAAAGTGGTCAATCTGATTTTCAGTTACTCCATCCGGTGAAATCCAAGTGGCCTTATGGATCCTCTTGTGTGGGAATACTGAACCTCCAATCACATAGCTGTTAAATGCGCAGAAACTTGCAAACCGCTCTCCATTCTCATTCATTTGTCCTAAACCATTGCACCCCATAATGTCCTCATACCCTGTATTGTCCTGTCCTATCTTGGCATTGGCGTCTCCCATTATAATGTTCACATCTTTTCTTGGCAATGTGTCAACTATTTCCTGAAGCTGGTTGTAGAAGTCGTCCTTGTCCTCATCGGTTGCTTCATTTGTTGGGGCGTATATCTGCACAATGTTCATGTTGATGTTCTTGTTCTTAGTAGTAAATGATGCCAATATAATTCTCCTTCCATAGGGTTCCCATCCCCTCAGTGACCTCTGGGCGTGCTTGCTCAAGATGATCGCTACTCCTTCTGTATGCTTTTTGTCCTCCCTTCCAGAATACAAAATCTTTTCCCCAGTATTAAGTTGTTTCAGTCCGGACTGTATCCAGCGGGTCTCGCTAACTCCAAGTATGTGCAGTCTGTATCGCCTCATCTCCATTGTAACCTGGGCACTCTTTCCTGCTTCATACATGGAGCGGACATTCCACGACGCAATCCGGAGTGACTTGCTTGATGAAGGAGCAGTCGGGCCAGTGGCGTCCTTTCGGCTTTGTCCATTGTCCTTCATTGAATCTACAGGTGCAGATGCTCCCCCTTCTCCCAAGATAAAAGACTGATTTGAAGTATTTGCTTGTGTTTCTGTAACTGGTTTATTTTTACAGGGTGGGTAGTTGGCCCACCGCCAACTGGCTCTTCTCGGGAGACCAGGACCTTTGCACCTTTAGTCGCCTCTTACGACACGCAGTATCACGTCAGATGTATTCTCTGCTGTCCCTCTTCTACAAGAGAGCCCCGCATCTGCACGGGCGAATTATTATATTCACATAATTTTATTTATCTGATTTATAATCCCATTGCAGCAATACAGATTGAGTTGAAGAGCCTGGCTGTGAATGAGACCAAAATAATCAAGATATTTATGAGTGACCTCTAAGAGTATTATACAGTCTGTCATTGTATGCAAAGAGACAAATAATTAACTCAATGAAAAGACAATTTCTGATAGTTCAGAGAGAGCTTGCAGTCACAATTCATTACTCTGGACCAGCTGAAACACTATAAAAAGAATGAGGTACTTCCTTGTTTTCAGTTTCGTGTACATGATATATGACTGTCATTAGTTCCCTCACAACATTTCAAGACATCCTCATCCCATCAATAAATAAATGAAAAAGCTGGCGGTTTCCCTCGACCACTTTTGACACTAATTAATATTAGATATCTGACATGTAGAACCTTTGAATGATGTAAACCAGGTATGCAGGCTGGCAGAATCAAGAAAATGTACCTCCTGGTCTGGATTCCTGTAGGAAAACTTCTCACAATCTAGTGCTCTGAAAGAAATAAACACAACATGTTTGAAATACATAAAACATCATACAAATATCAAAAAGTAGCTGCAAACATCCAGAATTAAATTCCCTTATTAGTACCAATCAGTGTCTGTCTACAGATATTTCATGGGTGATTTAAAACATGTTATGGGCTGAAACTGAGCCCATGACCAGAGAGGTTCATTTTGTCAATTTAGTTTCAGTGTTAGTGGAGAAGAATGTAAACAAACCTCTTAGAGATGGCATGATGGGTAGATCTAGAGCTGTATTTCATCAGATTTTTGTGATTTCTCCACTGGTGACCATGTTGCCAACCTGAGATACTCTGATGACACTGCCCTTCTAGCAGACAACATCACGAGCATGAAAAGAATATTATACAGGCTAGATGCAGCTGGAAAAGAAGCAGGTCTCAAGCTAAACACAATGAAAACCAAAGTGGTGCACATCGGAGACCAAGAGCCAGGAACAATAAAGATAAATGACACAGAACTTGAAAATGTTCAAGAGTTCAAATACCTTAGTTCCATCAAAAGAAACGACAGCACATGCACAAAGGACATTAAGACAAGATTAGCCATGGCAAAACAGAAAGCAGTGGAGCTTAACAACATTTGGAAAGACAGAGTATTATGCACCTTTATATCTCAAACTGAAAATACTCAAAAGTTTGATATGGCCAGTGTTAACATATCGCAGTAGAGGATGGACGTTTGGAAAGTATGAAAGAGCAAAAATAGAAGCAGCAGAAATGTGGTTATACAAATGTCTTTTGAAAAGTCATTAGACTGACAGAAGAACAAATGAAAGCATTTTATCAGATCTGACAATCAAAAGACAACTGCTCAGTTTCATCAATAAAAGAAGGCTCAACTATGTAGGACATGCAATGAGCAATAAGAGAACAAACCATCCTGCAAGGAAAAATAGAATCAAAGTGAAAACGAGGAAGACCATCTGTCACGAGCCGCGTGAGCTCTTTTCTGTTAGTCATGGGTTGGGTTTATTTTGGGAGAATATGAAACGCGTTTAGCTATTAATCGAGCCACGGATTTCATGATGAGGAGTGTGTGAGTGAAGTTTGTAAACATTAAGTTAACCCTTTGATTTTGGTATGCGTGTGAGATTTTCTTGTTTACATAGTAGGATTGTAGAAGTTCTAGTGTAGGTTTTTGAGTTGTGTACATTGTTACGAAGGGTGGCAGATTCTTCTGGGACAATAGTCGAAGTCCCCTCGAGTGTTACGGGGCTCGACCAATGTCCCCGCCAGTTGTTATGACTTGGGTTATATGGGGAAGGATGTGCCCTCCAGTGTTACAGAGAGGGTCTTCTCAATGATGGTATTATGACTGCATTTAAATCGAGAGGTATTTAATATCTAATCTTTCGTACCATGCCACACACTAAGAACAATCAGAATAAGTTTCATAGACAGACCTGCAGGGCCACAAATTTAATTACATTATTATCCTAACAATTTTGTCTTGATCTATTATATAGTAAAGACAACATCAGCAGCATCAAATCCAAATTCAATAATACGTCACTAGAAGTCTACTCTAGATTCCTATAATATTATTATACTTCTGACGCACTAATAATCTAAGTACTAATTATATATATCTCAGATCTGGTCTGCCTACTATATGTCAATCAATATACTAATATGGTCTCTGGCGACAATGTCATCTCAGCTATTTGTGCCTAACGCTTATAATGAATCGAGCCCGTCAATACAAACTAACGTAGTTAAGTCTAGAGATCTACTCTAGGATGGGCTGGCAATTCCCAGCCTCATCCAGACAAATCAATCACAATTCACAGATGTGTATGCCATACATTCATACTAGTTGCAAGTCTATATATATCTTTATCTTGCATTCTTGGGTAGCACTCCTAGTATATGCGACAATCCTGTCCTACTGGATAATTGTTATGTTCAGCTCCTCGTTCATTGTTGAGTCATCAATAGACAAACACTTACGATTATTCCCTGGTGTTAGAAACCAGGGAACGATGGACAATAGTGGTGGGCATATCTCATTCAGGCATATGGATTCATCTCAAATGTCTATAGTGGACTAGACATGAAGTCGTACAAAACTTTATGATTCTTCAGGCAGAATCGTGCCGACGCCTGCAGAGATTGGAGTTTTCTGTATGGAGTGCTGGACATAGGTATGGCTACACTTTTATACTGTGTAGCCACCTGCAAACTACTGAAAACTTTAAACCCTCATGCTTTCTACATTTTATGCACGAATTTCTTTACGCGAGTAAGCGTCTTAAACTATCTATCCTTATTCGCCCCTTCTCTTCCCTTCTAAGTGTTCAAAACAAACTGCCCACGAGAACAGCTCAAGGACAAATTACGCTGGCCATAATCAACAAGATCGTAAAAAATTAACACATTAACTTCGTGACCTAGCACGGCATTTTTAACTTAACCTGCTCTTGACATACATATCCTTTTGAGAAAGCAGTTAGGGTTAACTGAAAGACAAACTTGTGTTTGTCGTGGCTAGGTCCTTGATCGTCCAATCGGGAGGGAGACCCTTAGTAACCATCGGGGGGTATAAAAGCTAACACACGTACTAAGATCAGTGGATTCATATTTCGAGCATTTGGCGAAAGGACGAGTCACGGGGGCCTCCTACCTCAGTGGAGATGACAGTCAGAAAGATTCGCGCTGTGAAGAGACCTGGACAGTGACGAAGCCTCTGTGCACCAGGCTTAAGTGTGCACACCGCTTGCTTTGGACTCTCTCGCTCACAAAACCATAGCGAGCGAGGAAATGGTGAGATCCCTCGTATGTGTTCGTGTCAGGAACTGTGACAGTTTTTCCGTCACCCCATTGTGACGAAGAGAAGGACATTAACTATACTTTTTTACTAGATGTGTAATGAGCTGTTAGATTGTGTCTGAGATTGAACTATGTTCATTTCCCAGCTGTATACTTCTTAGTGTGGAGCAGCATAGATATTTTATAAAGTGTATTACTGTGAAAATTATTAGTGAGTGCTGATACGCATTATGAGTCAGTCAATTATCTGATTAGGTGCTATCTCTGATTGGATGAAAGCGAGACCGACCAAATTGAATTTGTTTACACCGGTATCCTTTAGGAACCGTAGTCCTGGATAGGTGCACTTAAAGAGTGCACAGTACTATACCTTTTTCTATACCCTATTTTCGATAGACTTGCCAGAATTTCAGTCGTGGATGACATTTATGTAATACTAATATCTATGATTGTGATTACCGTAAATTATGCAGTCGAATGTTGTATTATGATTAGATGGCCCGTCAGGCCTGAACACTAATGACCCTGTGTTGCTTAGTCATTGTGGTATGAATGTTTCGGGTGTGAGTCAACTATATCCACCAAAACCCCTCGTCGACATCTGGAGGGGACTTATACAATAACCCAAGTATCATCAAATCCCACTTCTGACACCATCAATCACATACGATAGCAGCATCAAGAATGTCAGCAACCTATCAGTGCAAGAGATAAGCCAGAAATGTGAAGGTCACGGCCGATGGAACACCTTTGTATCCTCACACACGAAGGCACACTTCGAAAACGGAGACGCCCACTGGCGACAAGTGACCAGGGGTGAGTACCATCACTTAGATGTTGCTGCAAATTGCTTTCATGTTTGTCTGATGACATTATGTAGAAAAATTTGAAGACTTTCAGCTAGGCAGTTTAATGAAAAAATCAAAGTTCTTGTGTTATATTGGTAGTAGTATCAAATGATTGCTCTTGTCTTCCTGAACACAGTACTTCTTAAATTTTCAAAATATCTTTATTGGTTCAAAAGTTATGAATTTTTTTGTTTTTAAATTTTCACCCAAAATGGGGTCAATTTTAGGACTACGGTTTTGTGCCTCGATTTCATGAAAATCAAAATAAAATAATCATATCTGCGCAACCAATAGAGATATTTCCAAGCATTATATGTCATTTTGTTTGTAATTATGTTGGCTTCAATTTAAAACATAAATAAAAGCCAAATGTAACATTAGAGGCAAGTTTATTACCAATTTTCTTTATGGGGTCAAGCATTAAAATTTCTTTGGCATGACGATTATTTTTTTAAAATTCATTGGGACAAAACTATAACAGTAAGACATACAATTGTCTGTGCTTTATTTTAGCATAATAAACTAACTATTAAACACCAGAAAACTACTCTATCTTACATATATTCAGATTTTTAAAATTCAAAATTCACTTCATCACTAATGCACATTTGGAGTGTCCAATACCATTTTAAAAAATTCATTATGACAAAACTATAACAGCTAGACATACAAATCTTTCTGTGCTTTAAGTCAGCATAATAAACTAACTATAAAACACCCAAAAAGCACTCTATCTATACATGTATATACATTGCGATTTATAAATTTCAAAATACACTCCATCAATAATGCATCCCTAGAGTGCCTTTTACCGGATGATCATTATTAAAAAAAAATTCATTGCAGTAAAACTATAAAAGCTGGACATACATTTTCTAGTTTAATTTAGCATAATAAACTGACTATGAACACCCATAAAGTACCAAATGTTATATCTGCTCAAATTCTTAAAACAGCTGAGGTTGTTCTAGCACGTTATAGTAGGGGGGAGTTAGTTGATCTAACTACAACCCTTTAGAAAACGAAACTATTACAGCTGTAGAATAAATAAACACGAGATCCGACGATAGATTAAATAATACTAAAGTTTAATAACTGTATAATGAACAATAAATTACTAGGAAGATGTCAGGGTTAGGATTTGAATTGCCGTGCTGGGTCACGGGTTTGTTTATTTCATGGCATCATTGATTTTAGCCAGTGCAAACGTCCTTGAACTATTCCCGTGGACAGTTTGTTTTTGTAACGCTTTTTCTTAGAGATGGAAAGAAAGTGGGGCAAGATAGAACGAATGGATAAATTAACAGTGACGGTGCAGTTTTCGACCCCGTGGTTTGGGTGTACTTTAGCAAGGGAAGACGGGGCGAATAAGGAGTGAATAAATTCGTACATAAAACGTAGAGGGTGGAGAGACTTTGCGAACGCTTTTGACATAGTAATTTAACTTTGTCTGTTACTATTAATAGACTGCGAGCTGAGCTCGAAATGGATGCACCAATCAAATTGGAGCAGTTGGCTGGGGTTGCAGAAGATATAAGCGAAGCCATCTTTAGGTTTAGGCACTCCATGCAGGTCCTTCCTCCTGCGAGGGTGTCGGCAAGATTCAGCCTGAGAGAATTATGAGACTGTTAAAGACATGTCTATGTCCTTGATAGACAATGAATTTACCCACAGCTATTTTCTCCAGTTCCCTGATATCATTTCAGGGAACCAATCGTAAGTTTTGAGACAGTGCGTCGACGATGACGTGAATCTGACCCTACTTTTCCAGTAGAAGTGCTACCAAAGGATGCAAGATTATAATGTCTTTACTTGCAATTAAGATCTAGACTGAGTGACTGATATACACATTTGTAAATTGTAATTTGATGTGTCTGGATGAGGCTGGGGATTGCCAGCCCATCCTAGAGCAGATCTAGATCTATATTAACTACGTCAGTGTGTCTTGACGGTTTGATCCTTTATAAGCTATTACTGAGTTAATATTGTCGTCTGAGACATAAGAATATTATTGGTGAGATAGTAGGCAGATTATATTTCTGAAGATAAATAATTACTAAGTAAACTGTGAATGAGTCAGAATGATATGGATTTTCTAATCTTTTAAGAATCTAGAGGAGACTTCTAGTTATGTATTATAGTATTTTCATTTGATGCTGCTGATGTTGTCTTTTTAATATGTAAGATAGACGAAATTGTTAGGAATTTTAAGTAATAAATTTGTGGCCCTACAAGGTCCTTGATATAACTTACACGAAATTGTTATTAGTGTATGTGGCATGGGATGGCAGAGTAATTTGTAAAACCTCTCGATATTTATTAAATGCAGTCGAACACCTAAATTCCATAATTTAATATACCCCAAATCATAACAGAAGACACCAGCGAAACTAAATATCTACGCCACACAAAAGGAAACTCACTTACTCACCGACCAACCACTCACACAGGTCTATATATATAAACATTCCTACAGAAAATTCCCGAAATAAACGTTACCTTTGTCCTCGCACAAACTAACCAACCACGCATCGATACGTCATCAGGTTACATCACTCAAGGCCAAATCTGGCGTAAACATCCTTATCCACAGTGTTATCGAATGTTCGGGAACATACTAATATTTACTGAACGAGTCAAAACACCTGACAACAAGCGAGCGAGGAAAAAAACTACTCACTAGAAAAGAAGGTCAGGTCACGGAGTACAGTACACTCTGGCGGTTGTCAACAATAAAATGAAAGAAGAAATGAACACATGCTCACCAGTGTAACAAGAAAACGGGGGAGGGCAAGGGATAGCTTGCAGATGCTACAGATATCTTCAGGTCTACAACATCATTCTTCACAGGGACATTGCCATTTTGAAGCGCATTCACTGGTCTTTAAAAACATGTATCGGAAGTAAGGTGTTTCTAAGATAAACAAAACAAGACAGCTGTTTATTTACAACCACCGAATCGCAGCGCGTCATGGCCGGTTTCAAAACCATATGAGCGCTGCTGAGCCTGATTCACGCTGAGTCTGCCGGCCTCACTAAACTGCTTAGTTCGGCTTGCACTGATGACGCTGACCGAAGGCAACAAAACCAAGATGGCGGACAGACACACGAAATAGTATGACACAAAAACAGGTTTTAATTTTCTAAATCAAACTTTATTTATGACTTTTTTTTACAATTATCGACAGATTAACATCTCTTTAGTGTAAATATGTGGTTTTGTAGGCTTTGAACATAAAAATATAGCCATGTTCTATCGAATCCTACAACCGTGAATGCGTGAACTGCAGGGAGTTAATAGGCCATCTTGATTTATTCAGTGACTTAGCTTAATGGATTAGCTTGATTTAAGCAATGTCATACAAACTGCATGTCAGTTATTCAGGTCCTAAATAATTAGTGATCTCTAGCCAGTTTGAATCATTCAATACCCGAATCAGCTAAAACATTATTCACTGACTACTCAAACTGATACGCCCTTCTACGAATACTTACATAAAACATTCAGATTGACTTGTGAAAAACTGTTTGTGTAACAACTGCTCACATGACTGGCTTGACAAGAACAAGATGTCATACTTCTGTTGATCTTGAATGAACATGTATCTCCATGCTGTGTTGTGTTTGGTCCACATGACACAGTTTTGTTGTTAGTTGCTGGCTTACCTCCCTCCACCACACATGTCACATCTACAACATCACCTTCTGTCACATTTCTAGTTGACGTTGTTACCTTTGTACCATTGAATGAAATGCTGGGCGGGTTCTTAGGTGGTTCTGTGGTCAAACAAAATAGCAAACATAAGTATATAGATATACTGTACACTAAAATCAGGCTAATGCAACAGAACCATGTGATATATATATCTCAGACGGAGACACCCACAGGTGTACAGATATATATATTATAAATACAGTGGACCATCATGTTTAACGACACTGCTAATAACGAGAGCTTTGCCTATAGCGAGAACAGTTTAAATCCCCGTTCTTTCTACTATATAAGCTATATTTTGAAATACTTGAATAACGGCAATCGATAATCAAAACCTTTGCTATAGCGAGAGAATTAACTTTTTCCGTACGTTGTGGTAACAAATGTTCCCACAGCCCTCTATAAAATTCAATATAAAATTGTACCATCGACAGCACGTTACTGAAACTCCATGAATTCTTCAAGTTTCATCAAAGGATTCGGCTGATGCTATAAAATTGCATGTTTATTTGTTTTAGCGGGTTTTATTTACGCTTACTTTTCGGTACCCCTTACTGTACGTCGTGGGAACAAAAATTACCAGAGCAACAAAGAAGAGATTTACTAAATCCAGCGCGTCCGTACGTCGTGGTAAAAAATGTTAGCATGCAACAGATACAGTAAAGAGTGAAACAGTCACGCTGTCGACATCAGGTTTCCCCCCCCCCTCCCCCCCGAAACGCAAGCAATAATGGTTTTTAAGGAGATCAAATTTCTGTGGTATGTGTAATATGGGGCAATGAGAACAAAGTAGGGTGGCATCGGACGACCAAGCCTCTCATCCTTTGTTGTGAAAAAAAAACGTGAAAGTGAGAAAAACCTTAACGCCAGGTATAAGTTTACTGTGGTTGATCTGTAACAGGGTCATCTTTATGGGCGATTTCCAGGACCATCCTCAATATGGACTGGGTAACATTCTAGTAATGCTACTGTGTTTAGTTTTTGATTTGGGACTTAGTTTTATGCGGACAGTACCGGTACCTAGAGAAATGTCTGTAATATGAACAGATGATTACTTCTCATTTGTATTGTTTCATGTTTTGGCCCCTATATGTAACAAAATATCTAAATCTCTTCATTTTATGCCTGTTATAAAATATAAGGTAATCGAAATCGACCACGTATGAACTTGAAATTTTCATTTCTGCTCCGACCGAAGGTGTATTGTTTGATAAAGCACCGTATGTAGATCCTGTCTTTTCCAAAGTTTTGAGGGAACTAAGAAAATTATGGCTGAAGCTATTTATAGAGCGCTGTCGGTAGAGAGTGCAGCCTTCGGCCACACGACCAAATGAGTGTTGACGAACTGACTTGAATGTGAAGCCTATTAAATGTACAGGTATTATTTGGCAAGTAGGACAGTGGGTGGCACATAGTGACGAAAATATGCAGTTCTGACAAGATGGCCATGAAAGTTGATAGAGCTTCAGCTAGTGCAATTCAATCTCCGAATGAACAACATGTAACACGCATGTGAGGCTGTTGCTGTGTTTGAAGAAATCAGGAAATTCTTTCACTGTCACCCATTTTCAGGCCTGTCATTGGAAATGGCCAGTCATTCGAATGGTCCTCGCGTCCTACATTTTGTTATGTTTCCCACTCAATTCTGAAAAGCCTTAAGAACCGTTTCCTCAACCCTAGATCAACAGTTGAACACTCAACGTGTGGACAGCGACAGGAATGTTATGTACTGCTTATTATTTTAATTTTTATGTATTTGTTCCCAAAAACACCCCTTCTAATCATTAGCACCCAAATCAGAAACGTTTGCATTTCTGGGAATCATTGCACTTTGGTTTGACCATTTGATTCTTTCCGTCTTCCACTGAACATCGTTTGAAATTCACAGGAGTATAATCATCTTTTTGTAAGGATTTTATACATTCTAGAAACTACAATTACACACCTTGTTTCCATTCAGGGTGAACACCTTATTCTAGCGCTATCACGGTGGTCGGTTCAATGTGATACACGTATTATAAATTTAGAGAATAAACATCCCTCATAACGTTTCTTTTGACAAAAAGTGGTCCCCCGAGTCCCCATGGAAACTGCGTTGGACAGTATTTGTAATACGAGGAACAGATCGACTGAAAGCGTGTTATTCTACACTTGTCTCAGTGTGGTAACAATTGTTCCCAGGACGCACAGATAGGCATAACCTGCATTTTTCTCTATACGGGACATTGTGGTAACAAAATTTACCATGACGTACGGACCGCAGGGAAAATAGCGACAAGGTGGTCTAGAGGCAAGGTGCTCGCCTCTCATGCCAAGGGTCCCGGGTTCTAAACCCGGGCAGTGCAGGCATGTTGGAAAGTGGATTTTTCTCATATTTTCAAGTCCCTGGTCCTATTGGGGGGTAGGATCGAGTAGTTCTTGGAAATTGGATTTTTCTCATATTTTCAAGTCCCTGGTCCTATTGGGGGGTAGGATCGAGTACCTAGTCTTCTCGGATAAGGACGAAAAAATTCGGAGGGCCCATGTGCACGTTGCGCACGCTAAAGATACCTTGGCAGTTGGAAATCGTAAAGAGCAGGCCGAAAGGCCGCTGCCCGGGCAAAATTGAAATTAATAGATTAAAATTTATCCATATCATCTCCCCCCCACCCCCCCTCCCCCCCCCGCGAGAACAAGAAATAATAAAACAAGTAAAGTGAGGTGTAAATGCCAAGGGCAGCGAACCTCCTAAAATAAAGACCTCAAATCAAATAGCGACATACGGAAAAGGTTAATTCTCAGTGCATACGGCAAAATGTGGGGGGGGGGGGGGGGGGGGGGTAGTTCAGCATGTAGTGAGTCAGACATAATATATATTGTTCTTTGTTACTGCACGCCCACCCATCTAGTCACCTCTCACTCAGGCCGACAATGCTTTGTTTCCTTACTGATCACATGTCGTGACAGTGCATTACACTACCACCCACGCAATCAATAAATTTACATTTGCCCGCCTGCCCATTATGTCTTGCGTAGACCTAGCAACCGTTGTCTACTTGCTGACCATTTGCCGTGACAGCACTGTACACCACCACCCACGCGTCCGATCATGTCTTGCGTAGGCCTACCAAGCATTGTCTACTTCCATCACCCACGCACTCAATAAATTTATGCCCGCCCACCTGTCCAATCATCTCTTAAGGTCTTGCTTTACCTAAGAAGCTTTGTTTTCTTACTGACCACACACTACGCCACAAACCACGCAACCAAAAAATTTACCATATATGGTAGTGATTTACGCCGATCAAAGACTGTGTTGCGAGTAATAATTATCGCACATCACAAGTAGTAACCAGAGAGTGCATGTGTCTGACGAAGCTACACGGTTGTAGCCTTCATTGCCAGCCCCAGTTTCAGCCAGTGAGTGATGACTCATCACTTTGAACTGGCTGAGCCTAGTGTGCTGTCACAGCACGTGGTCAGTGGGGAGAGAATACGTACCTATTACTAGGCCTAAGCAAGAAATGCCCAGGTGGGCCCACAACTCGCAAAGCAATTATTACTGGCAGCACGGTCTTTGATTGTAATTGATCGCCGCGCGGCGTATGCTCTTTGTCTACACCACATGCTTCGTGACCACATGCCTACACTCCCTGTGTCACAAACACGTGGCCAGTCTGTTACTCCTCTGCCTTTAACTTTTGAATCTGACTCTCTCGTAATTTGATCGAAACATGGCTACCGTCAGCACATAAAGACGAAAAAAAAAAAAAGTACTGAGATGAAGGCTGAAACCTGCCGTCAGTTTGATATTACAGTATACATGTATGTGCGTTGGTCAACAGGACATGTCAACAAGAGAGGTAACCAGTATTTTTCATGGTTACCTCCCTTGTTAACATGTACTGCACATAGTGGGGTATTTTAATCCCTTGCCTTGCCTTTTGGGCACTTTCCTGGAATAGCAAGACCTCGGGAATAACGAGACATTTTTGGTGGAGCATGACCTCTTGTTATAACCAAGTTCAATTGTGTGTGTGTATGTGTGTGGTGTGTGTGCTAACCACTAATAATTCTTCACAAACTGCTGAAGCTCAAGTTTTAATAGCATTTTGCATGCCATTTATTTACTGATGACACAAATTATATACATTATAATACAAAATAAAAACGGAAAGACAATCCATTCCTTCTTATACACATGTTAAAAAATCCTACTGGATCTGAAAACCCATCTCAGAAAATTCTGCATGCCCAGTTCTGATGAACTGATGTTTTTAGGTCTTTTCATGATAATTGTAAATGGTAAAACAGACTCACTGTAAGTAAATGCCTATGACACGGTGGTGGAAGTGAAGTTCCTTTCACTTCAATAAACTTTTGAAGAGAACTTCAAGAGTATGTTGACACAGAAATAAAAGCTAAATGTAAGATTAGAGGCAAGTTTATTACCAATTTTCTTTAAGGGGTCAAGCATTAATCCTGGCAATGAAAAGTACCAACGGCAAGCGCTTGTTCTTCAACATGGCTGACAGACATGTTTTTTAAGGTCACTACTAGAGTATGCCCTATAGATCCTGAACAATTTGTCCCCGCGGAATTATGCAAAAAAAAATCTTCAAATTATGCAAGCCAAAACCCCAAATTATGCAAAAATTATGCGACCTATGGGTAGGTCCTATAATATAACTATCTGACCAAAAAAGGCTAAATAATAACACAACACCATTGAATTAAAACCAAAAGAACTGACTACCTGGATATATCATTCACATTTTAATGGAAAAAAAAAACATTACTCAAAAAAATCACGACAGGCAAAGTTGTTGATGTAACAAAATAGAAACAACAGTTTCGCAATGGCGTCCTCCCCCAGGCTTCTACTCCTCTCTCTGTGAATCAGATTGTAGAGGCTGAAACTGCGTTCTGCATCTGCGCTGTTGGTTGTTGCGAACATGGATCAGAGAGCTTGCTGTGCCAATGTAGGGACATCATGATAAACACCTTTCCAGAATAGCTGGAGATCAACCCCAGAAGGTGGCACATTCCGTAGTGCTGCAGGCCCCAAATCTTCTCTGTAGCGCTTTAACTCACAAGCCGGTACCTCCATCAGCACTGAAACCCCTGGTGGTGCGGATGCATGTGAAGACAACAGCACCAGTTTTGTTGGGTTAAAAAACTGCACATAAAGCAGAAAAGTAAAAGGAAGTCCTGGCTGCCCATCCACAGACATATATTAATTATATTTATTTATTTTGGCAGCCACCAGTGAATAGACCTGGTTAAAAATGGATCTATCTCGTATCTGAACACTATCGCAGGAATGCAGATCTAGATAAGTACCGTAATATAAAAAACAGAAAATTTCACAGATAAAGATTGTTTAGTTAATCGATATATGGAGTTACCGCAATGAGTTTACACTAGTAAATGAAGATCGATGATGAATGATTGTGTTAACGATAGAAATCATGGATTGCGCTTTGGGTTTGAGGTTGAGAACAAAGAAAACTCGATAATCTATGACCAGAGACTATAGATACATGTATATAGAGAGGGTTCACTATTGGTCGATTTGCACTGCGACTGCGAGACACGGGAGGCTCTGCGAAACCACTGTTAGCATGGAGCGGAAAGTAGGTCGCTGCGGTAAACTGGTAAACAATATCCGTTTGTGCATTTCCATGGGGCGTAGGAGCTTCCAAACGGTTTTAAATAGTTTCAATCAGCCCAAAAATATGAACAAACCACAGTAAATAAATATGCACACTATCTGTGGTGAAGAAGATCTCTTTCAATTCTTAAATTTCTTGTTTGCCGCAGCGACCCAGTTTGGCGGAAGTGAACCCTCTCTATACTCTCTGCAATGCCCAGACACGCCGGGGACTAAATGGGATTGTTAGAAGGCGCTGGCGGCCATCTTGGGGTGGGTCGCGACTCATTATTTGAGTCATCGTGTTTGTAAACGGAGCAGCGTGTAGGCCTTGGTCTCTGAGAAAGTTTATCTGTCTATCTGTCTGTCTGTCTGTGTACTATATCTATCTATCTATCTATTCTATTTATTCTATCTATTCTATTTATCTTATCTTTCTATTCTGATATGATCTGTTTTGATATATTCTGATCTGATCTATTCTGATCTGATCGGATCTATTCTGAGCTGATCTATTCTGATCTGATCTATTTCTATCTGATCTAATATGATCTATTCAGATCTATTCTGATATGATCTCATCTATTCTGATCTGATCTGATCTGATCCCATCTATATATATCTATCTGTCTAATCTATATCTATCTATCTATCTATTCTCATCATCCATTGCCTTCCCTCTGGGCTTACCCGACCCTCTTGCACCGTGTCATGCACATTAACACCATTGGCTTTACATTGTAGTTGTTTTTTTGTTTTCAATCGAGGAATTTTATTCAATTTTATGTCATAGTGTACGGAAATGATATGTAAGTGACTATAAACAAATGAATGTTACAAAATCAATCACAATCAAAATAAAGCTACAAAATCAGTCACAATCACCGCTATTTTTCAACCCATTACCTGGGCAGCATCGAGCGCTCAGCCCACACCACGATGGGGTTTCAATGCGGACCATTCCGGCTCGCGTCGGGAAGCAGGGAAAGAGACGGCTGGCGAAGCGACGCGTGGAATCTAGTTCACTAGTGTATAGAGGCTATCTATGACTCTCTGCTATGACTAAACCTAAGGGAAATCACTCCAGTTATAGTCGTCTTTTCGTAGGTTCGGAATATCGCAAAATATTAACTCCTAGGCCTAGACTGCAGCCAAAAACGAAAAAAAAAAAAAATTCAGGAAAAAAGTCGAGATTACGCGGCCGCGTGGCGGCTGACGGGAAAATACGCGGCCGTGCCACGTAATTCCGCGGGAACAGAACAATACATGGTGTCAGGAGTGAAAATGGACGAAAAATTTAAGCATCTTCTAAGACATTTAGACGAACAATAGATCTATACTTTGAAGCCTTAAAGTGGATTTAGGGTTCATACAAAGTCTTGAAAACCAATTCTAAGAACTTTTTAAGGACTTCCTAAGGACTCACAGTAAACAAATTAAGGACCTGTGTGTCTGTGATCAAGAAATATGACAACAATACAAGTGGTGTGCATACTCATCGAAACGGAATGTTTTTGTATTCAGACTTCAAACACACTTACACAGTAAATTCACTCTGAAAAGTTCAGTTATTTCAAAGTACACATGTACCAATTATCGAGTGTGCAATTGGAAGATTTGGATCCTCAAATGTTTCAACTGAAAGCAAATTTCAAGGACTTTGGCATCATTTTCAGAATTTAAGGACTTTTTGAGTACTTATTTTTTCTTTTATGAAAATTAAAGACTTCAAGGATTTTTAAGGACCTGTGTGAACTCTGGGATTAAACGGATCCCGAACGGCGTGTTGTGTTAACCTTGGATTTTTACCCACTGTGCTGTGTGAACTGTGACTGTGTTAGCTTTACCGCTGAGCAGATCTCATCTAGAACTAGATCTAGACCCTAACCACTAACTCTAGCATAACAGATCTAGACCAAAAACTGTTCGAGTACTGTTAAAGTGATATAAACTATGGTCTAGACATTATAGATCTAATCTATATTTACCACCCGTTTGTTTTGATGAAATTTGGAGGGTTTCCCACCCGCGAACTGCAAATTTAAGAAACTTACAGTCAAAATAATAGTAACATTTAGAAACAAAAAATGTGCCTAAACTCAATCCCCCAGAACCTATAGATTTCCAGCATCCAAAGTGGAAAGAATGAAGGACGAGATTTAACAGATACAGAACAGCCAGTAAATTATCAAAAGACAGTGGCGAAGTCCAAGTTGCGACAATAGTCTACTCGATGGGCAAAGAAGCCAAAGATATTTTTGCCAGTTTTACATTCGAAAATGAAGGACAGAAAAATGATTACGATTGCGTTTTACAAAAGTTTGAAGAACACTTCATCCCAAAACGGAACATAATAGTAAGATGCAGTAAAAATGAAAAAAAGGAAAGAAACGCCTCACAAATGGAAGAAGTAGAAAGACCCAACACCTGAAGCAAGATTTAGCTTTAATGACAGGAAGTATCATAGACAAGCCAGTGGTACTCATCAAAAGAATGCACTAAATGTGGACAAACTCATGCCTGGGCTAAATGTCCAGCATTTGGCAAGAAATGTTATACTGTCAGAATCACTATGCATCCATGTGTCGACGACCCAACAGACCAAGTCCAAGTACTCCAAAACAAGTCCATGAAGTAGATTTGAAACAGGATCAGGAAGAACTTAAGGACTGTTCAGATTACTTTATTGGATCCGTCGTTTCAAACGTTCCACCCTGGACTACCAATGTTAAAATTTTGGGAAAAATGATGACACCGGTGCTGATGTAAACATTCTGAATCAACAAACATGGAAAAAACTAGGTCAACCTTCACTTGATGTATCAAAGGCAAGTTTGATGAGCCCAGCAGGAAGAATTTGTACTTTGGGAAGATTTAAAGTAAAAATCAACAACAGCAAAGTGGATATGTATGTGGTCAAGAATACAACTTGTAATCTCCTTAGCAGATCTACAGCTATTCACATGGGATTAGTGAATTTGGTGAACAGTGTAAACCAGTTTGGCAAAGTAAACTGTCAACCAGTGAAGATAATAATAATAATAATAATGGATGGCATTTATATAGCGCATATCCATTTAAAATGCTCTATGCGCTTTACAGAAGCAACATGTCAACCGCAGAGCAGAATGGAGCATCTGCGAAGCACTCAACACACTACACCGCTTCTTTCTCTCTCCCTGTTTAGATAAAACTAAAGAATGATACCAAGCCTTATGCTGTGCCTGTAGCACGTAGAGTGCCTATACCTCTTATGAAGAAAGTAGAATCAGAACTCCAGAGGATGAAAGATGGTGACACTATTGAAGAAATCAATGAACCAACAGAATGGGTATCCCCCATGGTTCCAGTCTTCAGGAGACGTTAGGATCTATGTGGATCTCAAGAAACTCAACCAAAATGTCGAAAGGGAACGGTATATCTTACCAACAATGGACGACATCATTTACATACTATAAGGTTCAAGAGTATTCTCGAAGCTAGATGCGGCTTCAGGTTATTTACAAATACCACTTGATGAAGAAAGTGGAAAACTTACAAATTTCATTACACCAATGGGAAGATTTTACTTCAAAAGATTTCCGTTTGGAATTTCGTCAGGACCTGAAATATTCCAGAAATTGATGGAGAAAATACTTGAGAACATCGATGGAGTCATATAGTGTTATTTTGGTGACATACTCATTCATACCAAAGATGTAGCAAGCCACACAAAGACATTGCTAACGGTAAAAGAAAAGCTCCACAAGCCAGGATTAAAACTGAATGAAAATAAATGTGCATACTACCAAAGTGAAGTCAAGTTCCTCGGACATATAATCTCAGCAAAAGGTGTGAGGCCTGATCCAGAGAAAATAAATTTAATGATATCAAAAACATGGAAGAGCCAGAAGATATTCCTGAGCTAAGACGGTTTCTAGGAATGGTCCAGTATCTTGACAGGTATATCAAGAACCTCTCAACAATACTGAATCCGTTGAACCAACTTCTACAAAAGAACTCAGCATGGTACTGGGAAGCCGACCAAAGGAAATCATTCGAAACAGTCAAAGAATTACTGTCAGATTCAAACACATTAGCATTTTTTTATTTGCAAAAGGAAACTGTAGTGAGTGCTGATGCTAGCAGTTATGGACTCCGGGCAGTTCTACTTCAGAAACACAAAGAAGGTTGGAGACCAGTTGCTTATTGCTCAAGAACTCTGACAAAAGCAGAGATGAAGTATGCCCAAATAGAGAAGGAATGTTTAGCTGCTACGTGGGCTTGTGAAAAATTTGAGAAGTACTTGGTTGGAATGGAACATTTTGTTCTCAACACTAACCACAAAACCTTTAGTGCCATTGATCAACAACAGACACCTCATAGAGTGCCCCATCAGATGTCAGAGACTTAACGAGACTCATGCGATTTAAAGTCAAAGCAGTGCACATTCCTAGGAAAGACATGGTTGTTGTTGGTGCATTGTCCAGAAGTCCATCAAAAACCTGCACAGAAACTGAACTACAAGAAAATGTGCAACAATCTGTGCATGAGGTTATGTTATCATGTCCAGTATCAGATGCAAAACTAGACCAGAGAAAGCAGAATGGATGAATGCCTCAACACAACGATGGAATATGTCCAACATGGATGGCCAGAATACAGAGAAGATGTGAAAATTGCAGCACTGAGTATGTATCCATTCAGAGGAGAGTGGATAGCATCATGGTACGAATAGACAGGATTGTTATTCCATACTCAATGAGACAAGAAATAAAAGAAATCATCCACGAAGGCCACTTCGGAATAACAAAATGCCATGAAAGGGCAAATCAAAGTGTGTGGTGACCCCAAATCAGGCGTGAAATCAAAGAAATGGTATCAAGATGTAAACACTGCATTACAAAGAAACCTACACAGGGGAAAGAACCACTGTTACCTTCAACACTACCTGACTGACCATTTCAAAAAGTGGGAGTTGACATAATTTGTGAATCTCAAAAGAAATCATACCTAGTATTGGAAGACTATTATTCCAGATATATGGAGATCATGTACTTGCCCAACACAACTTCTTTCACAGTGATCAGCAAACTAAAGTGTAGTTGTGCCAGATACGGTATCCCAAACTGCGTTGTATCTGACAATGCCAGACAATTCACATCAGATGAATGTATACAGTTCGCTAAGAAATGGAATTTCCGACATGTCACAAGCAACCCAAGATTTCCACAATCAAACGGGAAAGCAGAAAGAGCAGTCAAAACAGCAAAAGAAATATTGTCTCAAGACGACATATTCCTCGCCATTCTTGCTTACAGATCTACACCATTGGTGGAACTGGGAATAGGTCTTGCAGAACTGCTCTTCAACAGGAAAATAAGAAACACTTTACCATGTTTGCCACAAAACCTGAATAACACCGGGTTAAAACCATAAAGAACTGGAAAGGAAAGACAGAAAGGCCAAGGAAGCCCATAAGAGAAACTCTGACAAACGACATGGGGCAAGACATCTACCAGAACTCAATAAAGGAGACACAGTCCTTGTCAAAACAAATCTGGAAAAACAAAGGAAAACCCCAGCGGAAGACGTAAAGAAGATTGCACCAAGGTCATACATTGTCAATACCGAAAACCAAGGCGAGTTGCAAAGAAATCGACGCCATCTCTACCTAGTTCCAGAAGGAGTTTAGTATGATATACCAGATCATGCTACAGATGTCGAGACAGAAACCACAGAGGATCATGTAGATCATAAGATTACTCTGGAGAATTCAAACAGGCAGGAGGAGATAAAACAGCCAGAACTTCTGAAACAAACAAGACTAGTCATACTTTGAGTCCTGCAAAAGCACACCCTGCGACAAGTTCGTCCAAAGGAATTGGCCTGAGAAGATCCAATCGACAGGCCAGGGCGCCCAAGCGCCTCATATGTGAATACTAATGTGGCTTTCAAGGTGCCGCCATAAAGGATATATGGTAGCACTTAGCCTATTGTAAATAGTTATGAAACTGTTTGAAGTTTGTGTTCCTTACATTGTTTCAGTAAAGTTCTTGTTCTAGTGTTAAGAGAATTCCTACAGTAAGCAAGGAGCATACTGAATCTACATTATAATTTCAAAGTTCTTCAGAAGGAGGGAGATGTAGTGATATTGGAATTGAGTCACACAATGCAACTTGGCAACTAGTATAAACCTGGCAATGAAAAGTACCAACGGCAAGCGCTTGATCATCAACATAGCTGGCAGACAACACGTCTTTTAAGGTCACTACTAAAGTACGCCCTATAGATCCTGAACAACACACATATCTTTGTGCATGACTTTTTTTTTAAAGAGTACCACAAGTATTGAGTCTGTTTGATCCTCTATAAGATGTTGTGCAAAAAGATCAATAAAGATTCAAACATCACGCCGTGCGTCTTGTTTTTGTTGTGTCAGATTTTGTGTCATTAGACAATACTTAAAATAATAATGTACTATGTTATTCAGTATATATGGAGTAATCTGCAGGTTTTCATCACATCTAATGCTCCTTCCCTTACCTTGAACAGTTACTTTGACTGAAGTCTCAGCCTGCAGGTCGCTGCCATTAAATTTTGAGTTTTGTCCTCTACAAGTCAGGTCATAACTGCCGCCTTCACTTGGTTGAAAGATAAACTTGCTTTCATATGTACTGGCTGTTGACCGACTTTTTTCTTGTCCATTTTCATAATAAATAAATATTGGTTCTGGATTGGTCGTCGTTCGTGATACCCGACAGGTCACATTGACCTTAAGCTGTCCACACAGATTGTAAACTTTATTGGTGTTATCAGTCTGGATTGTGACGTCATCTGGTCCATCTGAGAAATAGATAATGTTTGTAAATTTCATTGTAGATTTTGAGGTCACCAAGTCCAACAGAGAAATACAGTCCAATCCACTTATCTCGACACGGCTTTTCTCGACATTCTGGGTAAGTCGACACAATTTTTAAGTCCCAACCTGTTCCTTCTTGAATGCTACTGAATATTTCCCCATAACTGGACGTTTTATTCCATTCTTCCCTCTTATATCGACACATTTCTCCCCGATCGCGGCAAAACAAGTGCACCAGATCTACTACTGTGCTACCAAAACGGCCCACGCAACTCCTCGCAAATAAGACCTCTTTATTTCTTTTTGCGGTGCTGGTGGGGAGAGGTAGGAGAGGGAATGTGCGGACACAAAGGATGACCCCTGGCTTCAGTAACGCGAGTGTGGGGTGCCTTGCATAAGCGTACGGCAGTAAAAGTACAGAGTACTACAGACTGAGTAATTTTTTCCCCCACAAAACATTGGTTCGCCGTTGATACTAGGCCTTGACCTAGGTCTCTCGGTTAACTGCCGTACTGTGTGTGTATTGGTATCATCGCTTCTTCTGAAGAAACAGTCAGCTCGAGGTTAAAAAAAAAAAAAGGAAAGCACTGCGCATTTGATAGCTATAGCATTTCTCCAATATCGGCAAATCTTTGCTATGCAACTGCTCCGCACAACAACGATATTGGAGGAACATGTGACAGTACGCCGATAATTGATAGGAAAAGGGACATAATTGTGTTATTTATTGGACACTTTTCCCATAATGGTGATGTGTGATCTCCCCCCCCCCCCTCCTTTTTTTTCTCTTTTCCACCACTAATCTGCTATTTCGACTTTCTCTTTACTTGACACAAGTCAGACGGTCCCACTGATGTCGAGATATTAGGATTGTACTGTAGTAAAATAATATCTTTAAATTAGGAGCATATGTGTGATGACGTCATCTGGTTCATCTGAGAAACAAAATTGCTGACTCTGCTATGCACTTAGCCACAACCAACAATGCAATACTTTCCTCTCTAATGGTCTGAATACATTTGTGGAATACAATTTTATGCATGAAAATTGAAAAGGAAAAAATACATAAACAATTTTTTTCAAAATTCATAAATGTTTCTCTCCTTGCACAATTACTCCTCTTCAGTGTTTACACTACTGATGATTTTGTTGTTGCTATTGTTTTATCTCAAAAGTACCAAGCTGTATATTGGATGGTTTGTTGATGATATATATGAGATAGAACAAAATGATGAGAAGAAAAAAGGATAGGTGGGAGAAGCAAAACCAGAAGAAAAAGTGAACATTTAACATGAGTTTGAGGTAGTATGTTGTAAATGACACCATTTCAATAGACTGTAAAACATTTACATTTTTCACGTTCCTTCACAAATAATCCAGTTTTATGTAAATGATACGAATGAGTGAAACTATTATAAGTAGGAAAATCTATGCTTTTACTCACATCATTGAAAATAATGGGAAAAAAAAACAAAAGAAACAAACACACAAGCATACACACACACACGCTTCCCCCCACCCCCTTAATCCTATGCCACCATGTCCCCTGTCATCATACAATATCAAGGGTGTCACATATTGTACTTACAGGCAAACTTGGGGTGGTACATCACTTGTGTAGGAAATCTGCCTAGACCAGAGACCACATAGCAAATATAGTTTGGATCTGGATCTGAATGGAAGAAATGATGGAGAAAACAGTTTGACAAGCTAGTCTTGACAATGCATACATGTATATTTTATTTCTTTGTGGAATCAAAGCAGGTAAACATTACATTGTTTTTCAGTTTTTCTTGTATTAAATATCTTTTTCCACTGTTTCACTGTGACCAACATGTCTTTAAAAAAAAACAAAAAAAAAGTAAAGTGTTACATTCAGATGCAGCCGACCATTTGAACCTACAGAAATCTAAAGTAGTCAAACTACACTGATCCCACTAATATAAAGGAAACAGGTGTTGCTTATAATTAAGTAAATATAGTCAACTCCACATAAAATGAAGTCAATTAATGTGATCTGCTTTTTGTGTGATGTTTTTCTTTTGTCCCTTCCCCAATGCCTCATTTCCGACATCTTTCTATCCGTTTTTACTCTTTGCATGATCTCATTTTGAAGTCCCAAATCGCAGAATCTGCATATGAGGGAGGTGCCATAGGGCAATGAGTTATCTTTTCTTGTCTGGCGTTTTGCCTCAAGGGCTGCAACAATGTTTTTTTCATGGTGTTTTATGCCAGAGTCCACTGATGTTTTCCATGCTGATCTGTCTTCTGCTGTCGTCTCCCACGTTCTCAAATCGATGTTACACTTTATCATACTGCTCTTGCATGTATCTTTGTACCTCAGTTTTGGTCTTCCTCTGGGTCTGCTACCTGTAGCCATTACACCATATAAGAATTGCTTGGGGATTCTGTTGTCGTCCATCCTCTTCAAATGCCCCAGCCATCGCAGTCTCTTTTTGCACAAGATGGTCAACATGGTTGGGAGTGCTGCCCGTTTCAAGACCTCTGTGTTGGTAACTTTATCTTGCCAGCTGATGCCAAGGATCTTGCGGAGGCATCTCAAGTGAAATCCATTCAGTTTCTTCTCTTGTCTTGAATATAACGTCCAGGTCTCTGAGCCATAGAGGAGTGTGCTCAATATACATGTTTCATATATCCTGATCTTTGTTTTTCTATTTAACATTTTGTTATTCCAAGCTCTTTTGTTTAATTTTCCAAAGGCTGTGGCTGCTTTTCCTATTCGGGCACCTATTTCGCTATCTAATGAAGTTGAAGAAGTCATTGTTGATCCCAGGTAGCAAAATTTCTGGACAGTCTCCAACTGGTTGTTGTTCAGCTTGATGTTGCATTGTGTTGTGCCATCTTGTGTCATAATAACAGTCTTCTGGACGCTGATAACAAGAGAGAAAGCTTTACATGCTTGTGATAAGTAGTCCATCATTGATTGTAGTGTGGACTCGCTATGGGCAACTAGTGCTGCGTCATCTGCAAACAGCAATTCTCTGATCAATGTTGACTTGGTTTTAGTTTTTGCTTTGAGGCGTGCAAGATTGAAGAGGGATCCATCAGTTCGCCAGTGGAGATAAACATCTCCAGGGGATTCCCTGAATGCAAACTGCAGAAGCATGGAGAAGTAAATACCAAAAAGTGTTGGTGCCAGGACACAGCCTTGTTTCACCCCGCTTTTGATGTTGAAGCGATCGGATGTAGAACCATCAAATTGGACTGTGGCTTGCATATCTTCATGAAAGGACATGATGAGTTGGAGGAGTGTCGGGGGGCATCCGATCTTATGGAGCACCATATACAGTCCTGATCTGCTGACTGTGTCGAAAGCCTTTGTTAAATCGACAAATGCCATATGTAAAGGTAGACTTTGCTCGCGACACTTTTCCTGCAGTCGACGTAAAGAGAATATCATGTCCATGGTTGATCGTCCTGACCTAAAACCGCACTGGCTTTCTGGAAGTACTCTTTCTGCTAGTTGTTGAAGACGCTTTAAAAGTATTTTGGCAATTGCTTTTCCTGTGATACTTAGCAGAGATATGCCTCTGTAATTATTACAGTCTCCCTTATCACCTTTGTTCTTATATAAGGTCACGATGTTAGCATCTTTCATATCTTGTGGAATCTCTTTATGCTTCCAGCACAGGATGAGGAGCTTGTATAGATGAGGAAGGAAGAAATCTTTGTTCTCTTTCAAGATTTCCGCTGGTATGTTATCACTACCCGGAGACTTTCCACTTGCAAGCTCATCTATAGCCTTGTTGAGTTCTTCCTGTGTAGGTTCTTTGTCTAGGTCTGTAAATTCTGGGAGCTGCGGGAGGGCCTCTTCTAGACTGTCATCCACTGTACGTTCTTGAGAGTAGAGATTTGAGTAATGTTCAATCCATCTGGCCATTTGTTCGTTTTTATCTGTGATTTGTTCACCTGATGACGATTTTAGTGGTGCTTCTTGTTAATCTGTGGGCCAAGAGCAATCGGAATTTTCTCATACATTCCTCTACCATCTCCGATGTCATGAGCTTTCTGTATGTCTGTGCAAAGATTCTCCCAGTATGTGTTTGCGCATTTCCGTGTCTCTTTTTGAAGTGTAGATTTTGCAGCTCGTAATTTGTTTAAGGTGCGATCTGATGGAGTTTTGTTGTGTGCCAAAAGTGCCATGCGCTTTTTCTCGATAAGTGGCAATAGTGTTGCTTCGTTTTCTTCAATCCAGTCTTTATTGTTTGATCTGTTTGTACCAAAGGCCTGAGAAGCAGAATCGTGCATAGCTTCCTTTAAACCGGCCCACATCTTCTCTGGTGTAGTATCATCTATGGAGAGGAGCTGTTCTTCCATCTTCCCCTGAAAAACTGCTTGCATGTCTTTGTTGCTGGCATTTCGTGTGTTAATTTTTGGTCTTTTCGTCTCTTTGGCTCTGTGAATGTTTCTGCCCACAATCTTTGTCTTGGCTAAAACGAGCAGGTGATCGGTGTTGCAATCTGCACTGTGGTATGATCTTGTTTGTTTGATGTTGTTCAGATGGTTCTTTTTGACGATAATAAAATCAATTTGATGCCAATGTCCAGATCTGGGATGACGCCATGAGACTTTGTGGCAGTCCTTTCCATTGTAAAAAGTATTTGTGATGCATAGATTGTTGTCTGAGCAGAGTTCCAAAAGTCTCTGGCCGTTGTCGTTGATCTTGCCTAATCCAAAATGGCCGAGACAAGTTTGCCACGCTTGTTGATCTGTGCCAACTCTGGCATTGAAGTCACCAAGGATAAAAATCTGATCGTTTGTTGGTATCTTCGCAAGTACGTTTTGAAGGTCTTCATAAAACTTGTCTTTGTTTTCTGTTTCAGCTGCTAATGTTGGAGCATAGGCACTAATTAGATGGGCTGTGCCTGACTTAGTCTTCAGCTGCATGGTGATGATGCGTTCAGATATACCTTGAGGTGTATTAATTTTGGCGAGGAGCTTGTTGTTGACTGCGAAGCCCACACCATAAAGTCGAGGCTCTTCTTGTCCTAGACCTTGCCAGAAAAAAGTGAAGTTTGCCTCTCTCACTGAGCCACTATCAGCCAGTCGTGTTTCCTGCAAGCCCACGATGTCAACGTTTAGCCTCTTGAGTTCTTTGTTTATGATGGCAGTCTTTCTTAACTCTTTGGTGTTGTCAAGATCAGTGTTGTCAAGTCCTGTGCACATTGTCCTCACATTCCAGGTGCCCAACTTCATTGGGATTGATTTAAATTTGCGTTTCTTATTGCCTGGTGCTTGGCTTTACGTCTGCTTTTTGGCTTTTGTCCTATCTCCATACACCCATAAGAGCAGGCAGACGTGGCGAATCGACACCTTACTGACTGGGGGCTGCCCAGTTTAGGCGGGCGGTAGCCGATCAGTGCAGCTGAATAGCTGCTCCCACCGCCGAGAGAGACCCGTGGCGCCTTCTCTGTTCGCCAAATAGAGTCGACTTAGAACCCGTAACTGTCTCTCCCCGTGTTGTGTCCATGCTGGTCAGCAAGGATGGAGTGTCCTCTCCATTGTCTTCATGCTGCACTAGCTGTGGTTGAGCGATAGGCGATGTGCACTGTACTTGCTCGGATTGCAGTGATCTCCTTTAGGCATGCTGCTTGCCTGGGCTTCTAGAGAGAAAAGTGTCTAGCCCATCTTACACTTTCCCCCTCTCGACAGTGTTGATAAGCTCCAAAGGAAAGACAGGGTCCATACGTTTGGAAATCAACAAAGTTGCAGGGGCTGCCAGAGAATGGATTGGCTAAGAGCCTCCCCATCAACTGCCTTAGGGGACTTCCCTCCGGATTTGTTTAGGGTTTACTCCCCTAGCCTTTGACCCTCCCGGGCCACTCACAAGGCAGTGAGGACAGTCACAGGTTGTACCGTTTACTGCCTTACAGTAGCAGCTAAGCTGACCTGACATACCTTGCCAGAAAAAAACAAATATAGAAAAACAAAATAAAACAAAACAAGAAAAACATAATCTAGATCTCCTAAACATATTTTCAATTATTCTGTCAATAATTATTATGAATGGCACTGACGCGATTATAAACGAGATGCCGAAGTTATGATGCGCCGATTGAAACAGTGAGAGCGAGGGGATGAAGGTGGGGGTCGAACGTCTAATGGTGTTGAATGTAAAAGATGCATTTTCGGGGAAAGCCCACCGCCTTGCTGCATCTATACTTCTTCTTCTTCTTCTTTTATAGTTGGTTTGTCTATAAGACGATTCCCCAACTGCACTATAGTATATGCGACTCAACGTCGCTCCTCTGAGGCTAAAAGCAGGGTAAAACCTTACATAGATGTTAAGACCATTTAAAAATATATTAGTTGTGTAAAGTCTTTTGTATATAACTCTGGTATAAATATCTCTTGGTTTCCAGATTGTGCACAGAAATACAACCCGCACTTTAGTTACAATGGTAGCTGCAACGGATAATAATGTTCTTTAATTCATTGTCGAAAGTCGTTGCATACGATAGTGTTTGGACTTCTGCCGGGAGGTTGTTCCACATCCCGATGACATTAGGGTAAAAAGAATAAAGATGGCTGTTAACCCGTGAGCTTGGGATGTTATATTTTATATTAGATCTAGATCTATTCCTTCTGTTGCCTCTGGTATTAATGGTGAGGTGGTTCGGTGGGATATGGATGTTTCCTTCCCTGCCCTTATAAAATATTTTTACTTTGTTTTTTGCTCTCCTCTCTTCTAATGTTGTCCACTCGAGGTCTCTCATCATTTTATTTACACTACTACTTCTAGTAGCCTAGAGTCATTTGTCACAAAGCGGGCAGCTCTCCTCTGGCCGGGAGTCTGGTCGTCTGGACCCTTTCCAGTTGGTCTATGTTTGTTCAATTAACTGAATTTTTACCACATTCATGAGAAAAGGTCATTAAAAAGATCTCTGTGAAGTTTCAAAAACCTAAGACAAGTATATTTTACGCACTCACAGATTCAAATTTACCTTATTTTTCATTCAAAATATCTCTGGAACTATCAAATCGACACAAACTTGGAGAAGCCATCATGAAGAGCGTTCATTCCCCTTTAAAAATGTGTATCGGAAGTGCCGACTACTGCCGTGGCCACGCTACTGCCGACAAGCCAATGTTAACGAAACAAAAAGGACGGTTTTCGAGACCATGTGAATGCGCAACAGTCACGGCCGGTCACAGTTGGCTACGGGCGAAAAAGGCTGCCGCGCGCGAGCCTATCGGAGCATCACTGAACTGCCTAGTCAATAACATTTGGTACAGAAAGATAAAAAAAAAAGCAAAAAAGACCTACTGGTCAGTGGTGATGGAGATAGACAGGGGGAATCTATAAGAAAAGACTATGGTTACTTAAGATGAAAACAGAGAACGTCTCACCATCAGGACTGTAAGAGACAGTCAGTGTAGCAGATTCACTACCACTGTTTACTGTACTAATTTGTCCACCATCATTTCTGGTCCATTCCACATGTCCGGCTGGGTAGCCCGGGCTATCTCTTCTACAGGTACATTTGGCTTCTGTGCCAGCCTTGATAAATCCATCCTTAACACTGGGACCATTTGGACATGCTGGGGCTAAAGTGGCGGTGGGTGTGGCTGTGGGTAGATGGGTGGATAGATGGATGGATGTAACATGGACATGGTTGAGTGGATAGATGAGTTAGGGATATGGATGGCTACGTGTATTATAGATTACATAGAATGATAGATGGGTGGACAGATGGATTGGCCATGGGGGAGGGGGGGGGGGGGGGCGGATGTCTCGTCCATTTTACTGACAGGCATAGGACCACCAAGCTGATCTTGGACAGAATGTACAATGTACATGACTGTAGTCTGTTCTTTGTTCACCCCATCTTTCCTGCCCTCTTGTTGTTTAATGAAACTATATTCCGCCAGCCTAAAGTCGATGTATAGCATTTTCAGGTGCTCTGGTGAATGTTTCAACGCTTCTTTGGCTTACAGGCCAAACCATTATTGTCTGTCCTTTCCACTTGTTCTTACATCATGGGACACATTTACTTTGAAACACGCTGTAATCTCTTTTTTCTAATCATAGACCTTTTGACATAGTAAATAACATGCTTGTGATATATTGAAATTTTATAATATGTATGTGGTGTATTATAAATGTATGACATGTGTGATGCATTTTTATAACACATTGGTACTCACACAAACTGACACTGGCTGAACTGCCATACTGGTCACCATTTGTGACATCAGGAAACATTGACACCCTGACTTCAACTTTCTGTGACTGAAAACTGCTGACATTCACAGTCATTGTACACTCAGACTTGTAGTAAATACGACTTGAAATGTTCATTTGGGAATGACTATACTGCACTGGTGAACTGATGTATATCCAGTTACTGGTTGGAACCTGTAAAGTGTAACACAAACTGAAATGTCAGGTAACAGATGGATAGAGTGCATGACGATATATTACAAGTAGGCCTATGTTAGGTAACGAGAGTAATTATTCAGTATGATTGTACAGTGGAGAACAGTTAAACCGAAAATGGCTAAACCGAAACTATCGCTAAACCGAAGGAAAATAAGAATCCCCGATTTTTTCTCTCTTAATCTTTGTTAACAAACTAGCGCTAAACCGAAATAACCCTATGGTTAAACCGAAAAGAAAATTGCTGGATTCAGTGGCCAGACCACTGTGATTTGCCATAGATCGAGCCAAGTTACTGTATCACCCCACTACACCCCTCTCCCCTCAAGAAATAAAAGCAGAGCATGCTTCGCTCTGTCGGGTAGAATAGGCCTACATGGGAGCTGAAACACTACAGGGATAGGGGGAGAGAAGGGAGGCCTGTAACCTCACGTGTCCGAAATCAGACGGCGGGACACATTACGTTTGGCCCATCGCGAGTGACCTTTCATGTAAAATGTGTGACATCAGAGAGACAGCACTAGTAATTGCGGAAAGCGCATTTCATGGCATCGTGTACGGTAACGGTAAGGAGGTCGGCGGGATGGCGGTTCTGTACTGTCCATCCACACGCATGCCTCCCTGTCCTGAGAGATAGTCCACCTTCGCCCGCATATCCATGCTTCGAGTGTGCCTAGGCTTGAGCAAATCACCCATTCTCATTTTAAGTAAAAGACACAGAGCATGCGAGAACGTGTTGAGTCTGTTTAGCCTGTGCACTTACATTATTTGTCCTCTATTGTAGTGATTTGAACTGCCTCTCTTGAAGCTGGCATTTTCAAGCCTCCTATCGCTAAACCGAAACTCTGTCTAAACCGAAAACAAACCCGTGATCCCGCCGATTTCGGTTTAACCGTTGTCTATTGTATTTTCATCCATCAATTTACTATTGATTTATTTTGCATCTCATAGATTCTATTATTATTCAGTATAACCTTGTTACCTTGTGTTTTGTACAAGGCAATAACCATCCAATGATCTAGGCAGACCATGACTGGTGTATCAGAGAAAGACATGGAATGAAAGAGGAGTTACAGTAACTGAAAACAGTGTAATTAAACATTGTTTTTGTCGAGCATTCATTTTGTTTTGATTTGTTTTGTGTTTTTTTTTTCACCACAGGTATGTTCATTTCATTCATTTCCGCCTGTGATCCCTCCTGGGACATAGGCTGCCAACAAGAACTCTCCAGCCATCCCGGTCTTGGGCCAGTCGTTCCAGTTGTCCCCAAGTGTGACCCATCTTCTTGGTGTCTGCCTCCAAGTCCCGGCGCCAGGTGTTTTTTGGCCGGCCTCTTTTCCTTTTTCCTTGGGGGTTCCATGTAAGGGCTTGTCTTGTGGTGCTGGATGCAGATTTCCTAAGTGTGTGATCTATCCATCTCAAGCGTCTCTGTAGGATTTCTTTGTGTATGGACTGCTGTTTCGTTCGCTGCCACAGGTCCTGGTTCCTGATGACTTCAGGCCAGCGAATTCGCAGGATCTTCCTAGGGCAGGTGTTCACAAACGACTGTATTTTCTCCATGGTCGTGATGGTAGTTCTCCACGTCTCTGCGCCGTACAGTAGAATGGGCTTTATGATGGTGTTGCTCGAGCTGGAGCAACTATGACGCCGGGTGGTGAAAGCCAGATTCATCTGGAAGCTACTAGGCTGACGACCATCATTTCTACCAGGACCACCATCACCGTAGGAGCGTGGAATGTTAGAACCATGTTCGAAACAGGTAAATTTCATGTGCTCTGAGGTCAATACTAAACTGTCTCTCTATTGCTATTACAACACAGCCTGATCTATATAAGCACCCAATTTCAAAATATAAACAAAGCAGATGAATTTGTGTAAATGGCATGACACAATTACCATAACTGATTAAACTTACAGTTGATTTCCGCCACTGGAACTGACACTTGGCTTCTGGGTAGACTTTACTGGTTGTACACGTCAGTGTTAGGTCTTTGTTGTTGTCAAATGTTGGTACACAGGTGGGTGTGTCTGGTTTATCTGTTGGAGGGATAGAGTCACACTGATCTCTTGTTTTATCTATAGACAAAGAATGGGCTGTGACATGGACACAAACGTCATTAATGATAATAAAACTGAGAGTTCACTGGAGTTTGAGCTTGGGTTTAGGTTTAATTGCATGCCATTGTGGTAACAGCCTCTCTGTGCCTTTCACAGTTTTTTTCATTATCTTACTTTCAGTTAGTTTTCAATTTTCAGATCTTATATAACCAAGTAAATCCAACGGCAAAAGGACCCTACTGTAAAGTATGTTTGTAATATGAATTTTGTAAATATCATAAAAACCCTTTTGATCAATCTGTAGATTTCGGCCTCCTTCAGAAATGACAAGATGTGCTGTATGTCCACAGAACTGCACTCTTGTTCTCTGAAAGAGCTGTACACCTAGATTCTTTGACAGAACTGCACTCTTGTTCTCTGAAAGAGCTGTACACCTAGATTCTTTGACAGAACTGCACTCTTGTTCTCTGAGAGAGCTGCACACACAAATTTTTTGACAGAACTCCACTCTTGTTCTCTGAGACAGCTGCACATTTAGATTCTTTGAGAGAACTGCACTCTTGTACTCTAAGAGAACTGTACACTTAGATCCTTTAACAAAACTGGACTCTTGTTGTCTGAGAGACCTGCACACTCAGATTCTTTGACAGAACTACACTCTTGTACACTGAGAGAACAAGCACAACATATTATTATGAAGGTGTTCATGGTATAATATGATTTAAATTTCATCATTGCTGGAAAATTATGAACAAAAATTCATTTGTGATCCTTTTATTTATGAGGAGTCTAACACCCTTACCCACAAATATAAAAGTCGCAAGAACTGCCCAAGCATTTCAATATCGTTAAAAATGTGTGTGGTCACAATTTGCTCTGACCCATCATGATGGCAGACAAAGAGTCTGGTGGTGTCCTGGAGTGATTTGTTCACGAACATGACTGACATGGAGGCGGCGGGAGGTGATCCATCTTTGAGGCAGAATTCCTCTTCATCATGTTGGCAGCAATCTGACCGGCATCAGATTTACTGGTGTCGAACGGCTTCGTTTAGGCATGGTTGTTTTAGCCCCAAATACAGCCCCTTCAAATGGCACTTTCTGCTAACCAAGGGGTAAACAGTGTTTGCATTATTCATAGACTGCGCATGTTTCATACATTTCATTCTGATGAAGGTATGACTGAGCAGCGCAGTAGCCCTTTACAGTACACTTTTCATGAATTCCGTGTATTTAAGGGCTTTGCTGGTAAAGCACACATATAAAAAAAAAAAAATGATCAGAGCAAAATAAGTACAGGTTAGACAAATACAGTATACAGTTACGCCGTACACATTTCGTTTTCTGCAATAGCGCTTTATTTTACTACATGTTTAAACTTACCTTACTTAGGCTAAAATTGCAGGTGGCCCTTTAACTTTTATGAGTAGGATATCAGCATAATATGTAAATGTATAATTATTGTACACATACTGCTTCAAACTATGTATATTTATAACTGCACAATGGGCAACAGTGTTGTAGCGGACCCTTCAAATCACTTTTTGCGATTTCAAATTGATCCAGACTGAAGCAGGCAGCCTCTCCATGGCAATGAGATGAGTTTGTACATTTATCTCCTGTCTTCTGCTGTTCTGAGAGTGCTGCCTTCAGTGGGATTGGTCAAAATCAGATATGACTCAGAATTATAAAAATCACCTCCAAGTGCAGACCCTTTCTTTAAGGAGGGGAGCGGGTCCTGAAATCAACTTTTTGCTTCAAAGTATCGATTTTAGTTTTTTTATTGTGTTCTTAAAAAAGTTCAGCCGTTTGATATCACAAATATCCCACATTTATTGTCTTGTGGCAAATTTTTTCATTCAAAATGACCATATGTGGGAAGTGGGGGTCACCAAAAACGACTGGAAATTAGCTCGAAAAGACCAGAAAATGAATGAATGCAACAGCCCGCCACAGCGGTCTAAGCTCATACAAAAGCGGAAGTTTGGTATCGATACCTTTGTCTGCATCTCTACCACACATTTGTGTCAAGGTTGCAGACCTTCACCTTTCCTAACTCATGAATTACCAAAGCCTATCAAGAAACAAACTAGTGGGGGAGCTTATTATTTCGATCGTGCACATTTTGATACCAACATGCCACTGTAATGTCATATTCCTGGGGTCATACTTTACTGAAAATGAGGTGGGCTCCCTTTGTCAGAGGTCTGGTGTGGCGGGTAGGTGACCTTAATGACCCTTCTTTCTTTCAATAAAATATGGGTTTTCAGCTTGCCAGGATTCTCTTAATTTCATACCGCTTAGGTTAATTACCTTGCTCTTCAAAGAGGGCATGGAGAGACCTTTTCGCTGATATGCAACACTTTATATCTGTGAAGCACTATGTAATGCACTACGGCGTACTGAATTTTCGTTATTAACGCACGTTTTGTTATTAAATTCAATTCGGTAAAATGAATGCCGCTTAACTTAATGATACTGTTTTGTAAACAGCCAATAACGTAACCTTCCCACTGACATGCAACACTACATAAGTAAGATTACTAGGGGAGGCACAGTGACATACTGAAATTAATGGTTAGCTGAAGCATTATGGTGTCGCCTCTTACACCAACAAAATAAAGACCACTTCTACAAAATAGGGTTCATTGTTTATAGTACTGTTGAAATCATGACAGCACAAACTGTAGGATCACTCACTAGCCTGTATTGGGGTGTCCCTCAGATGGTCTCCATGATTGAAGATGTAGGTAAACATTATGATATATTATAGAAACTGGAAATTACAAAGGTCTCCCTTCACCTAGTCTCAGTGGCTGAATATGTAGGTAAACATGACATAAAAGCTGAAAATAACTAAGTTGTCAGCCAACTGGTTCCCGTGACTGAAAGTATAGATGAACACAATGGCCAAGAACTGAAAGGACCTGGTTATGACCTTTATGGTTTAAGATGAAGGTAAAAATTATGGCATAGGTCTGGGATTTCTTTTGGGAGCATATTACTAAATTATTACGATCTTCTGGCATCTCAGTCTCTAGAACACTGAGCGTCACACTAATATAGCTGCGTGCACTTCAGGACAGCCCTAACACATGAACATCTTTTGCCGCAGTTTGTTTTGCAAGAACATTTGAGCAAATATTTTGGGGCTTCTCCGATCACTGGTAAAGTTGTCCAAAGAGGAAGAAATCCTGAATCCGTCTCTGTCCAACCCATTTCTGATGGAGGTAACAGATTCTGCTCTTTCACCAGTGACTGTTTCCAAACATTGCCTGTATGAAAGGCTGCGCGCTTCATATGGAGAAACAATGCATCAGATGTAGGGGGGGAGCTTTTCCATAGGATTGTTTCTTTTGGTATAAAGATTGTACCTGCATTCATCCACGTTGTCTGCAACAGTAGTTTTGTCATACCAAACTGCCACAAATTTCTGAATGACTTCAAAGTTCTTGTCCAAAACACTAGCAATCGGCATGTTTCTCAGAGCTTCAAAAGTTGGTGTCGCTTTTCCAAATGTGTTCCATGCTGACCACGCTGATTTTTTCCCATCACCAAAGAAAGCGCTGACTGTGTCACAACCCGTCAGCGCATGGAAGAACGGCAGTGCTAGGCATTTGGGATATAGTCCAAGAGCAAATGCCATTTTCTGAATGTTCAGGTAAAAATCAATCCAAATGTGCTCTATTTCTAACTCAAGTTAGAAGGAAACAGCAAGTAATATGACATCAGTGTCGACATGAATTTTCTAAGATCCGACAGTTTAAAGACCGGTGCTTCTGATTCAGACAGCAATTTGAGTTCAATGTGTTTCACTGTAATTTCTACGGCCTTTTCATATTCCCTATGGTTTCCAGTTTTGGATGATGAAGCGCTGGACTGTGTGCATCCTTTATTGTAAAATGCAGCTAAACAGGTCATACCTGGCCTCTGTGGCGAGCATATCTCCTTTTGCTAACTTTGCCATAATTCTTACAGATGATATGGCAGTGCTAAGAACTTTTCGCATAGTTGCAGTGTTCTTGCCTCCACAAGTTGCCCTTCTGTTCTTCACAGGAGAAACACCCCTTAAGGTATCCCATAGACTGAAATTTGAATCTGGTGGCATTTTGGTACTCTTCTAGACTCTGAAAATCCTCCTTTTTTCTTTTCTTTCAATTTACTGAGTTATGACGAAAATCTCTTCCGACAAGATTTGTGATATAAAACATTTGTTCTCCCTCAGCAGCTCTTCCAGAGCCAAGACCTCACAAGACATATCAATGACTGGAGATGGGAACGCGTCAGTTTCATGGAACAGTTTTAAGTCAGTAGCCAGCTTTCTATAAATTTGTCCGTTTTCATTTTGTCTGATCGTTTTCTGAGGGTACACTAACTTTGGTGGAGTATTCGATTGATAGAATATGCATTTACTCCAATCACACTTAGCCTCTTGATCTATATCAAGCAACCATATTTTTTTTCCTTTTCGGCATAGTGATAATCTGCATAAGAAAGTAAATTCTAGTCAACATTCAAATTTCTCCTAACGATGCACCAGGAATCTCGAACATGAAAAGGAACAAATTCCAATACAACACCGTAAATTCCCCCAGCGAGGTTGCTAATACTTTGGTATTGGGGCAAATATGCCTTTTCCCAAATAATTCGATACCAAGTACTTTCTACTGAAAGCAAATTAATTTGGCAATGGCATTCCATTACATTGTGAAACTCTCAATACATAGCATGCACGTTATGAGACTGAACTTGATAATGAATCTTCGAAAAATGATTAACAATGAACAGTGGTTGTCACAATAAACAAGTTTATATGACATATGAGTGAATGAGCCATGCTGTAGTTCACACAGAACAATTTGTTACGGTCAATCTAGTTTGATATGATAGCAGATGACTGACCCTTGTCTACTTACAATAAATCTGCAGGTCACATGCTGCCGAATCAATGGTGAAGCCACCTGACGTCGAGCACTTCCATTGCACTGGGTTTCCCACATTAAAGATTGTCAGACGTGAAGCATTGAAGGTCAAAGTTTTCCTGTCTCCACTGGCAGGAGGCAATTGAGGACGTGAAGTACATGTGTTGTCAGGTGCAGACATCAAACAAATGACGGCCTCACCTACACCTGTCTGCACTGACCACTGGACTGTCTGATCACATGTAGCATCTACTGTGATGGTGTATTGAGTTCCTTCTTCTGTTGGATCACATCGTAGTGTTGCTGAGGAAACTAGAGGGAAAATATGAAATATGTACACTGTTAGAACTATCGACATGACTTTCATAGGGTATTATACAACAACAATACAACATGACATGCCAGGCATAGGAATTTTGTCGCGTCCTTGTGTTGTTAGCATGAACAACTCAAGTCACCGTTATTTATGCAAGGTTGGCCTTGAAATGATGTCATCCGATTACGTGTTGTTGTTTGATTGGATGATTTGTGGGTCTACTGAACTTACTAGATCATTATTGAGTCAGCTCGGTGGTCAGCTGGGTTCGGGAATTTTCTACCAGAAGTAGTATAAATTAAGTGTGTGTGCGCAGTATTCATAATTATGTTCCTCTTGTGCCTTCCTGGGATATCATTCAAGTCATCACACATTATTAAACTTTAGTATTCAGTGTTCGACGGATCCCGTGTTTTTATTAATAAAACAATTGTAACAATTTCGTTTTAATGGGAAGTAGTTCACATAATCTGACCATTCCTATTCGTAACGTGCTGCAAATTACTTCAACTGTTACAATAAGAGATTGATAAAAATCAATGGCAATTCTCCCCTATACAGTAGTGATCAAAATTAACGCAACACTTTTATTTCTTAAACTGAAGAAAACAGTTTTTACACAAGCAATCGAATCATATATCATCTTAAAGAAAATTAAATTCTGCATACGCTGATACCAGGCGCATGCGTCTCTGGTGTGTATTCATTGATATATCTGGTCTAAAAGACGAATGTTTCATTTTTCGAACTTTGCAAAATTAGATCTAACGCCGGTTTTTGAAAAATGAAAAAAAATGCATGTAATGTAGGTTCATCTGCTATTGTCGATCGCTGTTTTGTTTTGTTTCGTTTTTAAATTGTTTGTGTTTTTGTTACGGTAATGTTATGCTAAACACGCTCTTCTGACACATGCATATGATAAAAAGTCATAACAAAAGTTAACAGTTACCAATGTAATTAACCACATACATTTATTACATCTTGTTTTTTTCCTTTACAATAACAGTTTCAATTGGAAAAATACAGTTAGATCTAGTACTTGGTGTGTCCTCCTTCCACCTGAACCAAACTTCTGACTCTCCGTCCCATGGACTGTGTAAGATTTAAGACGATGTCATCTGGTACTTCCTCCCAGAGTTCGTTTACCAGAGCAAACAGTGCATCGTTATCTCTTGTCAGGTCATGTCGCTTGAGGTTTTGTTTAATCAGTGACCACATGTGCTCCACCGGGTTCATGTCTGGTGACAGTGAAGGCCACGTCAAGGTTTCTATTCCATTGTCTCTAAGGAAGTCTTTTGTAACTTGTGCGCGGTGAGGAGGAGCATTGTCTTGAACAAAGATGCCAACGTTGTTAACGGTGTCATTTACGAATGGGACAGCGTGGGGCCGTAGGATTTGATCGATGTACTGCTGTCCGTTTAACCTTCCATTGATGCGGATTAGAGGTGTTTTTCTGCCACCAACAATCCCACCCCAAACACTCACAGTACCGTAACCTCGGTTTAGAACTTCCTGAATGTTCTGTTGTGAAAATCGTTCATTTGTCCTTCTGTAGCACATCAGCCTACCGTCTTTTCTGTCCACTTGGAACGCTGCTTCGTCGGAGAAAAGAACATGTGACCACTGGTCATGTGTCCACCGCACGTGCTGTCGCGCCCACTGCAGTCTGTCTAGTCGGTGTTGTTGTGAAAGCATGGGTCCCACGGCTGGACGTCTGGCACGTAGACCTGCCTCTAGAAGACGCCGTCTCACCGTGTGTCGGCTGCAATTCATCTGTGCTGCAGTCTCTACAGCTGTCCTAAAGGGCTCGGCTTCGTGCATGAGAACGATGTTCCCATCCCCCTGTCCGTTCGTCACTCACGGGCGCCCTTCTCTTTCCACGTTGAGAGCTAGCTACTGAACAGGCTGCATAGATATACCTATAAACCCAGTGATAAGATTGGTTGATCTGCTCATGGCCACAAGTGTTTTTATAAGTTTTTATAAATCTAATCGACTCCCGCTTCTTACACCCTTATATGTATATAAATTTTTAACTCCCAGGGACATGGGCCGAGTCGATTTTTATTGCGCACTGGTGAGATACTCAAATCTGAGAAAACCAGTTTTAAGGAAGAAGAAGAAGAAGAAGAAGACACTCCCAGTGACCTCATACTTCTCCTGAAGCCTGTACACAGATGATCTTGACACATGAAACATGAGTGCAACCTGCGTCACACTACATCCAGCTTCAAGATGACCAATTATTCTGCACCTTTCTTCAGTGCTTAGTTTAGGCATCTTTATTTTGAATTAGATCTAGATCTGGGTTTTAAACAGAAAATGGCTAAGACCAGCAGACATTAACAGGAAGAAAACAATGCGTTCAACAGTGGTTTAGAATGGTGCAGTGGTGTGTAAACCAATAGTGTGGTAACCAAAGACATTTATTTAGAGCCTCAATGTACTGTTTGCCAAGTCTGCAAATTTGAAGATTTGGGTTTGACAGATCGTATCTCACTTAATACTTGACACTGACTAAAGAATGAGGTACCACTGTACGCAGAATTTAATTCTCTTTCGATTGGTATATCGGTTTCTTAAGTTTTGTTAAGACATATCCCACCAGGTGCTAAAATAAAAGTGTTGCGTTAATTTTGATCACTACTGTATAATACGTTTTTCTAGCCCTTGGCTAATCTCATTCAAAATACAAAGAAATACAGAGGAAACCAGAAGTCATTTTCCGGTAGTCGGGGTAATTTAGTGAGGTGGTTCTTCATGGTCATGATTTGAATGCCTATCTGCTACAACAATGCAAAGTTTGCTGTCTTGACCACCATAATATGCACACTGTTTTTCATGACTCTATACTTGTGTCTAGATCTAAATGCCAACCACAAATGAACACCCTAAAACTGCTGGCACACGCTGACTGTGTCGCAAGCAGCCTTCTGAGAGATTTCGTGGCCCCCACACTGCACATTTTTGCCTGGCAGGCACTCTACCGAAGGGACTGCCTTGCATGTACTTCGCTTTCCAATATGTCGTCAAGATGTGACAGACACATCGGGCGGCGATTTGATTCACGCAACTACAGAAATGTGAAAAAACAACAAGGTATTATTGTAAAACTTGGTACACATATTCTAAAGAAGATCAGACACGCTGTAAAGTTTTTTAAGAATGTTAATTGTGAAATTAAGAACGCTGTATTGAATCTATGGGCACAGCCATAGGAAAACTGCGTCATTTTGAATCCTATGGGGTCGCCATATTGGAAAAATATGGCAAGCACCTAGGTAGGCTACCACACTCTGCCGGCAGGCAGCCTTGCTGGTGGTTCGCGACACAGAATAGGGAACCACGGTTCACCCTGATCGCCGTGCCTGTCAGGCAAGGGCTTAGCATAACTAAACAGGGTCTTCCCGGATTTACTAAAAAAAAAAAAATTCATAGGAAATTACGAGGTACATAATTTATCAACTAGCAGTTAACTGTGCCGCTCCGTGCTTATTATCATACCCCCTTTGCATACCTGGTGTATATGCGGGTGGTTCAGAAAGTTTCGCAAACGGCCATATAGCAACAAATTTAGAGAATTCAGACACTGCAAGACAAACACAATCAAACTTTATTAAATACACTCTCGAATGAAACATTTATTTTTTTCAAAATAAGAAAATTGCGTCATAGAAATGCCTTGCGTTGAGCTGCAACGCAAACAAGATGGAGTTTTCAATGGAAAACCTTTGTTTCTGTTTTCATGGGCTGTAAATTCGGGGAAATCGCCCAAGACAAGCCAAGAAAATTTGCTAACTGTTTGTGAAGCATCTTTGTGGTCTTAGGACACTGTTTATTGTTGTGTAAGTGAATTTAAGAAGAGAAAGAGTTTCTGATGAGTCCCGTTCTGGCCACCGAAATACTGCCATGCACGAGCAAACAATAGATAGTATCTGCCACCTTACTGAACAAGATTCGCATTCATCTGCACAGGAACTTAGAGCAATGTCTGGACTTTTGATTGGGTTGGCACAAAGAAAGAAAAAAAAATATGCACGAAGAACTTCATATGAAAAAAGTATACAGCCTGATGGATACCCTATTTACTCGCCGATGAGCAAAAACGAGGGAAGGTGAGATGTGCCATTCAGTTACTCATTATGTTTGAGCCTCACGGACCCAAGAGACTTACTACTGACATAGTAAAGGGTGATGAAACCTAGATCTAGATTCCATTTTTTGGGATCCATTAAAATGAATAAACCCGATGTAGATCGTCGAAAAAGGAGACAGGCCAGTCGTGTTGCACACATGATTTCAAAGTAGAAAGAGACTTTTCACCATTTTTTTCACCTATGCCCATGGTGGTCCCTTAGTGGCAGATATTATGCAAAATGATACTACAATGGTCTCCGCTTACTATATGTAAAAAGTATTGCCCCGAGTGAAAACAGCTGCCGATGCGCAAAGTCCAAAGATAGGAATCTCACACACTTAAGAGGCCCATACACGTTCAAAAAAAGCGTCAAAATTTTGATACGAAATTTGACTGTGTGTAGAGCGTTTTGATGACAAAAAAAGATTTGAATCAAAATGTTGACGGATCAAACCCGTTTGATATTTTTTGACGACTCGTCAAATTTTTTATGCGTTTGTGGGCTTCCGTAAAAAATTTGATCAAACTTTCCAATCGCTTGCGGAGATCTTGCTGTCAGGAATTTCAAGTCTTCAAAGGAATTTCCAGACGCCAGGTACCTCAGTGTGATGGACAAGCGTTCACTTGGTGGTATGGATGGACGCATGACAGTGTCTTCTTTCCTTATCAATGGCTCGACAAGGCCGAGTAACTCATCGAACGATGGGGCATCCATTCGAAGGAAGTTACGGAAGTCTTCTGGTTCGTTAAGACGTAATCCTTGGAGGAGGTTGACATGTCCGTAGGTTTCCCGTTTTAACAACCACTGTTTCGACCATTTCCGACGTTTACGAGGCGGTTCATCAGAGTCCAGTGCGAACACTAGTGCTATGGCCACTCATGCGTCCATGTCGAAGATTTGGGCAATACTGAATTTTGATGGGAAAACACTGAAACGTGTGTGGGCAAAATGCGCATCAAAATTTTGTATCAAAATTTCACATCAAAATTTTGACGCTTTTTTTTAACGTGTATGGGCCTCTTTACTCATCCATGATAATGCGCCCCCCCCCCCCCCCCTAGGCTACAACTCTGTGCCTTGAAGAGAACGGAATCGAAATTTTGCCTCATCCAGCCTACAGTCCACTGTGACGTTTGGTTATTTCCCAACCAAAAAATAAGATTGCAGGAAGGAAATTTGAACCTATACAACACCTCGCAAAAGCTATCAATTCAGAGCTGCATACCATACCACAGTCTGACTACCATTGTGCCCTGTAGAAGTGACTGACAGACTGAATCACTGCCATACAAAGCAGAAGTAATATTCTGAGGGACTCTGAAAATTTCAAGTTCATACGATTAGAACTTTTTGAATTATTACACAACTTGCCAAACTTTTTGAACCACCCTTGCATTTTTCGATAAGTATGAGTCTGAATGCAAACACATTTGCACGTAATAATTTGGGCCATGAAAAGGATGTCCTGTCAAGCATACATTATCATCTTCACACATTTACATGCCAAACAGTTTCATTCACATAGCTTTAGAATTACTACATGGACTTACCAACTGTTATCAAGACGACCGTCAGTAGTACATTTTGCAGTGAATTACCAGCCAGATACCTGCCATGCGCGACATTCAATAGTTGAAACCTATCCATTCCAAAGCCACATCTAAAAATCAACATAAATAAGATTTATTATTATCATTATAATTATTAGCAGCACTGGCAGTAGTATTCTGTTAATGATAACAATGGGGGAAACTTTTTTCAAGTAACTGAGGGAGTGCTGACCCACTGCCACACCTGCAGTGATAAAACCCCACCAAAGGTGGGCTGTCCCTCACAGGTTGCCACATCTCGGCAGCCGGGGTACGACTGCTGCTGTCCTCCCTTGCTTTGTCTTCTGTCCCGCTTTTCTTTCGTCCTTTTCTTTCATGCTGTGGTTCCTGGCCTAGCAAAGAGCAGAACCACCTTATACATCCCCACTGCATGGGCGCCTCGTTGACCGTGAGGTGCGTGCGACCTGTGATGGGGGAGATTGGGATTCTGATGCTTGAGGTGCACTAGTCTGCGGACTGCCGCGCTACCCATATATATATGTACAACTTTGATCTGGCTTTCCCGTAAGACAGGAGGGTGGTATGGCTCGTGCCACTCAATTGGTTAAGCCTTTAACCCATTGCGATTTGAGACCTGGGTCAATCCTGGCGGGAGTAACACCCTGTGGTTAGTATCTGTGGGATAGCCCTGGCACAACAGCTCTGGAGATCCGAGCATTATGTGTCCTCCTTGTTGGATCCGGTGGTGGGTGGGGAGCCCCAGGGATGACTCGTCCGACTTTCGCAAAAATTACAGCCTCTAATATCACTGATACTAAGGCAGGTCTGGCCACTCTTCTTAGTGATCAGCAGCTGAGGCGCTGAGAAGAAGCTGGCTAACTTGAGTGTCTTTGTTATTTACAAGATGCTCAAAAGCATCGCAGGTGAACCGAAGTCAGTCCCTTGCATGAAAACGGGAGAACTATTCGTGGAGTGTGATAACAAAAACAGCACTCACTAAGCCTACTAAAACAGACATCATTCAATGGTGTGCCAGTCACTTGGCATAATTCGCCATCTCTAAAACTAACCTTAGAGATCTTATTGAACAACTTCGTCCCCAATGCATCCTTATGAGAGATTTCAACCGAAGGACAGCTCCTCAGCCAGTCCTAACGGTAAGGTTATGGAGAAGCTCCTCTCGCAAACAGACAATGGGACATTTTCCTTTTAAATGATGGAACCCCAACTTATCTACAGGCCCGCTCACAAACATAGACCTCACCCAACACTCTCTTTAGATTATGCCTGGTCTGTCCTGAAGTCTTCACAGATCAGACCACTTTCCTATTTGTCTCACCACTGACCAACAACGGCCAATAGTCCAGCCGACTCAGTGGAACCTTGCCTGGGCTGTCTGGACAAAGTTCCACTGAAAGTGCACTCAATTAATTACTCCCACCACTGTAAGCACAGTTAAGCAGTTCCAGGAGCTTGTCCAGGAAGTTGCTCAGACCTGTATCTCCAAGACCTCTGCAGTTCCACAATCGATGTAAGGACCATGGTTCGCGGAAAACTCCAAGCTGCCATTGAGGCCTTCCATGAATTAAAATGCACCCCTAACACCCAGAGCATGACAAAATTCAGACACGAGAGAGCGAAAGCCCGCTGGACGATCAGGGAAGGCAAGAGAGACTTGTGGAGAAACTTTATATCCCAGGTCAACAGCCGCACCCCATTTAAGAACATTAAAATTTGGAAAATGATCAAGAAAATTAAGTGCTCTGCTATCATCTCTGGAATCAGACAGCTCGAAAAGCAAGACGGAAGAGGAAGAGGACATCTCAAACGAATTACATGTAGCTTAATCATTTGCGGCTAACTCTTCCAGTGATCATTACTCGGCCCCCTTCCAAAATTTCAAAACCAAACCTGGAAAAACGCCGCTCGATTTCAGTCAGCGAGGCCAGTCACAAAGCACCTGACCAAGACCAGATACATAACGTTATGATACCCATCACTGGTTGGCATTAATACTTTCATGAAAGATACTATATTGACCAAACTTCTATGCATTTCTATGTGCAGGGTGTTAGCGAGATATGGCAGTACGTCTGTCGTCTGAGTTGACTTTAAGGTTATGATGCCCATCACTGATTTCCTGAATCATGTGATATACCACAGTAACACCAGCTTTTTCGTGACTGATAGATGTGTGCTGAATTCCACCTCCCAATTGTACTGGTTGTGGGTCTGGGCCTATGGCAATGTGATGTGTACTCACTGAATGCTACAGAGACCTGGCTGATAGTCATCTGTCTGGTTTGTTCTTCGTACGTAATGACGGTGAGAACAAGGGTCGGCTGGGGACGCGATGGCTCTTCGTAGTGTTAATAAAAATGACAGTTGAGTCCTCTCTGGATTGGGGGATTGGGGGGGGGGGGGGGGGCATGCAGCAGGACTTTTTACTTAGTTTGAAATGCTGATCGAAAACCACATACAGAATAGGAGCATTCTCATCACGAAGGATAAGTCCCTTCACCACTGAAGTGATAAAGTCAGACACTTCGGGGAAACTTGTCGTGGCATGGCCGCATGGGTCAACAGGCAACAAGGATGTCTACATCTGAAACCCTGGTAGATTGCATTTCCACCACTTGACCAAAGAGAGATGATGACAGTGAGTGAGTTGTAATGGGAACAAAGTCTCTGTTAGGTTACAAACGCGTGCACAGTTGAATTCAGATTCAATATTTAGCTCAAAAGCGGAAGCTATATCCCTGGCCCTACCATGAATCGCACAATAATGTGTTCTCACAACTACAAATGACAACTCTCTTTTGCCCAATATTCTACATTCTCTATGCAAAAATTTCATTTTTTTGTTCTACTGATGAAGGAAGAGTACAATCTTTCAAATATTTACTGCTAAAAATGTAAGAAGATAAACAATGCATTTGTGATCTTCTGCGAAAAAATATGGCAGCATCCTCCCGCTGCAATCAAATGAAAAGGCTAGTCATCCTCCCTTTCTCTCTTCCCCCCACCCACCTCTTTCTGCCAGTTCAAATACAGTCATGATGGACAGTCACTGCGAAGCAGTTTGTCCATGATTGCGTTGTTCGTTGACTTCCTAGTTGTCTGTTCACGCATGACTAGGGCCCACCATCTGGCGAATTTAGTGAATTTGGTGGTGAATCCTGATCTCAAGAGGCCTTTGACGACTAATCTCAGTCAAATATAAATTTAGAATTTCCAAACGTCCTAACATTTTTTGTATGCAAGAATTATAGCACTCATTTCTCCTGCTTCGCCATTCTGAGTACTAAGAACAACCAATACCACTGTAATAAATTTCTGTAGTTTTACCAATCTGTTGCCAACAATTATCCTTTTGGATGCTCTCTGTGCCATTGTTACCTCTTAACAACAAATAGTTCTCAAATTGATGCAATACTGTTCTAGTGTGGCTTCTATATAAGGCTATCTGAGCCCAGCGATTGGGCATATGGAAAATTTCATTGATGAATTAGATTGTCAGGTAGTTCCTGATCTCGGTTCAGTTATGCCAAATGGTGCCAGTCGAGTTTTTTTTATGAGAGGCCAAAATGTTTCGCTATCATCAGTAACAATGCCTTCGTAAGCACCGATCCTAGGCACCCACGGTATTACAACACTAGTGATCCTTTGATGCTCTATCTTGTGACGTCACAATATCGATGCTGAATATCGATGATCCTGCACACGATACTGTTCGATCTTGGGAAATACTGAATGAGGTACAATTCCAGCTGACAGGAGGGCGGTAAACTAACTGACCAGCCTGCGGCGAGCTAGGCACTGAGATCAGTCGTCAAAGACCTCTTGAAATCAGGATTCACCACCAAATCCACTAAATTCGCAAGATGGTGGACCCCAGACATGTGTGAACAGAAAACTGGGAAGTCAACGAACGACGAAATCGTGGACAAACTGTTTCGCAGTGACTGTCCATCATGACTGTTTTTGTACTGGAAGAAAGAGGGGGGGGGGGGGCAGAAAAGGAAGATAACTGGCCTTTTCATTTGATTGCTGCCATATTTTTTCGCAGAAGATCATAACAGCTATGTACACTGCAGACTGTATTACCTGCCTTTCGTACAGGCCTCCATCCTGTCCTCGTTAAGAGGTTTCTTTCCAGTAGACATGCTGTGCATCGCAAATTGGTGTGTGGCATAGCATTTGGTCAGATCTTTTCATTGAAACGCCTCAAATGCCACCCCCCCCCTCCCCCCTTTTTCCCAAGGCTTCAGCAGAAAACTGATAAACCTATCGGTGGCCAAGTTATGTAACCACATATGAAACTGGATAAGTGCAAGGGACAGATTTATAAGAGGAAGAAAACAAATTTCTTCAAATGCATTGTTTATCTTCTTACATTTTTAGCAGTAAATATTTGAAAGATTGTACTTTTTCTTCATCGGTAGAAAAAAAGAAATGACATTTTTGCCTAGAGTCTGTAGAATATTGGGCAAAAGAGAGTTGTCATCTGAAGTTGTCAGAACACATTATTCTGCGATTCACGGTAGGGCTAGGGATATAGCTTCCACTCTTGAGCTAACTATTGATCCTGAATTAGACTGTGCACGCGTTTGTAGCCTAATAGAGTCTTTGTTCTCATAATAACTCACTCACTATCGTCATCTCTCTTTGGTCAAATGTTGGAAATGAAATATACCAGCAAGCCAGTGTTGAAACACAGATTTCTACTGAAAATTTCACTATGGGATATCAAATGTAGATATCCTTGCTGCCTGTGGACCCATGCCACGACAAGTTTGCCCAAACAAAGTGTCTGACTTTATCACTTCAGCGGTGAAGGGACTTATCCTTTGTGATGAGAACGCTCATATTCTGTATGTGGTTTTCGACCAGTGTTTCAAACTAAGTAGAAAGTCCTGCTCCATGCCCCCCCCCCTCCTTCCCCCACCCATCCAGAGAGGCCTCAATCGTCTTTTTTATTAACACTACGAAGAGCCGTCGCGTCCCCAGCAGACCCTTGTTCTCACCGTCGTTACGTACGGAGAACAAACCAGACGGATGACTATCAGACAGGTGAGGTCTCTGTAGCATTCAGTGAGTACACATCGTATTGTCATAGGCCCAGACCCACAACCAGTACAATTGGGAGGTGGAATTCAGCACACATCTATCAATCACCAGAAAGCTGGTGTTACTATGGTATATCACATGATTCAGGAAATCAGTGATGGGCATCATAATGTTAAAGTCAGCTCAGACGACACAGACGTACTGCCATACCTCACTAACACCCTGCACGTGGAAATGCATGGACGTCTGGTCAGTATAGTATCTTTCATGAAGGTATTATTGCCAACCAGTAATGTCATGTCCGTTAATATTGTTTGTCAGCGTTCCCGAAGACATCAAACTGAATATCTCTGCAATCCATGTCCTCACTGGGTGGGACATTGTTTCCTCGTTTGCTGTCATTGGAAACACTACAGTTCTTACCAATTTAAAAATGTAGTGTTCTCTGGTCTTCCAAGAGTTGATAAAACGTGGTTAAACAGAGGAAGAAATCATAGAATTCTGCTTCGCTTCAAAGCTTCCCTGCAGCATCGGGCGCCAGGGACATTCTTGAGGAAAATGCATATTTTCAGCACGAAAATTGCAGCCAAGAGGGATGTCACAACAAAGCTGTTCAGCTTTTCACCATCTATGAACAGTATCAGACACACTGTCTGGACGTTCAGCATGAGGTGTTACCGTGGAAAGTAGCTGGTAGCTCATTTCCAAACTTCAACCCTCTGCACTGTGAGGACATGGTCTGTGGAGATGCAGCTGTGAGCACCAAAAAGGCTCTTAACCTGTTTAGCTGCAGTTGCAAAACGAGCTGCAGCACAAGCTAATGTACTGACCTGTATTCAGTTGTGCAAACGAAAGTAGATAACCTCTATAGCAATCCTGTTAGAGATGTAGCAGCTGAGACGAATCTAGCTGAAGACCATTAAAAACCACTTTCCTACCTCATCGGTGAACTGGATGTGACTCTCCTAAAACTGAGAATTGTCCCATTGAAGTTACTATGGTTGAAGTGATGGGGCATTGATGAAACAGTGATGACATGAAAGAATATCATTAATGACCTCAATTACACATCTGCTGATACGGTGGTGATCAGTTTGTAGGTGTCTCACCTGCATTTGCATCACCCCTCACCTATTCAACAATGGTTTTGTTCGAATTAAGATTAAACAATTGGCATCAAATGTATGTATGTCTATTTTGATATGTTTCTGTTTCTTTTTATAAAATCTATTATTTCCAACTGAAAAAAACAAAAACAAAACAAAACAAAAAAAGCACTTTGGAAGTTGTTCTATAACGTAATGTGAAGGACGCGGGACCTTTTCAATGGTGGCTATCTTGGAGTGCGCCATTTAAACACTCAAATTCTCCACAGGTGGCATCGATCGGATCTGGAACCGGAATTTAATTTTCATTCAGAACCAGCAGGACATTTTCAATATACATCTAATTACAAAACAGGGTATACTTAGGCCACGCTAAGACTGATAGTTTGTTGGAGGTTGTCTGCGGATCGCACTGGACAGCACAGAGTGTTTGTCTATTTCATTTGTTTCTCAAGCACTAACATATTGTTTCCACAGCACATTCCGATATAATTCAAATAGAATGAACCTGGCTTGAACTGCAGTAATGAAAAAGCTAACTCTTGCTAGCAATACTGTATACATATCTCAGCATCAACAACAGACGTAACGTACTATTACTAACATTTCTCAATATGTGAAGCAGTTCAGAGCGGATCCTCCAAATAGACGTATTACTGTAACTGCTATTATTAATAATCTGACCTTCAAATTGTTGCATTACATTTTTCAAAAACTTCTATGATAATAGGCGGTAAAGTTCAAACTTAGCCATCTGGTATATTTTATAAGATTTTTTAAAATATTGGACTCGCAATGTTTAGCAATAAAAGGGGTATAGTTTTGATTTTGTCCAATAGATTCCTTGTAACAAACACCAATCAGTACGAATAACTTTCATGTAGTGGGAATTTGGATACTTTTTAATTTGATGTATATTAAGCATGAGTATCGCTTTGATATTTGGCTGGGTACAACTTTATTACTGTCATTTTGTCTGAAAAGAGCGTTAATCTGTAATGTCACGGAGGGGATGTTTTTCAGGAATTTCTTGGCGTTGCCACGCTTTATCTCGTTATACCCGGCATTTTCAGTAGCCCAAAGTGATTCTCCTAACATTTATAGCAAAATCAGGAGTATATATTTTTGTGCAAGGTTCCCGGCCATCTGACGGCTTGGCCCCCCTACTGAATACATTTGAAGCTTTCAATTCCTAGTCTGTCTATTTGAGAGTAAGTTTGTAGAGTATCAAAGCTTTTGGTAGAAAACCAAGAAAGTAGTGAATATTTTCTTACCCCACCCCGTTAAAATTGAGCTACATCATCTAAATAGAATTGGGGACAAAATCGCGTCTACGTCATGCCACCCTTTAGCCAAATATATACTGGCAGTTTCTCATGCCCAGGGTTCAGTTTAAATGAAAATACAACAAACAAGAGTACATTTTTTAATGCAAGGTTCAACGCTTATTTGAAGAGATCGAGCAAGTTGGCCCCCCTACTATGTGTTAAATGGCCTGTAAATGCAGAAAATTCTTGATTTTGGGCCTCCCATTTAACAATAAAACTTACTGCATATCATCACAAGTACTTTATCCAAATATCACAGTGGTCACTTACGATTTATCCACCACTACTGTTGTTATTGCGTCCTAAAGTAAATACGATACACGTGTTCACCAGGACCTGACTGACCCGACCGCCGAGGTTATCGGCAACATGCGAACGATCAGCTCACTGGCCGCTGGCTATCCCCGCTCGGGGCATTACGTGGGCGAGTTCACCCAGCGTGGGACGAGGGTTAATATACCTTATCTTGTTTGATATGTCTGCATAATTTACTGAATGATGGCATGAAAGTTCTTACATGGTAATAAGGAAACAATCAGTAATCATAATTTTATAAAAGGTCAAGTAAACCAGATCATGGCTCAGTTTAGACATTACTCTTATTCCAAGAAGAAAGGATGTTAATTATTATATTTATATAATATAGTTCATGACTTTATTGCAAAACAATAACCAATTAATTACTAATGAGAATGAATGTGTGAGTGAAGCCCCTTTGGCTATGGCGTCTAAGTGCAGAACACATCCTCGTTTTGGTTAGAACTCTGGAAATAAACCTGTCATATGGGTGACTTACAAAAAAAAAAAAAGTTATATTGTTTGTCCAGTTGATATTCACCTGTACAGTGTCCTAATTAACAGCTGGGTTTGGCCAGGTTAAACACATAAGGGTTAAATCAGTGTAGGAGGCAGAAGGCAGTGTTGTGATAAATTTATAATGTAGTTTCTTAGTACTTTTTAAAGCCTAGCTTGAAAAATAAGTTGTTCACCTTATGGCCTAAATTAGGGACAAAAAAGCACTGTAGACATGTTTAAAACGGAATGTAAATTATGCAGAACATTCTTTATTATGAGCTTTCTATTTACAATTAAAGTAATCAAATCAAATCAATTTGATCATCAAATGTATCCTACGCAAGCAGTACTGGGGCCACTTTTTGATTTATTCAACGTAGATTTAGAATCTAGATCTAAGCCTGTTTTTGTCATTGCGTGCTAACTGCTATAGTAAATACAAAACATATATTCAAAATGACCCGACTGCCGAAGTTACGCGAATGATCGGCTGAATAGCCACTGGCTCTCCTCTCACGAGGCACTGAGTGCATGAGCTCACTCAATGAGGGATGAGGGTTAATCTGCAGTGTGTCTAATCAAAACCTCCGTCACTTACGTTTGAAGCCAAAATTCATGTACATCTAGCTGACACAGCTTTTTTTTTATTATTAAGCGCCCTGCCTGCAGGTGTTGGCGATCATGACCCTCCATCTCTCGCGATCTTCCGTGGCCCTGACGACGTCATTGATGGTGTGCATTCCCAGCCAGGCCTTTAGGTCGTCCTGCATTTTTTTGCCTTGTCGTCCCCTGCTTCTTCCCTGTTGTTGCTAAATGTTCTAGTCCTCGTCGTCTCATTAGATCTTCGAAAGGTTTATCCGTCGATACTGACGGATAAAATTTTCCCTAGGATTTTTTTTATCCGTCAACATAATTTCTGTATTAATTTACGAGTCATCTCCCCTGATTTGAACCCTTTCTCCGTCTTCCTCCCCTGTTCCGTACGAGCGTACATCCCGATGCGATTAATGTTCATATTGGGCGAGTGTTGAAAACTATATTGAAATTGGAGAGACTTGGAATTTTATTGATTTAATGGATACACGAAGGTTCAGGTCTAATCCGTTGATATGGGTTTCTTGGTTTGGTCATACTTATTTAGTAAGACTTTTCTCACAAGTAGTCAGGGTTCTCAATAGCGTAGTTGTTAGCATCTCTGCCCGTTAGTCAAATGGCAGTGGTTCAATTCTCAGCATGGCAGCTTTTTATTTTGTCATGTCTTTTTATTAGGCATCAATTTTTTTTTTTTAATCCAAGAACAATGACGGAAGAAATTCAGTTACTGTTGTTGTTTTTTTGTATCTACCTGCCAATCGGGGGTACGTGGTTCGATTCTCAGCGGGGTAGGGTGTTTTGTTTTCTTTTCTTATAGAAGTCTTTTTATCAGTAATCAATCTATTTGGTAATTTTTTTTAATCCAATAACATTAGGAATAAATCCAGTTTGCATGTTTGTCTGTTGTTGTTGTTGTTTGTCATTCGTCAATAGTGCCGATAGTGTTGCCGGATAAACCCAAGTATCCGCCGATAATGTTGACAATAATCAGTGTCTTTGGTAATTTTTTTAATTCAATAACATTAGGAAGAACTTGCACCAATCTTTACGAGAGAGGATATACGTTTTAACAGTTATGGAAGAACAAGAACAAAAGGATCTACTATGTTTATACCACATTCTAGAACTAACACACATTTGCATTCTTTTTATCCCTCTGCTATAAGATTATGGAATAGCATGCCAAAAGAGCTCCAAAACATTTCTAATCCAGACCTCCTCAAATCTAAACTGAACTCAGTGACATTACGGTCACATTACAACATAAGGCAGGTTTAAGTTAAAACTTGCCAACCGTTCAGGACGACACTACTGAAAAATTATATTATCTTTTTATGCTAAGTCAACATACATCTATTTTAAATATACATATTTTATAAATAATATGAGATGTATGACTTTTTACCCTCAAAGACTCGACCTGCTGAGTCACTAAGCGCGATTGCACTAGTCCTCAATGATGAGGCTGCAGTCTTAACGGAAGAAGAAAAAGAAGAATAAATCCAGTTTGTTTGTTGTTGTTGTTGTTTGTCATTCGTCAATAGTGGCGATAGTGTTGCCGTACAAACCTGGGCAGTATCCGTCGATAATGTTGACGGATAAACCTGGGCAGTATCCGTTGATAATGTTGACGGATAAACCTGGGCAGTATCTATCGATAATGTTGACGGATAAACCTGCGCAGTAGGCCTATCCGTCGATAATGTTGACGGATATGGGCGGCCTTAGATCTTTGGGCCCTGTCCAAAGAATGTTCCCTGTCTTTTTCTGACCTTGCTTACGAGTGTCCTCTTTTAATCTAGAATATATTAGGCCTAGGCCTACTTGTCTCAACACTGCTTAGTCTAGTAAGGCTTAGGAACTCCTCCCAAAATGATATATCTAATTAATACATTTCTCATACTTACACACAGCAGAACCTGAAACGGAATCTTTCAATTTCGAGATGAAGATCATGGCAAAAGAACTGTTCTGCTGCCCCGCGAACTGGGCCTAATCTAGATCTAACGTAGATCTTTACCAGGAAGCTTAAACTTCCACCTCTCACACGGTATGAAATAATGTCTATTGCAACGTTGCCGGCCGGTTGGGATTTTCCCCCACGATCTATGAAATTGAGGGGTTACCTTGGGATCTTGACCTTTTTTTTTAAATTTTATCTTGGGATTTTTTTCGTTTTATATTGTTGTTAGTGCCTACATGTTTTTCTTGACTAAAAAGAAAGTCTCGAGACTTGTCTTTTTCTATTGAATAAAGTGTAGCCTCTAATACCCTCCAGTGGGCTCCACACGTTCACTAGTGTATATCTATGGCTCCACACCCCCTCTTTGTGTCGTGATCAGAGATATCTTAAGCGGCCCATACACGATCAATTATATTGCGCAATTTAATTGTCAATACTCTGAATTGACAATTAAATTGACCGTGTATGGGCGATATTAATGACTTGCGCAATTGTATTGAGTGAATCAAACTCTGCTTGATATTTTATTGCGCAAGTCTATTTGATTGTAAACAGTCTGAGTCATCGATCCGCTACTTTCGTTTTCTGCTGTTTGTCCTTTGTAAGTCTCACAAGAAAGAATCTGAGCTTGGACCTGTCTTTTTCATTGAAAGGTGAGTATTACTTAATGTTAATGATTTTTTTTTTCAGAGATAATCAGTAATTGCAGGCTGAATCACTGTGAAAATACGAAAGGGCGAAAGCTCGGTCTGCTATCAGGCTAGCAGTCTCGCTAGATATAGTCAAGATCATTCACCAGGTATCATTTAATGTTTTAGATCTAGTCCAATTGGAATGACAGTTTCTAGAAATAGCACCGTGCAGAAGTATTGATACAGTTCATTTAGCTGGCAAGTCACCAGTCATCTGTGTGGCCTAGGCTACTATTTTACTACAAAATAGACGAGATCTATCGCCTTGCCAAGCACTTTCGATTCAATGCGTATCGGTAGGTGGGTGTCACGGGGAATGCCGACAGGTCATACCACACAGGCAGCATAATCTAGGCCTAGTCTAGATCAAACGGTTAGTTTTTATGCTTTTACATGGTTGATAAGCTGCATTAGCCTCCCCTCCCCCTGGCCTGGGAAAAATTGCCTGGTACTGATTGGAGGCTAACACAGTGCCAAGGAAGAGGAGAACGGGATGTAAATAATAAGGATCAAATATGATGTGTAGGGGGAAGGTCTTCCGCCCGTTCGCGCCAGCCAAGAAAACACAACTACCCCAGCCCCGTTTCGCCTGATTAGTCAATCTGACTACCGCCCATTGATACAAACTGACTAGACCTTCACGCCCCCAGGTCCATCTGACCCTTCCAATGCAGGTTGTTTAAGCTTATATCTTAATCATATTATGTTTGTTAACTTTTTGTTAAGTGGCGCGGACGGGGGGAAGACCTCCCGTGTAGGGCCCAGAACAGGTACTCTTATGGGGATAAATTTACAAAATAGGACTTTTTCATATATTATCTTGCTGGAAGGACGCAAGGGAGTTTTTCCCCAACGAAGTGCTTATTCGCAGACGTCTGCGAATTATAAGATCCTGATCTTATTCGCAGATGGGGGGTTTCTTGGTCTTGAAATGCAAAATTATTGTCAATAATTTTTATAAGGCGCGTTCACCAGAATATGGAAACAAATCACCAAAATGTTTTAATTTGAAGACAGTTTAGTGATTGTTTTGTATGAAAAACTTTTTACTCAGACACAGTTTTGCTTCCGAGAGGGATGTGTTTTTTTTTGGTTTTTGTTCTGTTTTCTTGCATGGTGATGGAGGTTCATGCATACGTGAAAGGTATTAGAGTGATGATGTGAATGCCTTCTTGTAAACAACAAATTGAAACACAAAATTTTAATGATGCAACATTACATTTTTGTGATGTTTTCTTGATATGTGACGTCATGTTTATCTTCTCTCTGTATTCTTTGTCTTCTTGTTTAGATGAAGACGATGCACTTGGTGTTTATAGAAGGTGTCATTGCCATGGTCGTGCCAGGGAGAACTGTTGAGACATAATTATGAAGGCATGCAAAGTTCAGCTGTGATTGGTTGTTTGGGCTGGTGAAGATGAGGCACGAGGTGAACGAGGTTAACTGTCTGGGAGATATATCGCCAAAGTTGTCAAAGAGTCTTCTGCCTGCAGTACTGTTGAATTGTGTGGAAATGAAAGGGGAGAAATTTTTGTGCCAATGTATGACTGGACAATACTTTTAGGACAATTTTTCAAGAAAATCAAGGGTTTTAAATTTCATCATTTTCGTTTTGATAGCCTCAATGAAAATTATGTTGTGTTAAGAGTAGTAGATTCAGTGTCCGTTCAGTTTATGTTATTCTCAGGTGATACGTTTGATTTGACGGTCATACCAGATGTACTTAGACCCTCAAGTCTCACCCGACAGTGTCGGTGGAATAAAGGACTTTGTCTCTGAAAAGTGTAATGATTTGGTGGCCCCTCAGCCATCCCGTCCTCAGCCAAGGATAGGCAGGTCGGAGGAGAGGAATGGTGAACCAGATGTAGCAGAAGCTGGACCATCACAAGCAAAGCAGAGGAAGGAACCAACTGCAAAAGCCTCCAGAGGGAAAGGGGAAAAGCAAAGGGAGAGGCAAAAAGTAATTTGGAATTGGAATAAACTGTTTACAACTATCTCTCATGGGTGAAAAGAAAATATTAGGTCCTTTAGAAAATACATGTGTAATAGTTCATCTGGTGTTTTGTTTCGACTGATAGTAGTGCAGCTCGTCTGATTCATCATCATTCAGTCACCATTCCAGCTCTCTTTGATTTCTTCACTGGATATTACTACTTTTTCACTATTTGTATTGTTTCAATGGTATGCATTATCATGCTTATTCTCATGGGTTTCTTTGCTTGTACTTTTTCTTACGTATCATGCAAGAAAACTTGAAAAAGAGCGCTATTTCAAAACTTTGTAAAACTGTAACCAAAACACATATATAACACTGAAACTTGTAATTCTAAAAGGAACACGCATACAATATTTTATATTTATTATCTTTCATTGTTCTGATTGCCTATTTCCTTACGTAATATTTAGTGTTACGCCAACTTTTGAAATTAGACAAGTATGGCCACTTTGTGGTTTGACCAGACTTTAAAATGATACTAGTCATTTTATGATGCATTTATTAACTGATGACATATTTTAGGTAATGTATAATTATATATTTACAATTATGACATTTATCTGCTGTGGTGTATTATCCCTTATTATATTATTATTAATACATAATGCATTTTTATTGTCTTGATTTATTCAAGGGAAGAATAAATTATTATAGATATGAACCTACCTGAATGTTCACGTCATTGTTAAATTATTACTTGTTTTACTCTGTCCATCATCTGGTTCTCCTTCATACTTCCCTTATCTTTTTTCTGTTAGTTCAGTTGTTGTGCTATATAAACTTTGGCTGTTTTCCTTTGTAGTTAAAACTTCATAAGCGTCTTTTTTTCAAATTTGTTTCATTATACAGTAATATTAGCGAGTAATTGAAAATATCCCACCTTACAAAAAAATTCGCAGAAAATCAACCACACTATATTTTTTCATGAAACAAACATTAAAACCCACAAAAATGGTTATTCTATACATAAAAAACGAACATAAAATATATTTTGCATCTCATACCAAAAGTATTATCTGTCAAAACAAAAGAAAACTTTAAACGTGATTTTCTCAAAAGTTGCTTTTGCTACCCCCCCCCCCCCCTGAATTTAAAAAAAATCATATAAAATCAGAGAATAGGCCTATTGAACCCAAATTAAGTTTTAAAATGCACACCAAATACCACTATTACCAGTGCATAAGGATACATGCATTTATCTCAAAAATGAAAATTTTCACCATGTGACTGATTTTGTCAGAGCCGCACACATTTTAAAAAGCTGGTGCTATTTTCAAGGTTTAGATCTAGGTACAAAGGCTACCATGGCGTTTAAATCGGAGGGTGGGCACGATAGGGTAGTTGAAAGTGGGCTTATTTTGTCAGTGACGGATAATGGTGAATTATATGAACGAATCAAAAATGTCCGTCAAGCTGTTATTGACAGCGGTTTAGTTTGGGTTTTTTTTTTCTTTAATTATTCACACACACAAAAAAGAAGTCATCATCAAGACGCTGATTCTAGACTTCTTTCACATCCCCGGCCCACCCCGATTTTTTAACGTTTTGCATTTTGTTATATTTTATGAAAGAGTGAGAAGGGACAGGAAGGTGGGAACGTTGATCTGACATAATAAAGCAAGTGTTCGCGGTAGGCCGATTACTAGCTGCACCTCTTCGCCGCTGAGCGTGCGAAGTCTTAAGAAAATGGCTGCCATGCACCACGGTGGTTTCACTTCGCTGCGGTAGGGCCCGCGATCTAGTTAGTGTAGTAAATCTATGGTTTGTATCAATGGGCGGTAGCCAGATCGACTAATCAGGTGAAAAAAGGGGCTGGGGTAGCCATTGGCGATCGACGTACCGTCAATGGCCACCGCAGAAGGCGGAGGTAATAGGAGAACACAAGATTTTGGGGAAGTCCGACGGAATTTCCGGTCAAAAGTAGGTCAGGCCTATCGTAACGAGGTCAGGTCAGGAAGTGAGGCAAACATTGAGTCTTTCGCATCGGGACACAGTTGTAAATACACCACAATGCGGACAAAAACATGTGCTTGGGGAACGTGTAACAGTGACAGCCGCTATAGTGACAGGCCACATATGGCCGGTGTCACTTTCAGACCGTTTCCCAAGCCAAAAACAAAACTAGATAAGTGCAAAGAGTGGATTAAACTCTGTAACCGGCCACACGAGGACCTGAATGTGGACAAGATCAAGAGTTACACCTATGTCTGTTCAAAGGTGAGAGATTATTGTACTTTTTAAAATTTCATATTTTGCACAAATATTTCATAATTATTATTAAATTTCGACTGGTCTGCATCTCCATTGTTCACAGTCATTTCTTATCTGTTGTTTACCCATCGACAATTTTCTTTGTTCTAACTGCATGAAACAATGAAAGCCGGCCTCCATGTTATTCTTCTAGCACTTACTACATTTGGCTATGATTATGATCAACTACCCAAAGGATCTCTTGGCCACCTTCAAAGTTTACTGATTTTCTCCGTCTTTTCAGTCTGTCTTTGATGCAGAAGAATAATGACGAAATGTGAATTTTAATTTTGTCCCTTCCTTTTTTTTCAATTTTATATATTGTAGGCCTAGATCTATGATGTTTCATAGTACAATATGACTTTTAGAGTTAGTCGTGTAATTTCACATTTCACTGTGTCTTTAAACAAAGTTTGAGATTATTTTCAATTTTTACTTCCAGCATTTCAAAGATGACACTTCAGAGTATCCTGAACCTGCAGGCTGTGCTACCCCAGTCAGGAAAAGAAAGGCCCCAGCAGAACGGGATGGACCAACAAAGCAGAGGAGAAGTAAATATAATTGCAAATTTAATATTCAGATTGATATATCATTAACCCTTTCATGTTTCAAACAAATTATCCGAGGAAGGGGGAGAGATGGTTGATTTTTCCTTACACCTGGTACCCTTTTTTTAAACCTTATCTTGTCACAACCATGTTCACTCTCATACACAGACATACATCATAATATATACAGTACATCTCCATACTCACTAGCAACAAAACTGCAATAAGTCACAAATACAAGATAATGAATTTATTTATCAAATACAAAGCAGGTTAATTATATTATAGTAAAGATCAATAATGTGTACATGTGATTTTTATTCCATCATAACTCAAAAGAGCTGCTAATAAATAACATCTCCACACAAAATACTCTGACATAAACAAGGCTACAAGGTATTAAATTTACTACAAATCAATATGTTATATAAGTGTTTGCTCTTTGTTTCATTACAGAAAAAGCTACACCAGAAAGCAGCCCTGTCCCACAAGGATACAGTTCTGAGTACAGCACACTTAGGGACATATTGACATCACCCAAACTCTGTACAACAAAAGCAGTACCTGTATCAGCAACTGCAAAGCCACCGTTATCAACAGTGATAGACAACCCGGCGATTACAAATTCAAATGTAATGTCATTGGCATCAACACCATCATCTTCATCATGTACAATGATAGCCAACCCATCAACTGTAAATTCAAATACTGTCATGTCATTGTCATCAAGTCAGGAAATGCCACTTAAAGGTTTCAGTAGTGCTGTCATTAGCGATGAATCTGAAAACATTCCAAATTTCACTGCAATGATGAGAAGTCCATTACCAAAAGAAAAGTATAAATGTCATTTTGAAGAATCAGACCCACCCCAAAGCCCTGCACATAAAGGCATCCCATTATTTTCAAAACTCTTAACACCACCAAAATCAAATAATATTTCTTGTAACACAAATCAGGAAAAATCTAGTCAGCATGACCAAATTTTATCATGTGTTCCTGACCTGGACTCACTTTTTCAATCCCCCAGAAAGTACTCAGCATCTGAAGATTTCCATATCTTTTGCACAAAATGTAAATCACATATTGAACTATCAGAAAAAGATGTGAAAAGACTGTTCAGGAATAGATTTATCAACAAAGTTCTAGCAAATGATCCAACTTGCTTCTATTTCACTGGCATCCCTTGCACAGAATTGTTCAATGTGATTTTTGATTGGTTTGCACCCTATCTTGGTAATTTAACACAAAAGCGTAGAAAGAAGAAAATACTGGAACACAGAACAGAGTTTATGATGACACTAGTGAAGATAAGAAGGGGCTTTGATAATCAGTTTTTAGCATTCTTGTTTGGGATCTCACCAGCAAATGTGGGTCTTATTTTTAACCAATGGGTTGACTTTCTGGATAAATGCTTTGCTTCAACAATGCGATGGCCTTCAAAAGAAATTTGCAGAGAGAACCTCCCCGATGCCTTTAAAGAATTTCCAAACACAAGAGCAATTATTGATTGCACAGAATATACAATTGATAGACCATATATGCCTTCTGCCCAGAAGGTAACATATTCTAATTATAAACACCGAAACACTCTCAAGCAGCTAATTGCAATCATGCCATCTGGGGCTATTACATTTGCCTCAAAATTGTATGGCGGAAGCATTTCAGATGCGGCTATTGTGGAGATGTCAGACTTTCTTGATTTGATTGAAAACAATGATGATATCATGGCTGACAGAGGTTTTAACATTCGCCACCTGTTGCTGAAGAGAAAAGCTACTTTAAACATGCCAGCCTTTTCCAGAGGCAAAACACTCAGCTTGAAAGCCATTACGAGATCACGCAAAATTGCATCAGTGAGAATTCATGTTGAAAGGGCCATTAGACGGATGAAAACGTTTCGTATTCTCAGTGGCTTAATTTCCTTAAAAACACGATTTTATTTGAATCAGATTACAAGAATTGTCATATTTCTCTGTAATCTGCAAAAGCGGCTTGTAGATTAAGTTACTTTTCAAAATGTAAATCACAAAAACAGTTGGGCAATACAATCAATCAGTATTTTATCAAAAAAAGTACACTTACTGACCAATGGTTAAGGCTTTACATAGTGTTGAATAAAAAAAAGTGTGGTAGAAATCAACTAATTGCTGCTGACATGCTGTCCAGAAAGTTTCATTGAATGGAATCATGACTGGGTAAATTCCTTTGTCTGTGTAGATAACAAGGTATGCTGTTTTAATGTTTGTTACCCACATCTGTCCCTGAATCTGAAAGTTGTATGGATGTTTATCTTTCAAAGTAACAATGCCAGCATCATTGATTTCAACAATTCCTGCCATCTTGGCAGCTATTAATGGGGAGAAATTTCGGTATTTATATAAACATTTGACCTCTATTACAAAGTGACCACACTGACAGTTCATTACCCCATCAGGGGAACAAGCAAGAAAAGGAATGTCTGGGGACAAAAAAATTCCTGTCATCTGAACATCACATTTTTTACAGGTCTTGTCATTCAGTCTGTGTCCATCAACAAAAAGTTTCCTTGCCCTGCTTTCGTTATTGCGCCCATATCTTACAGCTGCTGGCAGTTGGTTTTCTTTCAAAGAAGATCCCTGAATTAAATTCACAGCAGTGTTAGCTCCATCAGTGCTCTGACACACTTTCTTAAAATTTGATGCCGTTATCAGAGTTTTTCTTACACGATGCCAGTTATCACTGCTTGTCTGACCTCTGGTTTCTTTTTCTATGGCATCCAGTTCTTGTCTACAGTAAGTCAATACATCTGACACAAATGTAAAGCTGCATTGACAGCCTCCTTTACAGGTGCATTTTTTAGTGAGAAAGTCCCTCAATTTCTCATCTGGGTATGGCACTGTCAGAGGCGTTTGTGTCTTCTTTAGTCGCTTGTATACTTTATCTAGAGTTACAGCCTCTGGGTGCACTCTTTTCACACTTGCAAACAATTCATCTGGATCTGGCCAGGGGGCAGCACATGCCTGGGCGACTCGACATCTGTAGAGAATGAATCATAATGAAATATTCTGTAAGTAATATAATAAATTGATGCCTCTCGTGTTTCAATGATGAAGGATATTACCATAATTAATTTTCCATCTGTCACTGGAAAAGTATTGTTGAGCTACTGCCATAATATTGCAACACTGATGTTATGTTTGTGCACATCAGAGTAATTATGTTCATTTTTTAAAATGTGTTTTAGGGTAGAGCTGGTGAAAACTAAAACAAAATGCACTTGATGACAAGAAGCGTAATCATGTATAAATATGTGTAATCATAGATAAGAGAGGCTCGTGAGTGATGGTATCATTGGTGTCATCATCATGTTCAAGCCACAAGGACATTTAGATTCACCATCACCATTTTTAGTAATGCCAGCTGCACGTGTTAGTTTACATCGTTTATGATAATGATAGAAACACAGTTGAATAGATCTATACATGTCAGCTGTTTTGTTATCCTGCATTCTTGCTTCTAAACAATTTTTGTCTTAACATCAAATCAACCATTACAAAAGGTTGGAGAAAAGCATTGGAGACACATGCAACAGTAAACTATTTCATGTTAATTCCTTGTACCGGTACCATGTTTCTAGAACCATTTCCTTGTCACATGCTGATAACTTTATAGAGACAATATTATTACAATAAAATTTGTTTTCATCCACAAATCTTCTCTTGTTTCTATATACCATGTATGTGTTGGTAAAAATGGGGATCTCCGTAGTGTAAGGACAGCTACAGGAGAAAAAAAAAACACTTACTGTGTTCTGCTACGTGGCTCAAGAGACAAATTCAATTCTGTGACCTCCACAGCTTGGGTTGAAGAAGCAGTTCTTCTACAATACCATGTGCATGGTTTTGATGTGCAGCTGGATCCTCTGTCATCAACAAATGACATATATTCAAATAAGGCTGCTGCAACATGCCGGCAGTAACCATCAATCCTGTGAAAAAATTATAAATAAGAATGGTGTTTATTGGTTACTTCAGATGCAAAAAGGATTTTAAAAAATTCAGTTTTTCTGTCTTTCACAAAAAGAAGGATTACCTACAAACTCCATTCATGAATAATGACAAGAACATTCATTTCTTCGAGAAATTGCCTTCCAAATGTACTGTTATAATTTTGATCACAATTAGAAATTATATCTTTTTTTTTCTAATTACAATCTGTGCAATAGACACTTTTTCATGATACCCAGGCACTGTTACTACCCTTTTGTGACCTGCAAGATGTACAGCATACGTCATATTTTGCTCTTTGTTAATCGTGACAAAATGCCGTTGGGAATTAAATCGAACGTCACAGACAGTGGCTGGCCAGGACCATTAAGACGTACGAAGGACATCATACTTTTCTCGCATAACGAATCAAAGCAAATAATTAAGAGTCGAACTGACTTCAGAATCAAATTCAGCAATATTGGGAAAAATGAATCACCAAGAGACCTTCCGTCACGCAAGGGTTTTAAAATCAATTTCAAGGTGTAGACTATACACTGCAACAGCTACCAGTATGAGATGCGTGAGAATCCTTCCTATAATTCTCCTGTCTCTCTTAATAAGTTAATATAATTAATATATATAATATATTCAGAACTTACCCTCCACGACAACAGCAGTAAGCACTGACGATGGGGTTGTTGTCCTCTTGGGCTACCTTTAGGCAATATTGTACGGACACAAATTCTGTGTTTTCAAAAAAAAAAAACACGCCAGAACAGTACAAACTGCAAACTCGCACTATCGGCCCAAATTAACCCGGAACCAGGGTTTTGTGCTATTTAGGCCGTAGGCCTATTCGGCCAAAGTCAAAATTGAGCAAAAAGAAAAGGTTGTATGTTGCTATTCGGCCAAAGTATACCTAGCCATTATCTTAAGTAAAATTTGGTCGCATAATCGCGCCTACATACGAAATGCCATCATTTAGCCAATTATATCAGCAGTTTCCTTGGCCCAGGAGGTCCCTTTAATTGAAAAAAAAAAAAGTATTTTGGTCACTGAAAGGCTCAATGCTTACTTGAAAAGACTGAGCGAGTTGGCTCCCCGACTACTGATATCGTAGAAACCCTAACGTTTTAATTGGACGATTAATCAAAAATGTATTGTAAACTCCGATTGTATTCGGTTGCTGACAGTTTCAGATGGAAGTAATACGGCTGTGCAGAGTGCTTGGCATTTAAAGCCTTCAGAATTTGTTTTTGTTGTTGTTGTTGTGTTACCTTTCTGGTAGGCAAGCTATTATCTATAAATAACATTAGGTTTCATGAACTCCATGAGAAGAAGAAGAAGAACTCCCATGTTGTAGTGCCCACGTATTAGAATCAAATAAAAGAATCGATTCCAGTGCTTGGCTTTGCCTTTCTTCCGGCATTCCGCAATCCTGAATTTTCTTGAATAGTTTACCCTTTAAGCTAGTGGGCTTGAGAGGAGGTGTTTATTCACTCCAGATATTGTCAGTACCAGGTAACTCATCATTTGTGTGTGCGCCTGAAGAAAGGTCCCAGTTGTCGGTACAGCTATTTTTGAGCTAGGGGGTGAAAAGGTCGAAAAAGTCGTGCCTTGTCGGAAATGTACTTCTTCTATCAGAAAACACAAGTTTAACCATTTCTAAATCGAAGTGTTTATCCGTCGATATTGACGAATAAAATTTTCCCTAGGATTTTTTTTATCCGTCAACATAAATTCTGTATTTACGAGTCATCTCCCCTGATTTAAACCCTTTGTCTTTCTCTCTTGTTCCGTTCAAGCGTACATCCCGACGGGATCAACGTTCAATTCATATTGGGCGAGTGTTGAAATCTAGATCTAGATCTAGTTCTAGATTAGATCTAGATATCTAGATCTAGATCTATATTGACATTGAAGAGACTTGGAATTTTATTGATTTAATGGATAGACGAAGGTTCAGGTCTAATCCGTTGATATGGGTTTCTTGTTTAGACCATGCTTATTTAGTAAGACTTTCCTCCCAATTGCTCAGGGTTCTCAGTAGCAAAAAGCATATTTGTTAGCATCTCTGCCCGTCAGTCAAGTGTACAGCCACAGGTTTGATTCTCAGCAGGGCAGATTTTTGTTTTTTTCACAAGTCTTTTTATTAAGCATCAATCTTTTTTTTTTTTTTAATTAAGAACAATAACGGAAAAAATCCAGTTGTTTGTCTTTTTGTAGATCTAGATCTACCTGCCAATCGGGGGTACAGTCGTTCGATTCTCAGCAGGGTAGGTTTTTTTTTTCTTATAAAAGTCTTTTTATCAGTAACCAATCTGTTCGGTAATTTTTTTTTTATCCAATAACATTAGGAATAAATCCAGTTTGCTTGTTTGTTTGTTGTTTGTCATTAGTCAATAATGCCGATAGTGTTGCCGGATAAACCCAAGTACTAGTTTCCGCCGATAATGTTGACGGATAAACCTGGGCAGTATCCGTCGATAAGGTTGACAGATAAGGGCAGCCTTTCTAAATAGCACATGAAAAGGATTTTGGAATATTTTATGTTTAAATATTATAAATTAATTATTTGTACAACATGTGACCCGTCAGGAAGTAATATTAGTGATTGTTGCTAGGGGACCGTGGACTAATTACAAAGCCGTTATAGAGATAATACTGAGTTAGTGAGTTGTGTTCACTGCTCCTCTGTAGTTTACCGTGTAACATGCCACGGTCCCCAAAAAACAGCCAAGTCGGAAGTTTTTTTAGATCTTGTTAGGAGAGTGCAGTATTTTATATAGGAAGCTAGAGCTGAGCAGTGAATACAACTCAGTAGTTTCCCTATTTGCCTTCGTAATAAAACTACGCTCCCCCAACAATATCAAAAAAGTCTGTCATGGGAGCGAGTCGTTAAGCTGTTTTTCTCAAAAGTTTGTTTTTACAAATTGCCCCCTGTCTTACAAAATGTGTCTTATCTTCAAAACTACTTAAGATATTGGAAAACATTTTAAAAGCTGCGTGTTCAGCATTGAATTTTCTAGAAGAATATGCCCGTATCTCAAAATCCAAAATTTGCGACAACTGGGACCTTTCTCCAGGCACACACACATATTAACAAAAATGTATTCACTGGGCTTGGAAGTTGCCCGTCTAGTCCAAATGTTTCAGTACCACAGTCCGTGGGCTTTCAAAGAAGGCCACGCTTATTCGCAGGCTTTATTCACAGGGAGATGGATTTTTTGGTTCGAAGTTTAGTGTTTATATTATCCGCCGATACTGTCAGATAAAATTTCCCCTAGGATTTTTTTTATCGGCCAGCATAAATTCTGTATAATTTGTGATCATCTCCCTTGATTCGAACCCTTTCTCCGTCTTCTTCCCTTGATCCGTTCATCCCGACGCGATCGACGTTCGTATTGCCATTGGGCAAGTGTTGAAAAGGACATTGAAATTGGAAAGGCTTTTCTGAATAAAAATGGAATTTTATTAATTAAATGGATACATAGGAAGGTTCAGGTACTCTAATCCGTCGATATGGGTTTTTTGGTTTGGTCATGCGTAATTTAGTAAGAATTCCTTCACAGTTACTCATGGTCCTCAGTAGCGTAGTGGTTAGCAACTCTGCCCATCAACCAAGGGGCTGTGGTTTGGTTCTCAGCAGGGCAGGTTTTTTAAAAAATTTTTAATAAGTCTTTATAAGGAGTCAAATCTTTTTTTTTATAAGCCAAGAACAATAATGGAATAAATCCAGTTGTTTTTTTTTCTTGTATCTACACCAGCCAATCGGGGGACAGTGGTTCGATTCTCAGCAGGGTAGGTTTGTTTTTTCTTCTTTTCTTATAAAAAGTCTTTTTATCACTCAGTAATAAATCTGTTTGGTAATTTTTTTGTCATTAATTTCATCCAACAACATTAGGAATTAATCCAGTTTGCTAACTTTTTTTTTTTCTCATTAGAATTTAGATTAATACCAATACCTGCGGATAAAGAGCTCTTTATCAGCCGAAACTGTTGGCGGCCCAATAATGTTGACAGATAAACCTGGGCAGTATCCGCCAATATTATCAGAGGATAAACCTGGGCAGTAACCGCTGATAATGTTGGTGTATAAGTTACAGCCTTTTTGATTGGGAGTGTCGGTTGCCACCGCGGAATACGGTGTCCATTGTCGATTCAAGTGTGGATTGGAATGGTCAGATGGACCTGGGGGCGTGGGGGTCTAGACAGTTTGTATGAATGGGCGATAGTCAGATTGACTAATCAGGCGAAAAGGGACTGGGGTAGCCATTGGCAATCGACATGTGCGGTGCTAATTGACGCTACCTTTTGGTTTTGTGATTTTTTTCATTTAGATCTAGGAAGAGTTCATTAAATATCACAATTCTGGCTTGTTTGGAATATTTATAGGGGGGAGCTTATAAATGGAAGCACTGCGTACAAATGATTTTATGATACCAACATAACACCTTATTGCCTCAATTTGCCTGTATAAAACAAGGTGGGCTGCCCTCATATGGTCGCTGGAACCACCTCAAATTGGATTTTGAAGATGCATTAAAATGCAGACGTTCACCATTTAAAACCGTATATTCCCTCCCCCTCTCCCCTCATCTCCCCTACCCCCCACAAAAAAAGCAAAAACTGCCGGCTGGCACTGCACTGTGGCGACGACGTGCCTGCTCCTGTTATAACTGGGCTGCAGTGGCACAAAGGCAGATTTCCCAAATGGGATTAAAGAGTTACACAAATACAAAAATGGCGGCGTTTTTACGCACGATCACTAACCGTGTATAGTACAGCGGTGTTTTCATGCACGGTCACGGACCGTGTATAGCACAGCAGCATTTTCGTGCACAGTCATGGGCCGTGTATAGTAAAGCAGCGTTTTTATGCACGGTCACTAACTGTGTACAGTATAGCGGCATTTTTATACACGGTAATGGACCGTGTATAGCACAGTGCTGTTTTTATGCACGGTCACTTTCACTGTTTATATTTTTCCTATGAATCGATGCACGGCCGCCACCATGCGCTTTATCTTTATTGTTTTTGGCACAGCACCGTCGATACAAATTTAAACGATAGACTGTTACTGTTAATTGTTATGATAATTAAACGTATGTGCAGTTGTGGTTTCAGTCTCTGGATTGTTAGTTTACCGCATAGGCCTAATACCAGGAATCACAAAAAGCCTTGAAAACTAATTTTAAGAACTTGTCACATACCCACTTCACAAAATTTAAGTACTTCTTATCATCGCACTCACCCAGTGGTGTCAATAAGTTATAGGAAAATCCACAAGTGAAAAGTGAAGCATTAGCTTCTTTTCAAAACACTGAAAAAGAGTTAAAAATTGTTTTCCCCCAAATTTAAGGTAGTAGTAGCTCTAGGTAACTGTTCTGTTCCACATTTTTGTTTTCAGAAAATTCAGGATTTGAAAAGCCTGTGTTTGTTAAAAAAATCGTATTAGATTTAGTCCCATTTTCTCGGTTCTCTGAGCTGTCCACTAAAATTTGATGCAGCCAAACTGCATGTATGTGCCCACTGGAATAGATTGCATGGATTTATCCTTATTGTTATTGCTCAATATTTTGCAGCACCGGCAATATTTCTACTGGCCGCTGTTAAATTATGGGCACTTCTTCCCATCCACACCCCCCTCTGCTAAAACTGTAAAACAAAACAAAAAAAAAACACCATTTTTTCTCAAAAGATCCTTTTGAATAAGTTTGTTTAACCTTTTTTCAGATGGCTATGAAATCTGTATAGTGTATGTCATGTCTATATGGTGTAGATTTATAAAATGAAACTTAAGGATCACTAAAAAATGGAGTTACGGTGGTCTTATTTGTACCGTAAAATACTGAGAGAAACCGCAATCTTCCAGTTTTCCACAATTTTACAAAACAATGAAACAGAATGTCTCTAACTCACAAATTAAATGACAATACATGTACATAAAATAAGATAAGAATAATAAGACACATCATCAGTAACAGTACATTAAATGCAATATCAAAAGCTCGCAGGTCTCTAACTCATACTGCATAAATGCACATTACTCACACAGCATTACCAGCAAAAAAGAACATTACACACTGTCAGAACAATAGATTTGGAAAACTCACAACAGCATACCAAGTTTGGAAACACTACTGCTTCAAATGACGGATGGCAAAAAAAGATCACCTACAATGCTCTCTATTTGTTTTTAAATACATGTATAGTAATTGTCCACTAGATTGGGATCAGACTATCTGATGTGATAGAACAGGGGATGGGATCAGTCATTTAGAATTGATTTCAATTTCTGAATAACTCATCAAAGTTAATAAATTCACAGTTACTCAGACAGCAAAGCTTTTTTGATAATAGAAGTGTTAATTGTTCTTTCCGTGCTCCTTTGCATTTCTACCCCAGGCTGTAAATGTAATATAAAATAGGATGATACTTTGATAGTTGACTTATAAAATTTCTGCATGAGTGTTTTGTCTACATTAAATGATCTAAGTTTCCTCAGGAAATACCTATGTTTGTTTGCCTTTGTGTGGACTAAGGTGGTATAAATGTGCCAGTTGAGTTTGGAGTTGCCGTGCATTCCAAGATATTTACAGGTCAGCCATCTCAACATTTTGATTACAGATTTTAAACGGTGGAAGTAATGTTGCGTTTGTAAACTTTGTTCTGAAATCAATTACCAATTCCTTTTTTTCTTCACATTTAATTGTAAAAACTGATCTGCACACCATTGTGTAAACCACTAGTGGGCCAGAAATCATTTCTTCAGTATGGGATGGTCATCTGCAAGTTTAGGGTCGCATACGGTTTTAAAAAATACCTTCATTACAGTTATTGTAAACAAGACATAAATGAGTGTACATGTAATAGGGAACAATAAAAAAGAAATAAGCAATCAAGCATGATAAAATTAATGAAGAAAAGAAGAGGTCTTTGGATGTGAGGCATATATGTGATACATAATGAAATTTTCTTATAGAGCAATTTCGTGGTGGTGGAATCACTGTTTGGTGCTAATTTTCAAATTCTTTTGGTCTCTTGCAGCACAAGTGAAGAAACAAGGGCCATGAAACCCTATTATTCTTAGAGTTAATATGTAAAACAAGAGTGAGAATGCAGTATACAGTAGCTGCATTTAAAGGCCTATTAATGGCAGCCCTTGAGATTTTTGTATTGTGAAATCACACAAACAGTTCAAGCTGAGGAGTGGCTTGGTGTCTATGAAAACTCTGAATTTGGTGAATGGGCAGAGCTAAGCATGACTGGGTTGTAAGAATGAGATCGCCATCTATATTTAGAGCCTGATTCTAAATTATTACACCCATGCATTGTTTTATAATTTCACCCCGTCTTCAGTTGTGGAATCGTTTACGGTTGTGGAATCATGCTTGTGAATTTCCACCATAAAAAAAACATGAATCTAACTTTTATTTTATGCTAGCAAATAATCAAATTCCAGTGCAGAAAGACCAAACAGAGCAATAAAATGCTTTCATCACACAGTAAAATGAAATTAATTAAAAATGCACATCAGGCTTCATAATGATTGAAATTGTCAAAATAGCATTAAACTTCTCTGAGAATGCATTTCATGCCCTGATATTGTGCAACTAAGGTGAGAGAAAAAGTCAGGGGCTGACTTGGCGGTAATCATTGCCGCGCCATGGCAATCGATTTCGCCATCTGCCCTATTGGATTTTATAAAAACATTCAAACTGACATGTTAATCTGAGATTTTATGGATTATGCTGCTGCTTCATGCTGTCGTCTTATTTAATTGATAGCATAATCACGCCCTTGACTGTGGAATAATACAGGCACTTTTGTTAAGCAGAGCAGTGATTTGGCAGAGGGGAAAACTGATTTGCGGGCAAAGAGTTGCATGCAGCACTTGCCAATCAGTCATGTACATGTCTGTTTGTCCCACAGCCTCCACAAAGGACTTGAATATCTGTAGCATCCTTTCCAATGTCTCTGCAGTCTCTTTCCTCACAAAGGCAAAGACAGCAGCCCAGTTTTTCCCAGCAGCATCTTCAACTATTAATTGGTAGAAAGGGAATCCACTTCTGTTCTTCCTGTATGTACCTGGTAATGAAAAACGAAGCAAAAAAGTTTCAGTCTGGAGAAGCATTTCAGCCTTTAATTAGCAGGTCCTTCTTTGTCATATTTGTCCATATTTGTCCTGTTGCAGTAACTGTTGTAAAGATGCCACTTTAGTCTTTAAGAACTTTTCTGAACTTTTCATGAAGTCCTTCTGGTAAATAGATAACATCTGGTATGTACTTTAATAGGCTGCTTTTCGTAACTGAGAAAGATTGTTCTACTGGTGGACAAATTAAAATATCATAAGACTGATGGAAGTGTTTTGAACAAGGTGAAAACCTCACCTGGCACAATAAATGCAGGTTCACGCTTGTTTGAATGCCTTGAATGCCCTAGAGAGGGGACAAGGTGGTCTAGAGGCAAGGTGCTCGCCTCTCATGCCAAGGGTCCCGGGTTCTAAACCCGGGCAGTGCAGGCATGTTGGAAAGTGGATTTTTCTCATATTTTCAAGTCCCTGGTCCTATTGGGGGGTAGGATCGAGTAGTTCTTGGAAATTGAATTTTTCTCATATTTTCAAGTCCCTGGTCCTATTGGGGGGTAGGATCGAGTACCTAGTCTTCTCGGATAAGGACGACAAAATTCGGAGGGCCCGTGTGCACTTTGCGCACGTTAAAGATACCTTGGCAGTTGGAAATCGTAAAGAGCAGGCCGAAAGGCCGTTGCCCGGGCAAAATTGAAATAAATAGATTAAAATTTATCCATATCACCCCCCCCCCCCCCCCCCGCCAGAACAAGAAATAATAAAACAAGTAAAGTGAGGTGTAAATGCCAAGGGCAGCGAACCTCCTAAAATAAAGACCTCAAATCATTTGAATGCCCTAGAATATCAGAGCTCTCTTTCCACCACCATTTATTGAGATTTCACAAATTAAAAAGGAGTTTAAGAATTGCCCATCTCTAAAAATATTTGAGGATGAGATTTAAATATTGCAATCATCTTGTGTGAGCTGAAGATGTTGACAAGTCAATCAAAAGGAGTTAAAAAATTACTCACCTCTAAAAATATTATTTGAGGACGAAATTTGTATCATGTTGCTGTGATCTCATATGAGCTGAAGATGTTGACAAGATTGGAAACCCCATCGTCAAGGTTTTCCAGCTGGACTTTCCAGTGTCTCAAGTTGACCCAGAGTTTCAAGATGCTCCTAAATATGGGACATTGATGAGTCCTTGGAAACTTCGACTGTTGGATGAAACAGATAGTGTCAGAATCATGTACATGAAGATGTGCAGAATCATGTACATGAATATGTGCGCATCTTTTTATAATGCAATATACTGTATCATTAAAACTACATGTACCTTACCACATGCATCCAATCCAACAATAAAAAAAAACAACCAAAAGAAACACATGTTCACCAAAAAACCTCTTAATTCACACCACATAGTAAAGTTGCAGCTGTAAGCTTTGTAATGAGTAGGACAAAAACTGAAAAACTAAGTTTGATCACATATTAATGATATTATAGTACCATATTTTTTAATGGAATTTGATACAGATGTAACACACCTAGTTATAATTATTTTATGGTCTTACAGTTCGTTACAATTTTCCTGCTTTTCATTTATTTGATTAACAAAGGAGACTTATAGTTATAGAAACATTCATTCTGAGAGTTTGGAAAAACATGCAATACAGTTCTGCAGGATGAAAGTACTATAACTGCCTGCAGTTACAACAGGTACATCCTCTATTCAGTAACTGTAAGGTATGGAACCTCATCAAGTTGTATGCATTTGATATTCTGGGCCAACAAAAAAAAATCCAACGCAAAGAAAAGTATGTCACCTCTGAACTTCTATTCTAAGATTAGGACAAGAATCACAGAATGGCATGCTGATCAAATGGTAATTAAAGGTGATGGCGAGACTGTATACATACCTTGATGCTTCAGTGCTCATCAAGTTTAATGCCCTCTTGAAGTTTGAGTTGATATCTTCATGATGCTGGTGTTATCTGGATTTAGATCAACAATGTCCTGTGGAAAATAATCAGAATGATTTTGACAGGTGTTCTCCGAAAGCATCTAGATCTAGATCTTGGCCTAGATCTGTCACTGTGACATAATGCACCATCGGCTGCAAGAAGAAATACTTTTTTATTTACAAATCTGCTGAATCAACTTCCATTCTGAACAACTTCATTTCAATGTTTATATTATTATTATTTGTCATCTAAGACTGAAATCTAGATCTGGATCTAAATGTGTTTTTACAAGGTTTACAAATTACTTTTGCCAGTTTTCCACTGACACTAGTTAATGACTGTCAGGGTGAATTTTCACATTTTCCACTCTCAGGAATGCACTGGCATTCAAATTTCTGAAGGACTACTCAACCCAATTAGGCCTATGATCTCCAGAAATCACACTAAAGCCTTTAGGGGCAATAGTAAGACAGGATATTGAAATGATCAATCTTGTTTAAAAAACACAGATCTATAACAATACTTCCTCATAATAACCCTATCCCCAAGCCAAAATCTGACAAACCAGTCCCTTTTTACCCTCAATTCTGTCCATACATACAGCTATCTAGTCTAGATCTAGATCTACCCCTCAGTTGTAGAGAATCTGATATGGAAATCCTCCCCACATTTCAAATATCAAGATGTCTAGACCTAGATCAATTCTAGGCCGGCATGTACGCTATGACGATAAGATAAGATAAGATAAGATAAATTTTATTCGTCCTTGTACAAGGAAATTTGTTTTGATCATTGAATACATAACAATACAGTTACAGAAGCAGAAAGTATGATACATAGCGCGCACACAAACATATATACACACACACTGATAAATTAACAAAATTAACAGTGCACACAATATGCTTCCCTAACTAAAACACATTGACCTGACATGCAGGACATAATTCAACTGTACAGATTACGATCAAGATGACGACATTATTGTAACATCCTAGTTGATGATGGAATAAACGATTTAAAGTAGCACTCAGTTTTAGTTTTCTTTGACAACAGCCTTAAACTTCTTACAGATCTTATATATTTCTTGTTCAGGGGATGTTGGGGGTCATTTATAATAATATTAGCTTTTTTAATACAAGCACCAGTGTACAGCTCATCAAAATATGGCAGATCACAGATACAAATTTTGGATGCTTTTTTAATTAAACTAGACCATGAACCCGTTCTACGAACGGGTATTACGAAAGTAATCATTTGGTGTACAGGAAAGACAGAAAGGAAGAAACTTAATACATTCATGTACTGAAGTTTAAAGTAAGGAAACATTTTACTCACTTTTTACAACAGGACTTAAGGATACACAACATTGTCGTTTATCCGGTGTCTTTTTCTTGTCGGCATATAGCACAATCTGTAGTTCATCATGTTCCGAGCAAATATCAAGTGCTGATTGGAAGGACCGTACATAGGAATTACATTTTTTCATCTCCTGTTGAAGATCCTTAAGAATGACCTTGTCCAATTTTTCATTGCTGGTGTTGATAGTGGTGTCGACAAAATAAAGCTGTGCATATTTTGGTTCATCAGTTGAGCCCGGAGGAGGTGGCAATAAAGATCCTAATCTATGGCATAATTTGCCCTGGACTGTGAAGTTAGGATTAAAACCTGGCTGTCGAATTTCGTCACATCCTAAAGATGCTAAGGCTAAAGCATTGTTGTACGATCTGCTTTGCTCAACACAGTTTGGTTTAACATCTAAAGCATAATATTTTGCAAGGCTTGGTGGAGGTGGCGGAGGCAAATCAATTTTAATTTTTCCATTTTGGCAACAGAAAGTGTTCTTTTCCGAAGGCCATCTTAGTGCTCTACAGTAATCGCAGGAAATGATGGGAGCGCCACATGAGTGCTTTATATTCAACTGTTGAAGATGTGCATGTGTTTCCTGAAAAGAGTCTGCGTTACATGCAAGACAGTAAAACAATTCTCCCTTTCTTTTCTGAGTAATTTTCTTAGTCACATTAACAGTTGTTGGCAAAGCTGGATTGGAAGGATAATCTGCAGATGTAGAGGCAGAGGGGACGGCGACTGTTGGGGGATTGGAATGATAACCTGTAGATGTAGAGGCAGAGCGGGTGGCGATTGTTGAGGTATTAGTATTGGAAGGATAACCTGTAGACGTAGAGGCAGAGCGGGTGGCAATCGTTGAGGTATTGGAACCATAACCTGTAGACGTAGAGGCAGAGCGGGTGGCGACCTTTGACTTTGAGGTAGACGTAGAAGCGGCACAGGAATTGGGAGGATTATCTGTAGACGTACCGGCAGTGATCGTAGATCTGGTTGTAGTTATTTGTCGGGTAAGTCGTGGTGGGTCTACTTCACCAGACCTTATGTCATTGTTGCATTGTTTTTTCCGTTTGGGGGTTAGCCTGTTCTTTTTGGGTGGCATTATTTATGCGAGTATTGCACGACCATGATAAGAAATAGAGATGTAGTCCTATTACAACACAGTTTAAGTACGCAATTTGTGTCTCTCACTTTAACCTAAACACGTGAAGTTGCAAGTCCACGCTTTAATTTCTTCTCTAGACCATTTTCCTTTTCCAACTTTACACTTGAATTCCTTTAACACAGTTTAAGTACACAAATTGTGTCCTTCGCTTTGTTTTTTAGATCTAAAACTTTCTAACCCACGTCGAGTTTTAAGCCCACGATTTCATTTCTATCCTCTTTCCAACTTCAACCAACTGAACTGTCCCTCGCTTTGTTTCGTTAACAAAGTTTGACATCCGCTTGGCCGGTTAATTAGTTTGAGAAGCCAAAGCTGAATCAAGAGGAGGCTATAATTTAAATGGCAAGACTCGGTAACTTTAATCGCACTTCCTTCGCATTATGTCAAAACAATGTCAGAATAAAAACTCAAAAATACTTTGTGTGATTTTTACAGTATATTTTGAGCAACGGCAAGGACAGGCTGATATTTTGAGCAACGGCAAGGACAGGCTGTAAATTTTCTAACTGTGGAAGAAATTCTTAACTGACTTAAATTCTTAACTGTGGAAGAAATTCTTAACTGGTAAGCTTTTGAAACATGACACAACGAAAAAAAAACATTGGAGATTGACCCGGAAATGATCGTAAAGTAATCGTAGCGACCTTGATATTTTTTTTTCGTTAATCATCTTTTATTATCATATTGTATTTATCAAATTCTCGCAAAACCATTGATTTGTTGTGAAAATAAATATGCCCATGCAAATCTTCAGCCAAAATACCATTTATATGGGAAGTTTCATAACTGTATCTTGTGTGGTTTAAGAGTCTATACGATCTAAACATTTTTGGCCTAGGTTTATTATAATATGATTATTGATCTTATTTTTATCTTCTTGTAAGATATTTCCTCCCCAACAGACAACTCCATACATCAAAACGCTCTGAATAGCCATGGTGTAAAATATTTTCAGAATGCTTTTGCTAACTTTTAAAAAGCGGAGCTTTCTGAGGAAATACATGCGCTGGTTGGCTTTCTTGTATACATTATATGTTACATGCGCATGCCAGTTAAGCAATGAATCAATAGTAATGCCAAGATATTTGGCCTCTGTGACAATTTCAACCTCTTCATTGTTGATAGTAAGAGGGCAAACAGGATCGTTGTTATTTTTCCTAAAGTCAAAAACAAGCTCTTTTGTTTTCTTAACATTCAGTAGAAGATAGTTGTTATTACACCAACAATGAAAGGATTGTACAATGTTAGAATATTCGTGGCCAGAGTTAGGTAAAAGGCCTAAAATAGCAGAGTCGTCGGCAAATTTAAGAAGGTAAACGTTGTTGTGTGTCACAGTGAAATCATTTGTATACAATGTATACAAGGCAGGTGACAGCACGCAGCCTTGTGGCGCTCCTGTGTTTGTTGTGAGTAATTTGGAAAATGTGTTGTTTATATCCACAAACTGGCTTCTCTGTGTTAGAAATTCGAAGATCCAGCTCTTTAAAAGAACTCACGTGTAGGTTGGTAAGCTTTTGAAACATGACACTTACTTGTAAGCATCTTTTGTGAGACCCTTCGCTTATTCTCAATGTCCCGAAATGGCTGCAGACGTACGAAGCTGTTGCTACAACAAACTCCACTGGGTAGACTCTAGATCTACTTTCCTTTCCGCCTTGTCGGAATTTTTAATGTCGTATTTTGCAAAAGATGTCTTCACCAGTTCCTTCAAGCATTGTAGGAATTCCTCATAAGAGGCAAATTCCCGGTCTGTAGTGAAACTCGCCACACCTGACATGATTATACCGAACAGGCAGGAGAGAAGAGAATGAAAGCGGAAAGCCTACAGCCAATCTTTGCGAGTGCGCATGCGTAAGCGGCCGTGCAATAAAACGAAATACAAACGGGCACGGTGGTGGACCGTGCATAAAAATTTGCTCTGAGAAAGAGAGAGAGAGAGTGAGCGAGACAGGGAGAGAGAAAGAAGCAGTGCAGTATGTTGAGCGCTTCGCAGGCAGCTCCATTCTGCTCTGTGGTTGACATGTTGTTTCTGTAAAGCGCATAGAGCATTTTAAATGGATATGCGCTATATAAATGCTATACATTATTATTATTATTATTATTAAAAACACTCACATACAAAATTTACTTTAAAAAACTAAAGTGAGAAACAGATACGTTGCTAAATGAACAGACCATTTGCATCTTTTGACAACAGTGAACACATTTTTGTTGCAGGGTTTGGCAGGGTTTCCCAGTCACAAACAAGAAGCTCCTAATTTAACCCACACCCTGGGCCCGACGGCTTAGACTTAAAGCCCGCTGTCCGGTCAATGACCTTACTCACGCAGAATCTTATCTAGGTCACATCTTATCTAGATGTAAAATGTTGTGGTCATCCTCGAGCCTTTCTTTACATTGTATTGAAAGGGGGATTACACTTTTGTCGTAATCAAATTGTACTTCTGAGACTTCCCAATAATGACATGGACAGGTCGATTCAGTAATTTTATTATTTGACTGGTCAATGCTATAGGTGAGGCAGTCTAGAAAATCCAGTCATGATGCAAAAATTTCACAATTGGAGTTATTTGTACCATCATGTAGCAGAGGTTTTGCAGAGCAATTTTGCTTCAATTCAATTTTTTAAAAATATCTTCACTGCAACCAAAGTTATGGCATTTGAAAGGTACAAAACACACAGATGTTATTATTACAGTTATAAAAATGAGAAAACCGTGTCTAAAGTCAATGCACATGTACTTATTGTCATACATTACTTTGTCTGCTAATAGACTTAAATATAGAATTTTTGCACTTAAAACTCAATTGGAAACCCGATGCTATAAAGTTTGCCTTTTCTAGCAGACGATGTTCTCTTGTTACAAAGATGCGCAACTCTTACAAAATACTACAGAGCCAACGTATTCATGATGGGCACTAACTACTAGATGTGAATGAAAACCTGTGGAATTTCCCTTTTCATTGGTATGTGGTGTGACAGAGTGGGGAAATATGAGTGCACGTCCAAAAGACGACAAAGTTGTTGATATTACGTAATATCAACAAATTTGGTCCACTACATTCAAAATGCAAAATTAAAATATTTAGAAGCTTTATTTCATGCTAAAACCTACACACAAGATGTAGTGAATGGATGTAGAATGAGGTTCTTACCTTGGCTAAATTAGACCGTGGGTCACTCAGATGACCTTTGGACGCCGATTACTCAATGAGCACTAAGATTTTCGCAACCTGACGGGTTTCTCAGACTGCCTCACAGAATTATACTTATGTACTTGCATGAGTTTTCGACCCCGTTATAAAGGCTATCTTCACGTTCTCTCATTTCAGAAGTGGACTTGTACAGTAAGAACAGCAAAATGAAACTGATAGTTCAGTCTCCCACACTGTCTGAACTTATCCTTATACAGCTGGCGTGGTCGTCTCTGATTCTCAAAGGTACGTGCAGCATTTGGAGCCTCCATATTCTTAATTTCGTCACTCAAGACACAACAGCATCCATGTAGGTTGATGCATCTATTAGGATCTAATAAATTTTTATCTGTAAATTATTTTCACTAGGGCTGATGTTTAATGATTTACATAAATATGATATCATGGACATTAGCTTGTCGCTTATCACAAACCATATAAAGCAGAGACTAGGAAACATTTTAAGAATAATAGTTTTTTGTGTCTTTGTATAGTCGAGGGGCAAAGCTCTCAAATGGCCTGACATAAAAATAACAAAAAAGTGCTGATTTTGCTCTAAATGTTAAAAGAACCATGTTGGACTACTGAAACTGCCAGAGATGAGATAATGGATGGCAACGCAAAGAAATTAAAGAAAAACACCACCGAAGCGACACTGCTGATTAGCACTTTTTTCAATGAAAGTGATAATAAATTAATAATGATTCTTTGCAAATGCAAGACTTATATACAGAACTGCTTCACATATTGAGAAATGTTAGCAAGTTGCATCTGTTGTTGAAGTGCAGAGAGATACACATTATATTGCATGCAATAATGAGTCGTTTCATCTCTGCAGTTCAACTAGTTCAAGCCAGGTTCACTCAATTAAAATTTTATCTGAATGTGTAGTAAAAGCAATATGTGAGAACTAGAGAAGGAAAAAGGTCAAGTGCACAAACCTGTGTGGACTTTTGTGTTGCTGAGATTTTCTCAGGTGAAGATCTCAAAGCAGTAGCAAAAGTCATTGACAATGTCGTTTTTGGTCGTGTGGCGATGACTGCATTTCTTGCCTGCGCAAAGGTACCTCCGTTCTGGGCTTCACCTTTGAATGGCTTTCACTTCAAGCCATTTGTGGCAGCTTTTGTCAAAGGCTGTGTGGTTGACTTGACCAGTTAGGGCATTTTGGCTTGGCTATGCAAGCCCTGTTGTCTCAATGCACTTTGCTGCCGCAGTGAGCACAAACAGCTGGTCTTTTGCAGTTTGACTTGCCATGTGCATAACACTGACAGTTGAAGCATCGCATTGGATTTGGAATGTGTGGCGACACTGGTACCTTCAGGAAAACCACCTTGACCTTAGTAGGAGGCTTTATTGTACATTTATCGAATATCAGGATGATGGAGCTTGTTTCAATCAGCTGATCTCTGCGGTGAATTTCGATACGCCGGGCTTTCAAGACTCCTTCTACGTTGTCTATAATGTCTGCCTCACTTTCTTGATCCACTCATGGGTGCGGATTATGCCACGAGAGTTGTTCAGGGTTCTGTGGGACTGAACAGTGACTTGCACACCATTGAATGACGTCAATTTTAGCAGGTTGAGTGAGTACTGTTTCTTGTTGCACTCCACTAGCAGCTTGCCAGCTTTCATCCAGTTAACTGATTTCAGTTCTCCAGCAACACTTTGCACCGTTTTATGAATTACAAAGACGCCCAGGCCTGGCCTGACTCACAGCTATTCAAGTCCAGCAGCGGGGTCGGTCTATTGCAAATGCCAGGAGGATCCACCCAGTTCTTCCTGCGTCTTTTTTAAGTTGGGAATTGGGCAAGGGTCAGAAGAAGAGTTTATTTCCATGGAGTTTGGAGTAACTTTTCATCTCTGGGGCTCTCCATCTGCCGCCGAGTCCAAGAAGTTGAGCCTCGCTGGAAAACAAAAATCGGTTATGCGAATGAATACTATTGTACTGCTAGTGGAGTGCGATAAGAAAGAGAACTCACTCAGCCTGCTGAAACAAACGTCGTTTAATGGTGTCCCAGTCATTTTCACACTCACAGGAGGTAAACAGTCAGTGTGGAATAATTTGCACCCGTAAATAAGATGGGGACAGCGAGGCAGATCAGATGTTTTTAACAATGTTGAAGGAGTCTGGCAAGCCTGGTATATCAAGATCCCCTGAGAAGATCAGCTGACTGAAACAAGTTCCATCAATCTGACATTCAATACAATAAAGCCTCACAATAACCCCAAAAGGCGTTTTCCTGCAGGTACTAGTAATTAACTGTACATTCCATGCTACATCTCTGTTGCTACCTGATCAGATCCAAACTAGACCACGGTTGTATCATCTCTAGATCAGCTAAACCATCATGCCTGAAAATGTTAGACCCTGTACACCACTGAGGGCTGCGTCTTGTTCTGGGTGCTGTTTGCACATTTCAAGTCGAAAGTCTGTGTGTAGAGGCAAATGAAGCGTCCCTGTCTGACAGTGACAGAAGAGATTATAAACTCTCTCTTCAGTATGGATTGTCTCACCCAGACAATCCCACTTACAATTTAGTTTTCAATCAAAGATACATTGGCAATTTTGAATCTTTTCAAGATGTCACCCCTCCTTTTTACCTTTGGATACGGTCTTTGCTGGCTGGCTATTAATACATGTAACTTCATTAACATTTCCGTACACCTTTATTTTACCCCCGATCCGTACGTCCTGGGTAGTTTTGTAGACATAGTGCTATGTAAAGAAAAATTTGTAATTAAACTATACTGGTTGCAGTTTAATTATAATTCTACTAGGAAACTTAGAGTAAGTGGAGGGAGTTAACGAGAGAGTGTCCTGCGCACGCATCATTCAGCTTTAAATAAGTCCGAAGACGATTTGGCCACATTTTATCATGATCACCCCAAAGATAATTTGTATTGTGAACATGGTTTGGGATGGGACTGGAGGGCGTTAACTCCCTTCACTTACTCCAAGTTTCCTAGTAGAATTATAATTAAACTGCAACCAGAAGGAAGTGAAAGCATTTTTAGGCTTAGTGGGATATTACCATGAATTTGTTCCTAACTTTGCAGCGATTGCAGCACCATTGTCTGATTTACTTAGAAAGGGCCAGCCTAATGTAGTTCAGTGGGAAGAAATGCAGGAAAAAGCGTACACTTCTTTGAAGAATGCCATTATCTCCAAACCCGTGTTATATAAATCTGCCAGATTTTTCCAAAGAGTTTGTCTTAGCAACTGATGCATCAGATCGTGGGTTAGGCGCTACTCTTATGCAGGAACACGAGGGAAAGTTGTACCCTGTGGCATATGCCAGTCGTAAGCTATTGCCTCGCGAGACAAAATATTCGGTCTCAGAGCGCGAATGTTTAGCTATTATTTGGGCTGTAAAAAGTTTACTTTGTATTTATATGGGAAAGAGTTTGTTCTCCGAACTGACCATCGGTCATTAGAGTTTTTGAATTCTGCCAAATTTGATAGTCCAAAGTTATTACGATGGAGTTTATTTTTACAGTATCGATTCAGGATTCACTATGCAAAAGGCCAAGAAAATGTCTGTGCCGATTTCCTGGGCAGAGTATTTTAAAGTAGTACTCTGTCAGTGAAATGCAATTATACTGCAATTGGGGACATAGTTCATCTGTGACTGAATATTGAATTGATGGCTGACAGAAAGTCATGATGTATTCGTCACATTTTGATTTTATGCTATGTCATATTATTTGTTACCTATGGAACTTGATATGTAATTTTTGAAAATGTAACCCAATGGAAACTGCGAGCAAGCAGTGTTTGTATTATGTTGCAATGAAGTAATTTACGAGTGGTCCAAGCTTGGGCAGTGTTATATTGCATTATTGTAACGTGTTCTTGACCTAGTATGATGAAGCTAGACCCTGATCAGTGGTCGATAATTATTGGTTTTTTGCCATTGTACCCATGAGTTATGCATTTTGTGGGATAACCATGTTATGTACAACGAATTATGTGCTATGGTTCGTGCACAAAGCATTATGTAAACAATGGACCATCGTTTCACCATGTATGATTTGTAATAATATCCTTGACCATCGTTTCACCACAGTATTGGTATTGTATTAGTCATTGTATTGGTAATGCAAAGGATACTGCATTGTATTGTACAGTGCACTCTCCCGATTACGACATCTCCGAATAACGACATTCTCCCGATAACGACATTGACCCCCGGTCCCGATTTTTTTACTATATGTTATTAGTAATAAAACTCTCTAAATAGCGACATACTTTTTAGACCACTCTCCGGATAACGACATTGAGTTAGCAATAATCGGCTGTGACTTTGCTAGATACAAAAATAAAAATAGCTAAAATATTGTTTCCGGTCAGTTTCATTTCATTCTCTGAGCCAATAAAAACACTTCTTTTCCGACCAATGAAATGTCCTACCAGAGGCACCTCATAGCCAATGAGATCGCTTTGTTATCGGCCAATGAAAACACACCTGTGTCTATTGTCGTCGGAACAAAAAGGGTGACGCGCATTAAATGAGTCAGTCATCACATCGCTGACCGCTGAATCGATTGTATTCACCCGAGAACAATAACGCACCCCAAGATGTCGACAGCTGCTGTTAAAAAAAAGAAAGATACTGGTACGTTACATTCTAAGGGTCTAACCACACCCCTTTTTCCGCCATCTTGAAAATCTCCGAATAACATGTTCCCGATAACGACATGCACCTCTGGTCCCGAGCCATGTCGTTATCGGGAGAGTGCACTGTATTTAAGATGACATTTGGGAAGGCACTGAAATTGTTATTAATTATAATAGGATTAGCAACTACCTTTGTGAGATTGGGAGTACTGTAAGATTGTTATTTCATGATATTGCAGGCGCTGTATAATGTTTTTAGAGTTGAAAAGATGTTCAACTTAAATTGGGGAGTTGTGTAGCGTCTGCAAGCTGCCCCTTGCCCTCCCTCGTTTTTCTTGTCATACTGGTGTCTGAGCATGTGTTCACTTCTTTTTCACTTTATTGTTGACGTTCGCCAGAGTGAACTCCGTGACCTTACCCTCCCTTTCTTGTGAGTAGTTTTTTCCCTCGCTTGGTTGTTGACACTTTTCGTAAATGTTAGATTATTCCTGAACCTTCGATAAAGGTGTGGAAATAAATGTTTACGCCAGATTTGGCCTTGAGTGATGTAACCTGTGGCCGTATGCATAATCAATGCGTAAACTAAAGTAAATACGTTGACTGGTGTTAACACGAGAAATTGTATTCATTTCTTGCGTTAACACCAGTTAACGTATATACTTTAGTTTACGCATTGATTATGCATACGGCCACTGGTGACGTATTGATACGTGATTGGTTAGTTTATGTGTTTCGGGCGAGAGCAAAAGTTACATTTATTTTGGGAACTTTCTACAGAAATACCTATATATATATATGGACCCATGTGAGTGGTTGGTCGGTGAGTAAGTGAGTTTCCTTTTTGTGTGGCGTAGGATATTTAGTTGTTCGCTGGTGCCTTCCTAGTACATGTATTTTATTGTTAAGATACAGTTATTAAACTTTAGTATTATTTAATCGATCGTTGGATCTCGTGTTTATTTATTCTACAGCTGTAATAGTTTCGTTTTTTAAAGGGTTGTAGTTAGATCAACTAACTCCCCCCTACTATATAGTATAACGTGCTAGAACAACTTCAGCTGTTACAGGGGGTTTGAAACTAATCAACAGTTGATTTTCATCTTTACGTAAATAAGTTGTTCTCTCAATATATGCAGATAAATATATATACTGAGACATAAAGAAGAAATCCCATGGAATTTGGGCACCACAATCTCTGGCATATGTCCATTTGGTTTTGTTGTCTTAGTGATGTCCCCAATGGCTATTCTAGTTTCATTATCGAAAAATCTTATATTTTTTATACTGAGTCAGAGTGACACAATTGTTTGACCCCTTCTTGCTGAACATAGCAACAACAGCGTTGACACTTTAAGTGTGAGCTGTTTTAAAGACAGTTTATCAGGAGGGTCCCATTTTCCCAGCAGTTTCAGAACGGTGTCAGGGTTCCATGTTAGAGACTATCGTGGCAAAGCTGGTCTGTTATGGAAAACCCCTTTCATAAACCGTTTTATAATGGAATTTTCTCCAATATTATTTTGACTAATAGCAGATATGGCACTTCTAGCTCCATTAATGCTGCTATAACCAAGGCCTTTATTGTATAGATCAGTGAGAAAGTTAAGTACTTCCACCACACTGACATAAAATATGTCAACATTTTCCTTTTTACAGTGTTCAATCCATTTGTCAATATAAGTAGAATATTGTTTGATTGTTCCTTTCCTCCATGAACTCATTAAGATGTCTATAGTTTCCTCTGAAAGTTTTTGTTTTTTTGAATTTCTGGCGGATAATCTGCAAGCTATCAACTTTAGTCTTTTTCCCAGAGGATGGACTCTGTCCAAGTATATTGGATGTTTCAGTGTATCCTTTCCCCGAGAAAGTTCCAGTGGTTCTTCCACAAGCAGTCTTAAAAGTTTTGGCCACCAATTCTGGGTTGGCCAATGAGGAGCAATCAGACACATTTCTCCTCTGTCTTCTTCCAACTTCTTTAGTACTTTTGAAATCATGCTAAATGGAGGAAAACAGTAAGCATATATAAACTTCCAATTCAAATGAAATGTATTGCAGTAGATGGCATAAGGGTCAGGTCTCCAGGCAACATAAGGCAGAATCCTGTAATTTAATCTAGAGGCAAACAAATCCATATCAAAAGGTCCATACCTTTCTTCCAGTACTTTGAATATTTCCTCATTAAGCATCCATTCAGTCTCATTTCCACCTTTGTTTCTAGATTCAAAATCTGGTACTGAATTGAGTATTCCAGGAATATGAGAAGCAGTACGGGTCAGATCTCTTTCTAGAGCAAAGATCCATGTCTCTTATAATATCATTAAGTCCATCTTTCCCACTTCCCATTTTATTGATACCAATGACTGTAACTGTATTGTCACTGAATATGTTCTTTTCTTGCCTCCTTACAAAAACATAACAATCCCATTTTGACTGCTAAGAGTTCTAAAGGGTTAATGTGCAGTAGCCGTTCCTGTGCAGTCCACGCTCCTCCTGTTTTATTATTCCCACAAGTTGCTCCCCAGCCCCACAGGCTGGCATCTGTATAAACAGTTCTAGAAAATTCTTCTTCTTGGATGCTCTTTGGGTAATTATTCACGTTTAGAACCCACCATTTTAAATCATTTTCCACTGGCTTTGTGAGTTCAATGATAGCCTCACAATTGCCCTTGAATTCCTTTAATTTCTTATTTCTATAATTCTCAATCCTTTTAAAAAATATAGGGGCAAATCTGTTTCCTGGGGCGACTGCAACTAGTTTTCCTATCACCATGGACAGTTCTCTGATGGAAAGTTGTTTCTTTGTAAGGAAGTTTCCACAAATTTCCTTTATATTCCTCATCTTTTTATCTGTGGGCCTCACTGTCATGTCTTTCGAGTCAATAGTAAACCCTAGAAAATCTATAATTTGAACTGGGGTGAAGACCGACTTCCCAGTGTTAATAGTGAATCTTAGTTTATCTAATAAATTTGCAGTCTCGTTGACGCTGTCTAGGCATTTTGAGAAGTCATCTCCTATAATAAGTAATAAATCATCCAGGTAAGCTGAGATAATATGTCCTAGTGCCCTTAATTTTGATAAGGGGACCTTTGATAATTTTGTGAAAATTCTAGGTGCATCTCCGAAGCCTTGTGGGAGACAATTAAATTCATATAATTTCTCACGAAATTTGAAGCGAAATAATTTCCGAAACTCTTTATCCACCGCTACTGAATAGTAAGCGTCTTTCAGGTCAATTTTTGCAAAATAAACATTTTTGTGACTAGATTAAGAGCTGAAGTAAGAGATTCCATTTTGAAATGCTGTTTCTCTATAATTTCATTGAAGTTTTTTTAAATTTAGAATAATTCTAAAGGATCCATCATCTTTGGGTCTTAGAAATATATTCGAGAGCAAAAGGCTCTTGCCTTCCAAATTGTCTGTTTTTACTTCAGAAATAATTCCTTTCTTCAAAAACGATTGAACTTCCTTCTCCACCAACAACCGTTCCTCTTTTGAGAAGTTAATTTCTTGTTTATTTTTCAGTTCTGATTCATCTGATAGTTCAAACGATATTCTAACACCTTTTATGTATCCTAAGATATTTCCATCAGATGTAAGAGTTTCCCATACATCTATGTGTACTGCAGCTTCCCTCCCATAAAATTCTCTTAAATTTCTCAAAGAGGGTGTGTCATCATTTATATGCACCTTATTATTTATTTCCATTGTCCTTGCCCCTTCTGATTTCTCCACTGTTTGTTTGCGTTTTTGTATTCTCCTCTTTCCTTTGTCAATGGTTACTGATGTTGTTGTCCCCGCCAGTTTATTTTTGGTTTTGCTGAACCGGACGACTGACGGTCCCTCCGGTTCTCCTTCCAGTTTTTTGGAGCCATGCTCAGTTCTTAATTTTGCTTGACTTATTAAGATCGTCTACCTTTCGGGACAAATTGTCCCCAAACAACAATTCCAAGGATTCCTCATCGTCTTTCCGTTTATTGTTGCAGGGGGGTTTGTATTCCTTTCGTATGTTGTCCCTTATCCCTTCTTTTCTTCTCTGACTTATTTCCGTGACACATGAAGATGTCATCTTTATAATGTCCTCAGCAATTCCCTCACAATGTTTGATGTCGATTGCTTTCTTATCTTTCCTAGATTGTCTTAAGATGTTTTTAAGTTGGACAGCTGCCGTAAGACTTTCACTGCCACTGTCTGTGTTTTTTGTAATTTTTCATCCCTCTGCCTTTGTCTTTTGGGAAGTTGCTTCCAGATTTCAAAGTTTGTTTTAGGGACACATAGTGCCCTACAGTTGGCTGGAACATGGTATTTGTCGAAGACTTCCTTCACTTTGTTGAAATCCACCACTTCTCTTAATCCATCATCGATGGTGTCTGCCAACTGTTTATTGATTTCCTTCCCTACTGGCTCTTCTTTCTTAATTGGTAAACCAATGGCTAAATTCCTCCTCTGAATCACTTACATTCTGGTACATAGATGAAGGATTTTCAGAGTCTGAATCTGAATTAAAGTCCATCATGCCTGTTTTCGACTTTCCCTGCTTTGGACTTGATGCTTTCGCATTCTCTATGATTTTAGGCCTAGAGGGTCGTTTGGGACTTATTTCTTCCTCTTCTGATTCTTCAGAATCTGTAATGTTTTTTCCCTTTATGTCCACACTTTTGTGACAGACTCACTGTCATGAGTCAAGTGTTATTAAATCTCATGCAGAGCCATGAGTTGTTTTATTACCAGGGCCATGAGAAATTGGCTGGTGGCCTTGAACGGTCGTCGCGTATTATTGTTTATGAGTAAGGAATTGCAAAGTTAAACTATTAGATTCACGCTTTTCGGTTTTAATGTGCGGGATTAAAAGTAAAGGACTAGGGGTGAGACAAGGTGGGGATAGTTGACATTGTTAAGTATGACTAGACAAGTTTTTGCACGTTAACTGGCTGGTAGAATAGTGCAGACTATATTCCTACATTCAAAATGGTGGGGGTTTCGGCCAATGAGATTGCTGAACTAATTTGGCCAGCGGACTAGCCCTGCTGGGTAGTTGGATAGTATAAAACATTGTGTAACGTTGAAATTCATTGAATACAGACGAGCAGAAGCATCGTGTCGTGACGTATTTCCGGTTGGCCAGTGCCTGAACTGAGTGGCACGAAGACTAGTCCATTGTCATCGGACTGAAGGAGCCTAGAGAGAGAGAAAGCTCATAGAAAGAAAGATTTTGGTTGGACTGACCTTAAGAGTCCACGCTGCGCTCTGCTGATGTTCGCGCCTACTGGCTAGGCGTGACCAACGGTAACTCATCTTTTTCGCTAGTAATTGATAGAAGTCCAGAGATAGGGAGGAAACCCACTGCCTCGTAGAAAGTCTGAGAAACCCACAGCTTGGACTCGACGAACGAGTGTATTATTAGCTTGTGTCTCATTACGGCACGAGCTCACTGATAATTGATATGAATGTTAGAGTCAGTAGCTGGATAGAATTATATGTACAAGCTTCTTAATACCTACAAGCCGCAATCGTGCTTCTGTAGGCTTTGAATATACTGGGCTTTCCTAGCCTTCATTGTACCTTGAGAACCAACCCATATATATTATTTCTGGAGAGTTTGTCTGGCGACTGGCCAGTGGCGACTCAACTACTTTATATATATTGATATCTTATTTGTCTTATATTATACCATGTGGATATTGAGGGCAGTACAATTGATAGAATTATAGTCACATAACTATGCTACATTAAGTTAATAAGTGGAAGCTTTTACTTTTTGAATATACCTCTATCGTCTTTTGTTATATTAGTATTTATTACATATGGCCCGGCCGGCCTGAGAAATCTATACTTTTGTTATTTAATAATTTCTTGTGTGTTTATGTCCGAGTGTGAGTTAACTGCCTGTCGTGCAGTCACTATATCCCCAAGACCATAACTCTGCTCGTGACACTCACTGTCGTTCAAAAATCCCCTCTTCCTCCCGGTGTAACAGGCCAAAATATACCCCCCGTCCAGACTGTTATGTGGTGATAACAAACAAAGAGAAGTCAGTTGTAGCCGGGAAGATAAGCAACTTTATTCTGGTAATATTTACAGGTCATTAGTTATATACAGTATCGCAGTAGATGTACATAATAATGCATAGAGTAATGAGGGTCACCAAATATCAATAAAGATAAAGTCATTCACACACTTTCATACTTTAGAATAGGTGACCTAATGTATTACCAACTCACTGAGAGTAATGCAACATGAAAAGTAATGTAAGTAAAGTGGTGGTGTTAATTAATCACACAACGCATAAGAGGTAAATTATTTCCCTTACTACGTAATTAAGTGTAGGTCTAACCAAGGGCAGTAACTAAGTAAATTACATGTATGCATAATTTCCCTTGATTATATATGGATATATAACACAGACTATACCCGGGGTTAAACTGGCCTAGCCCAGAATATACCCCGGGGTATATTCTGGGCTAGGCCAGTTTATACCCCGGGGTTACTTTGGGCTAGGCCAGACTATACCCCCCCAGTCCAGATTATACCCCCTACTTTTTTTTTTAAAAACAAGTCAAGACCACAGAACAGACCACCTGTTCTTTATCACTGTCATCAGATATCATATTAATACCTACATGAACACATTCTTGACACCCATAAATCATAATACAATTTATAGGAAATAATAATAACAGTTTATTTCAGCCTTAGTTTAAATTGTTTACATATGGTGTATACATTCTTGACTCCTGTTAATCGTGATACATTTTAGAGGAAACAAACATGCATTAAAATGCATTGATATACAAAAGGATTGAGTATCCATTCAAACTGATATGATTAGACTTCAGCATTAATTTCATGCTTGTGTGTTGATATTACTATTATTATTATTTTGATAATTGGTTGGCCATGAGTAAACCATCCATTGTATTTTTTGTTACAATGATGAGGAGAGAAAAGGCTGGAAAACAACACACATAGAAAAAAATAATAAAAACATATTAATAACCCAACTGACAGATGGTGCAAGTTCATCATCCACGTCACATAAAACTAAATAGGCACTAAATTTTTTCGCCAGATGAACTCCACCTGTCCAGATCTACTTGAAACGTTACAGAATGCTAGTCAGTAATATACATTAATAACAATAAGAACACGAAATCATCTTATTTACTCTTGAAAATAAAGAGAAATATCAATATCAGAATCATCATCATCATCTTGGAATAATACAAAGATATAAGAGGGAGTGTAGAAACAGCAGCAATATGTGTCTATCAACTGCATTTATAAAGTGTGTTAAATCTTTTCAAATATTCAAGTAGAACTGGACAGAAAGCTTTAGTGAAATAGCCTTGACAGGTGTGTAGACCGACCGAGTAAGTCCACTGAGACAAAAGTAGTGCATTGTAAAAAGTAATTAGATCTATAGCATGTTAAGGCAAAATTCGATGGATTATGTTGCATTAACAGTATTTCTTGTTAGTGAATATTATTCTTTGATAGCATATTTGTAGAAAGATATAATATACATTTCATGTATCTTATGTTTTAAGACACTGGATTAGTTTGCAAAGGCATTTGAAATATTGAACTTACGTGTTATAGTGAATAAAGGTTTGTCACTCGCGAGTGAAATAAAATTAAAAACAAAAAAAAGACCTTGTCCGTCTTTACCTTCCTTAGCTTGACACGTCCCTTGCCAGAGGATTTAACAACTGTGTATTCGCACACAAAAACACTCTAAAAAGACTTCATTTTTATGAGCGTCTTAATTATTTCATCCATTGTGACTAAGTGTATGTCAGTGCCATAACTGCCAAACAAACAATAGGGTGCAAATTTTACTCATGGGCAACCAACTATAAAAACAACTACAACATGACAACGAACGTGAGTGAAATGAGGGTTGAATCATAATTATCAGTTTGAATGGATATGCACCCCATATCATATCAATACATAATAATGCATGTTTTTTCCTCTGAATTGTATTATGATTTACGGAGGTCAAGAATGTATGTATGTATGTATATGTATTACTATGGTGCCCGTTGACAGTGATAAAAAAATGAATTAAACTATGATTGAAATAAACTGTGGTGTTTTGGCCAAACTATATTCCTCCAGTCCAGATTTTACTCCCATATTCAGGCAAAATATTCAAGGATACAACATTAAGTTTTAAAAATTTTATTTTACCCGCAAGTGACATGCCTTTATTCACTATAACACATAATTGCAATCCTTCAACTGCCCTGCAAACTAATCCAGTGCCTTAAACCGCCAGTTACATGAAATGTATTCCTTTCTACAAATAAGCTATCAAAGAATTTACTAACAAGAAATGTTAACGCAACATGATCCATCGAATTTTTGCCGTAACATACTGTAATTACTTTCTACAATGCAGTTGTCTCAGTGGATTTAATCTGTCAGTTTTCACGACTATCAAAGCTACTTTACTCAAGCTTTCTGTCCAGTTCTACTTGAATAGGTGAAAAGATTTAACACATTTTTTACATATACATGTAGTTGGTACACACACTTTGCTGCTTATAGATTCTAGAATGATATGTAGGTCATTTTTACATTCCCTCTTAATTTATAATATTCCAAGATGATGATGATGATGATTCTGATATTGATTATATTCTCTTTATTTTCAAGGTAAAAAAGATGATTTCGTGTTCTTATTTTTTATTACTGTGTATATTACTAGTTAGCATTCTGTAATGTCTCAAGTGGATCAGGACAGGTAAAGTTCATATGATGTGAAAAAATTTTAGTATGTATTTAGTTCCGTGTGAAGTATTTAATGTCTGCTTGATGATGGAATTGCACCATCTGTCAGTTGGGTTATTAAAATGTTGTTGTTGTTGTTTTCTCTGTGTGTTCTTTCCCGGCCTTTTCTCTCTGCATTATTTTAACTTTATATGTAAATCTAATTGTTATGACATATCAAGCGCATTCCTGGTTTTCAAAAATTAAAATAAAATTCAGATGGCTTTACACTTATGAGTCTTATAATTATTTCATACCTTGCCACTAAGTATATGTCAGTGGTGCCAAACAAACAAAAAATACAATATATGTCTATCTCATGGACAACTAATTACAAAAAAAAACAAAAAAAAAAACAATAATAATACCAACAGGCACAAGTAAAATTAGTATTAAAGTCTAATCATATCAATTTGAATGGATTTTCAACCATTTTTTATTTCAATGCTTTTTAGTGCATGTTTATTTCCTCTTAAATGTATCATAATTTACAGAGTCAAAAATGTATGCTTCAGTATGATACCTAATGACAGTAATAATGAACAATTTAAACTAAAGTTGAAATAAACTGTGGTCTTGACTTGTTTTAAAAAAAAAAAGTAGGGGGTATAATCTGGACTGGGGGGGGGTATTGTCTGGCCTAGCCCAAAGTATACCCCGGGGTATAAACTGGCCTAGCCCAGAATATACCCGGGGTATATTCTGGGCTAGGCCAGTTTAACCCCGGGTATAGTCTGGCGGGGGTATAATCTGGCCTGCTACACCGGCTCTTCTCTCAGTGGATCTAGATCTACATCTGTCTCCTTCTAAAAGGAAGGCTAGAGCTTGCTTTATAGAATGAACTAATAGCTGTCTTAACCTCCCCCCCCCCCCCCATTTCATCTTTAAGTGTTTCAAAATTCGAGGTTGAGGGTCCCTCGTCAGGTCCTTCTCCCGGAATGGGTTCGGATCCACTGTTCGGTCTGGATCTAGCACTCCTAGATGTTTTACCAGTCTCCAAAGTTGTTTGTGCCTTTCCCGTTTCTTTTCCAGATTCAGATCCCCCTTCTGATTCTGATTCCCTGAGAAACTTCTTAGATCCCTTGAACATAGCCGAAAGGCTAAGTTGCTTTGTGTTGTCAGCCATTGAGATCTTTGATTCACAGATAGTGGGTAGTGCAACCAGTTGAAATAATATTAATAGAAACAGAGAAGTCAAGTTGCACTTAGTGCGTAAAAAAACCAAAATCTAGAATCTAGGTCAGTAGATCTAGAACAAGAAATCTAGACTAACAATGCTTTGCATTCCCGATCGAAATCGTACACCCGTCTCCAGTAGATAGATCTTGACTAGATCACAGTTACAGGCAAACCATAGATCAGAATCCTTATCTAGCTAGAGAACTAGATCTAGATCGGCTTTCGCCCTCCAGCCCAGGCCAAACTAGGAACTGGCTGGGTAACCCTGCGTTTTCAAACGACAAGGGCAATGTTACCAGACTCAGAAAATATCAGTCTGGAATCGGTAAGCACTTCCCAATTCGTTCCCGAAGGAGAACGGGGGGATATGTAACACTTCAAGACTTTCCGAACACCACCACTAGAATGAAGCAAGAGAATATATACCCAAATTCACGAGCGAGTTGAATTCACGGTAGCCATGATGCGTTGGCGGAACACAAAATGAATGATGCGTGCGCAGGACACCCTCTCGTTGATTCCCGGAACTTACGAAAAGTTCCGAAGTAGAATATGTGTTTTTGCCAAAGAGTTTATAATAAACCTAGGTAAGACTCGGTCACGTCACATGTCCGCAAATAGAAAGCCCGGCACCCATCTTTTCTTACGGCAAGCGATTGCAAATACTGTGTCAAGGCCAGTGCTAACGAAAGTAGTTTTTGTCGGAAGGCCTCAGTATTTTATTCTTGTTCATTCCTCTTTAGAGATGGAGGTTCAAATTCACCCGTACATTTTGTATTTTGTCATAATTCATAATGTTCGTTTTTATTCTTTTGGTGGGATTACATTTTTTACATTTTCGTGGTTCACCCAATCCATAAATTAAGTCTGCTCATTACTACTGTAATCCCCGTTCAAACAATCTAAAAGACCGTATTATTTTAGGCTTAGATTTGTCTACTTTAGCCGTACTGTCTGGGTCGAGGCAGGCTTGCCGTAAGTTGGCTTTACTTTAGCCGTACTGCCTAGGTCGAGGCAGGCTTTCCGTAAGTTGGCCGCCATCTTTACTTCACCTACCGACGACGCCACGCGGAGACTTGCGTAGCGCTAGTCTGACCTCTAGCTATATATAACCTCTTTGGTTTTAGCTGATCTGTATGTCCAGGTTAGTTTTGCAGACACACATTCCTTACACTACAGTCAGGAGATCCATCTTTGATTACTATTTATGATGGAGATATTTAGGGTGGCTTTTTCTTTTATGGGTATGACACATCTGTGCTCAACTAGACCTTGTAATACTTAAAGGCTGATTTTCTCTGTCAGGTGACACAGTGGCTTCTGATGATCCTACCACTATCATTGGTATTGGTAACAACCATCAGCTATCATGAACATGCCATATAATATATTTCCTTTTCTCGCAGCCAGGCAACCATTTGGGGCAAAATTTGAAGACGATAAAAAAGGAAATATATGAAGGAAAACAGTATATGGATGGCTATATATGGCATTATGAGGGCCAGTCGTCTTGATTGGGTTGGAAAATTAGAGCAGTGTTTCTTATTTTGAAAAGTGGGTGGGTGGGTAAACATATTTTATTTCTTGATATGGTTGTTATCTAGGTCATGTTCTGTTTTTCGAAGCGAGTTACACAATTCTAGATCTGTGGAGTCGTCACAAGTGAAATTTCTTTCGCTTCTTATAAAGTCTGAGGTCAGTCTGAGTACTATTTCCTGGCTACATTCACCTCTTCCTGTCTCCCAATGTCACCCCCTTTCCCAAAATAGGTATTCCACGAAATGGGCAGTTTGTTTCTGGATCATAAGGTCAAAAGACTTTTCGATCATTGTTTCTCTGGTTTAGAAAGTAAATAGTGAAAAAAACAACAACAACAACTACTGCATCTTCACCTGAACAAAATAAGTTGTTCATCAATAGTGAGACATATATTCCCGGCATATAATGCACTGCCAAGCTCTTCACAAAAAAAGACCCAGACATCTCTGAAAGTGCAGAATGCATCTTGCATCCTGTGGCAGTACTTCAGATTTCAACATGTTCCTCAGTGTTCAGAATCTTCAGTTTGAAAAATTAACTCTGTGCAACTTTTTCTTTCAAAGACACCCCATTTATGATAGTAGTGTGATGAAAGTTATAATACAGGCTGCCCAGCTATGTCAATTATATACTTAGGGGCCATATTTCGTTCTCAGTTGTCTCCACTCATTCCTCCCCTTTGTTTTCCCTTTCTGTTTGTGTTACGTACTATGGTCAACACCATTTGGTCGTCCTAGACCAAAGATACTACAGATGCATTGGCAGGATCAGCTGATCCAGTTTGGTGACCAGTTCTTGGAGATTTTCAGCAGGTTTTAACCTGAAAAGTGGGAGGAAGAGCCTATAATAAAGGATATCATTCTGCAGGTAATGTTTTCCAATAAACATGGACCGGAGGAGTGTAGAAGGTTCCCCTTTTCTGTAGTTTGCTGGTGACATTGGTTCTGCATGTCCAGAGAGTGAGCTGCTTCAACCAAGGCTTCTGAAACCAACTTGTATCAGGTTCTGGTTCAGCCCACTTTGGAAGAAGCAGCTGCATCGGTTGTAGGTCAATATGTGATTTCTTGATTTTCCTCCTCCTTGGTATTCATCACTACCACGAAAGGCCCTCTTCATCATGATCATCGCTTTGTTCTTCCACCTCAATTGTCATTTCTTCTTCATATCTCATTCCTCCCAATTCAATGACGCCATTTGCAATGCCCTCTCTAATGTCATCTTGAGACCAGAAAACTACCAAAATCTCATTCTAAAGGTACTGTCACTGTTCAGTCAAAAAGCTACCTCAACAGGATCTATAAAAACTATAGCCTGAAAATCTTTGAACCATCAGGGGTGGACAAGAAGACTTAAGAATGTACAAGTACTTATTCTATCCTAAGACCTGTAATCGATACATCAATAATGCCCTTCCCGTCAAAGTGGATGGCACACAGAGATTAGAACATTTGTAAAAGTATTTGATTACAGATTAGAGATTCGTTGACTGTCTACATTTTTACCCAGGGCCTACAGATAGGAACAAATAGTATAAATCCTTATATGAGAGGTATGTCTACATTTGTACCTAGGACATATCGAAAGGGGTATTAAAAAGTAAACATAAATAAACAAAAGAGAATTTCCCAGAACAAAATTTTAATGACACATACAGATTGCTGGTATGTAATTTGAGGAATACAGAAATTTTGAGGGTTGGGGTATAACTGCTAATTTTTGCTGAATTTTTTTTATACCCCTCTGTGTACATCTGTACCCAGGACATACAGAAAAGGTTAAATCGAGATGACAGGAAAGATGGGATCAACAAACATCAAATAAACTACACTCTGTCCAAGACCAACTTGGACAGTGGGCCCATGCCTCTCAACAAAATCGGAGAGATGAAATTGTCCTCCGTAGACTCTGTTTGGGTCCTACCTACCTCACACACCAGTTTTTTTACCTGGAGGGAAGATCGCATCAAATGTGTGGCAGCCAATTGCCAACTGTCAATAAAACATATTTTAACTAAATGTGCAGACTTCATGAATATCCGAAGAAGGCACTATGCCTGCAGATCCATGAAAGAATCATTTTCTGACATGAACCCGCAACGCATCCTGTTCTTTCTGAGGGAAGCTAAGACCTACAACTTGATTGAAAAACATTTATACTCATTTGTGAAACTTTTTCCAGATCCACAGAAAACAGATTCTTTTGAGAATTTTACCTATGTGATAACATTATATGAATGTATTTAATTCTATTATTAAATGTAGGAGCTCTGCATGCGAAACATAATAAAAGATGTGTACCTAAATAGACTGTGAAGGGCGCAAAATGGCCGTTGTCATGCCGACGCGCCGTAAAACCTAAACTCAAACTCAAACCCATGGCTGATTTCTGCCAGAGTGTACATTATCAAAATAATTGGCACTGGCCTCGAGTTCCTCAATGACTAGTCTCAGCACCCAGCTGGCTATGAGTTGGTCAGTTGGTTCATCACCTCCCTGAGGGCTAGAAAGAATTGTGCCTCACTCAATATTTCCCGTGATGGAATAGTATCGGGCTCTCATGACGGATGATATCATATCGAAAGTGAAATGTTTTGGCCTCTCATAGAAACGGCTCAGCTGGCATAAGGTGGCATCAGACAGAATTGAAGGTAGTAACTATCTGACTACTGAAATCAGCAGTAAAATATCGTATTATAAATTATATATACTAATACGAGGTTTAGATACCCATGCATAGAGGTATTGCACAGACTATTCACAAAGAAATTTCATTGATATGACAGGTCTTGTGTTATTCACCAGGAAGTCTTGGCCAGAGAGTGACTAGCATGTCGTTAGTGAAGCCGTGTCTTTCCCCATCCTGCACAACTCTAACAGACAAGGAAGTCTATAACGTGACCACCACTGTGAACAACACTGGTGTTACAAGTTCCTGGACCACATATGTCACGATTTCTACACGAGCTGCTGGGCCATCTGTGTGGGTTTCGGTAAGACGGGTGATGGGGCAAATCTGAAGATATTACTGTGTAGGTGGCAGGTCGACCACACCGAAGGTCTCTGTTTTTAGTATACATGTATTGATATAGTGACAAAGATGGCTATAAAAGGGAATGTAGAATATCCATCATTGTGTCATCGAGTGTCTGTGTGACTGTCAAATTGTTGTGATATTTCATGTCTAACCTTTGGATGCAGATTGATCAGACAGTTTGACCGTTATGCCATGAACTGAAACCAATATATTGCCAGTAGTGTGACAACAAAAGTACATGTATTATTTTTGCAGCTACTACTTGCGTGTAAACAGATTTAAGTGCGAATGGCAACGAAAGATGATAATGCAGTTGGACTCTAGCTTACCTGTCCTTCGTTAGGAGCCACAAACGAGATGATGCAAAGCATGAGGAGTCAGTATACGAGCTGATCTTGTCTGGGACAGATGTGTTGTTTCGATGCTTTGCTATCTGTGATTTTTCTCATTGGGTTATCCTTATCATTGTTATAATTATGGTGTGTTCTTCTGTTTCTATCGGCCATTCAGTTCTTGTTTGTAAAAACCTCCTAGGTTTTTACAGTCCAGCTCTGTCCTGGTTGCAGTTTTGTATTCTACTAGTCGCGGGAAATGGTAACAAACAAAGTAGGAGATTGCCGGTATTGGGCTTGTCCATTACAAAAGTTATGAAGGCCGTCACGGGTCACTCCGAAATGTCCGACTTATAGGGCTCTTGTTCACTGCCGCCACCTGCAGGTGGTTGAACCCCACCAAAGGTGGACTGTCACTACTGGACTGCCACCCCTCGACAGCCGATGGGTGTCACCCAATGTCCTTCCATGCTTTTGTCTTCTGTCCCACTTCCCTTTTGTCGCCTCTTTCAGTGCCGAGTGGTTCCCAGCCTACAATGTGGGCACCTTGTTGACCGTGATGTGCGACATGTAATGGGGGAGAATGGGATTCTGGTGGCTGACGTGGACCAGTATGCGGACTTCTCCTCCATCAATATGCCACTTCGACCCAGCAGTCCCCTCAGACAGGAGGGTGATATGGCCCATGCCACTCAATCGGTTAGGCCTTGAATTCTTTCCGATTCGAGAGCTGGGTCAATTCTGGCAGAGGAATACGTCTCTGGAGTAGCCCTACGACAAGAGCTCTGGCGATCCGACCTTAGTGTGTCCTCTTGTTGGACTCGCTGGCGGGTGGGGAGCCCCAGAGATGAAGAAGCCACCAACATCACATAGAAATAAATAATTCAAATGACCATTCCCCAATACACGACTTGAAAAGATGGAGGCAGGAGGAACCGGATGGATTCGCAATAGAACATCTGTGAAGAAGGGCAAGCCTGGTCACCTTTGGCCCCACACACGTACGAGTCAATGGATGGAAGCCAGGCACCGCGCCTCACCTCGGGCCTGGCCCGGGGTTATTTTTGAAACCACACGCAGCAGCCACACCTGGGGGTATTTTTTTCGCGCCAGATTAAAATCATTGCCTGTCTTCAGCTAGTCGCCGAGTCGACACTGGATCAAGAGGCTCATTTATGAACTCAATGCCGACAGACGAACGAAAGGCTGTCTGTGGACTAATTGTCTATTCTCTGCTAATGAAAAGAAGAAAATAAATGTAGAGCGAAAAATAGGACTTTCTGGTCCGAACAATGGCTTCTACACCTTCACCCCCACCAAGCTTCTCAATAAGTTGCTGTTGTGTCCTGGTGACTTTCACAACTACTTGCGTATGGATGAAGAAAAACCTACAAGGGATTGTTGAACCTTTTAACTCATTTAATAGAAAAGCAGGACACTGTGGTGAGATCGGCCATTTCCCCTCATGAACGGTAAAATTGACAGTCACTTTGAGGTTCCTTGCGACAGGGAGGTCATACATAGGATTTCTCCTTCTTTATCTTGTTGGAGGAATCCTTGCTTTTCACTTTCCACAGGCAGTCATTACATGTATAATTATAGTTCAATAAATATCAGTGTCCTTTCTTTTGACTACGAAGCCATTTTCACACACAATGCTGACACACAGGCAAAGTTCTAGACAGTGTAAAATCAACTGACTCTTCTCTAGGTTAGCAAAATGAACTACAACACGCTACATACGCACGGGATACGAGTGACAGACACTCGCTTGTCTAGCCTAGTAGTAGTGTAGTACTAGGCGGGTGACAGAACAATAAATTGTCTTGCAAAATTTTAATTAAACATCGTACCGGCCTGGTGATTTGTATCAAATTCATTGTAAATTTGACGCCGATTACGAATCTGAGGTCAAAAAAGCAAAAATGTAAAAAAAATTAATTTATTTTTATCCCACCACTCCCCTCTACCTGCGGCCCGATGGAAAAATATAATGGCAGAGCCTAATTTTCTGGCCCCGTGCCGCACCCCGGGCCTGGCCTCATGAAATCGGCCACACACGCAGCGATTTTTGACGGTTTTTGGAGATCCGGGGCCAGATCCTTACGTGTGTGGGGTCCCTACCCTGAGATAACATCCTTTGTTATTTACAATTCAGTTAAATAGTAACCTTCAGGCTGTGGCTGTAAGACTCGCAGCTAGGAAACCTCTTACTCTGTGCTCCATGTTCTGCCGTCTCTTCCTATCTCTTAAACTGACCTTACAGATCTTATAGAAGGACTTCCTCCCCCATACATCCTTATGGGAGACTTCAACACGTACAGTTCCATCTGGGCCAGCTCATCAACCAGTCCTGCCGAAAGGTTGTGGAGAAGCTCCTCTTGGGGACAGATATTTTCCTTTTAAATGACAGAACCCCAACTTATCTACACCAATCTACAATCACGCCTACAGACATAGATCTCACATTATCCTACTCAGCACTCTCTACAGATTACTCCTGGTCTGTCCTGAACAGTCTTCACGAATCAGACCACCTTCAATTTGTCTCACCACTGACTAACCACGGCCAGCAGTCCAGCTGACTCGGTGGAACTTTGCCCGGCTTATTGGACAAAGTTCCACCTAAGGTGCAATCACTTAATTACTAACACCACTGTAAACACAGTCGAGCAGTTCCAGGTGCTTCTCCTGGAAGTTGCTCAGATCTGTATCCCCAAGACCTTGAGGCCCGCGAAACAGCCTTCAGTGAATTTAAACACAATCCTGGCATCCAACGAAATTCAGACCAGAATTGGCAAAAGCCTGTAGGATTTTCAGGGAAAGCATGAGACAGTCATGGAGGAACTTTATATCCCAGATCAATAGCCGCATCCCACTTAAGAAAATTTGGAAAATGATCAAGAAAATTAAAGGCTTTGCTACCACATCTGGTATTGGACAGCTAAAAAAAACAAGATGCCTCTCCAGACTGAGTGAGGCGAGTCACACAGTACTGGGCCCTGACCAGATACATAGCGAAATTCTAAAACACCCCACCCCCATTTCACGCTCCTGCTTACTAAGCCTGTTCAACCAAATCTGGACCTCTAGAGCTTTTCTTCCATCCCAAAACCCGGCAAAGATCTTTCAGACCGCAGAAATTATTGCCCCATAGCTCTCACCAGCTGCCTTTGCAAGCTGATGGAGCGAATGGCGACCAGACAGGCCATTGGAAAGCTTAAGCAGCCAGTACCTCTCCCCTTTTCAAAGCGGTTTCTATGCGAAACGATTCACGACAGGCCATCTCGTACATCGGGAGACCTTCGTCTGAGAAGCCTTCACTTCTAAACAGCATGTAGTTGCGGTTTTCTTTGACCTGGAAAAAGCCTTCGACACGACCTGCAGGCACGGTATACTGAGAAGTCTTCATGGATTTGGTCTAAGAGGCAACCTACCAGTCTTTGTCCGGAATTTCCTTAATGACTGTTCCTTTCAGGTGAAAGGTGAACTCCACCCTCTCTGATCTATTTGATCAAGAGCAGGGAGTCCCCAAGGGCCCTATCCCATCTCCCACCCTATTTAATATTAAAATTAATTCAATTACTGAAACACTTCTCCAAAACATTGTCTGTTCCTTGTACATTGACAACTTTCTCATCTGCTGCTGGGGCCCCTGGGTAGATGTAATAATAGAGCGGAAACTGTAATTGCAGCTCAACGCTGTCCAGAGGTGGGCAGATACAAACGGTTTTAAATTTCTCTCCCCCCCCCCCCCCCCCACCACACGTCACCGCCCACGTCAATAATAAAAGGCAATTTTACAGAGACCCGTACTGTCACAAATCCCAGACTGGGAGATGTAATGATTATAACAGGACAACAATCACGAACGAACAAGTATAACACTTAACAGAACAACCCATCAGACTCACACATTTATTATACATAAAGATAACGATAGAAGTGCAATTACATACATTATATTATTGAATTTAACTACCGTCCAACGGCCTTATTCCCACATGCACTCTTCCTCGGGTCCACAACCCGATAGTTACTTCTAATTACACTTCGGCCTCAGCCTCTCCTCAAGGTATTTCCCACGAGCGGCCCTATCCTGCGGGCTCCTACTCAACCTACTCTCCGTATCTCAATCTCCCCTCATTCTCGTAATAGCACATTAATAGTTCAATTCACATTAGTATCTCAATAGCACAGTAGTACATCTTAATAGCACATTAACAGTTCTATACACCGTCCCTGTCTGTGGCCAGACTGCCACGACTCCTGCGCTCCTACTGTCCTGCACGACAGCTTCACTCCTGCTGGCCTTTGGGTAGCCTTCGGCCCAACCCCGGCCCAAGTCCGCTCACCGCGGGTGGCTTCTCTGCCCGACCCCGGCACCTATAAGAATAACATTACATTGGTAGAACACCATACCATTTCTATCCACTTCACCCCTCATTACAAACCATGAAGCGTACACACAATAGTCCACCTTTCACTCACCACACATCTTACGGTAACACACCTCCACCGTATTACACAGTACTCAGACTCGCTACGAATCCATGAACCTAACTTACATCTATCGCTCATGGCGCACATTTCTATACACAGTAATCAATGACTTCCACATTCCTCACATATACTTATTTACATCATGGTCATAGGCGAATATAATACATCAATCATCCTAATTATCAATCATAGTTCAACCTACCAGTCATCACTGGAAAACACATCACAATCTCCCGACTGCTTTCTTCATGTCTGTCTCTTGGGACCTTCTAACTTGCAATGATTGCAAGCACAGCGCTCTCGCCTCATGCAAACCCCCCAACTCACAACATGCACGCTTTCCCTTAATTGTGGGCCGTGAGTTAAACTTACTCTACCCCCTTCTCCCCGTAACTATTGATCCTCGCTCACCCGCTCGTGACACGTACCTCTTCCTTCACGGGAAGCAGCAAATTCCTGTGAAGGGCGGGGCTAAATTTCTAGGACTAATATTCGACAAAAAATTGACTTTTATCCCTCATATAAAACACATTAAACTCTCCTGTCAAAGAGCTCTTTACATACTAAAGTCCATCTCAGGAACTGAGTGGGGTGTAGATCGAGTCTCCATTCTGCATCTCTATCCGTCCTTACTCAGATCCAAACTAGGATTTGGTTGTATCGTCTATGGGTCAGCTAAACCATCGTGCCTGAAAATGCTAGACAGTGTTCACTGCCAAGGGCTACATCTTGCTCTCTGTGCTTTCCGCACCTCTCCAGTCAAAAGTCTGTATGTGGAGGCAAATGAAGCGTCCCTGTCTAATAGAAGAGACAAACTTTCTCAACTATCGTGTGGATCGCATCACACCAACACCGAGGAAAATAGTGCTGCGTAGTTTTGGTGGGTATATGGATGGAGCACATCTAAAGGATTTTGAATGCATAGATTGGAACGCTGCCACGGATCTTAATTTACTTTACCTTTACTTTTTCCTTCCGCTTGTACCGATGGGCGTCGCGGGGAGACACAGTCGTCTGTTAGCAGCAAGGCAAGTGGCCTGGAGGAGGGACTTCTCATGAGCTCTGAGGGTGTCCCTCCAGCGTTGCCTTGGTCTTCTTCTGACTCTCTTGTATGCCCGGAGGCATTACTCAAATTTACAATATACTTCAGACACTTCTGACGTCACGCATGTTTATTTCTGCCTCGGTTCCCCACCGGCTGGGGATTCCCTTATGCGCGCGCAGCATGTCCTGCTAAACTTCCTTCCCGATCTTTTCGACTTAGACCATGGAGCTATTAATAACATATTAGTACCTCCATGACTTAGGGTAGCCACACAAAGGCCACCGAATTCGGTCACCGAGCCACTAGGCGCTTTAGGTGAGAAGAATTGCACTATATAATTTCAACAACTGCACACAGAGCCCACCTAGATTCGGTCCGTTTATGTAGTGCAATTCTTCTCACCTAAAGCGCCTAGTGGCTCGGTGACCGAATTCGGTGGCTTTTGTGTGGCTACCCTTAGACTGGCTTTGGTTTGGGGGCAACCACCAAACTTCTTTTCTGAGGTAAAAAAAAAAAAAAGAAAGAAAGAAAAAGAAAACAGTGAACTTTCCCTTAACTAACACGTGGATGGCAGAGCTCCGTTCATTTGAATTGAGTTGAACACCAAGTTCCTTTATTTCTAATCCTCTGTTGCAACAGAATTAAAAGCTAAAATGAAAGTGATTTTTGATTAATAGTTTTACCCAAGACCCATTAGACCAAGACAAGTGCAATCGATCGTTAAATACAAAGGCGAAGAATTCCGCCGCGTGCGTAGTCTGCTAGATTGACCGAGTGCGTATGGAATATTAGTTCATAAACATCAAGGGATCCTATAATGCAGACTTGAAGTTTGTCTATTGTATTATAGTAAATTGGACATCAGACATACACCTTTTCACTCACAGAACAGTCCCAATATTTTTGTGTTTGAACTAATGCATGACTTGTGTGCTATGGAGATCACCTGCTGGGTGTTTGTGAACTGCTAATTCAACTTTTGGTATAAGGTCAAAGGGTATCGTCTTTTTGTTTGCTTGCCGTAAAACGTCATCGATCAAATGCTGATAAACTGAATTTTTGCATGCAGTCTTACATTTATCATGAACTTACAAATCTTGAATTTGAAGTCTCTGCACAGCACCAGTCTTTCAAAGCGGCGATTTCCTTGGATCTTTTCTTTGTTTTCAATTGAATAGGCCCCAAACTTATAGATGTTTATAGTATACGTGTGTTCTCAAAGCTAAGGAATTCCATAATATGTACAATCAATATGTGAATGAAATTTTCCACTTGATCATCCCGAATTTCTTTTAAAGGAAGTTTTGTTTTGTTGTTGTTGTTTGTTTCTTTCTTTCTTCTTTTTTTAATCTTCGAGCAAATTGAAATTCAATAAGAAATAGCGCCCCAAAACAGGAAATTTCAGGGAAGATAGTTGGAAAACCGAGGAAGCTGCAACATGAGTAACACTTTTTTTAACTTCCATTATCATCAGAATACTGCGGCTCGATTTTAGTGAGTTTTTCTTGTTTTTTTTAATTGCAGACCTGGTCTCTTTCCTACTTCATTACCCTTTTTCTGCTACCCTGGTTATCTGTACACTTTTTCATAAAATTAGATGTAAATTTCCTCTCTGGTCTGATGTATGTGAGAACTTCATTCAAAGTTTGCATTTTATACCCATTTATTTGCTTTAGTCATTTAAATAATGGCCCATCTGGAGTCTTTTCCTACATCATTCCTCTTGTTCCCTGGTTATCCTTACATTTCATGAGATCAGAAGATGTACAGTTCCCCTTTGGTCTTATTAAGAACTTCGTTCAAAGTTTGCAGTTTATACTCATTTATTTGCTTTAATCACTAAATTAATTCTTTGAATAGGTGCTATATTTTAAGGTTCTTGGTAGTATTGGTAGTCTATTAACCCCATCTCATCCCATAAAACAAAGAAAATATATTTTTGTACAATAATATCAGTGTTTACTTCATGCCACCTTTAAATCCTTGCTAAACCGAACCATAACTGGGCACTCCATACGCACTCGGTCAATCTAGCAGACTACGCACGCGGCGGAATTCTTCGCCTTTGTATTTAACGATCGATTGCACTTGTCTTGGTCTAATGGGTCTTGGATAAAACTATTAATCAAAAATCACTTTCATTTTAGCTTTTAATTCTGTTGCAACAGAGGATTAGAAATAAAGGAACTTGGTGTTCAACTCAATTCAAATGAACGGAGCTCTGCCATCCACGTGTTAGTTAAGGGAAAGTTCACTGTTTTCTTTTTCTTTCTTTCTTTTTTTTTTTTTTACCTCAGAAAAGAAGTTTGGTGGTTGCCCCCAAACCAAAGCCAGTCTAAGGGTAGCCACACAAAAGCCACCGAATTCGGTCACCGAGCCACTAGGCGCTTTAGGTGAGAAGAATTGCACTACATAAACGGACCGAATCTAGGTGGGCTCTGTGTGCAGTTGTTGAAATTATATAGTGCAATTCTTCTCACCTAAAGCGCCTAGTGGCTCGGTGACCGAATTCGGTGGCCTTTGTGTGGCTACCCTAAGTCATGGAGGTACTAATATGTTATTAATAGCTCCATGGTCTAAGTCGAAAAGATCGGGAAGGAAGTTTAGCAGGACATGCTGCGCGCGCATAAGGGAATCCCCAGCCGGTGGGGAACCGAGGCAGAAATAAACATGCGTGACGTCAGAAGTGTCTGAAGTATGTTGTAAATTTGAGTAATGCTGCCCGGAGAGCTGGTTGGTTTGGAGGCATCCGTGTGAGGTGTCCGAACCACTTGATCTTCTGATGTTCCATGTGTTGTAGGACTGGTGTTGCTCCTACCATGTCTCTTATGACTTCATTTCTGATCTTGTCTCGTCTTGTCTTATTCACCGCTTTTCTTAGACAATTCATTTCGCATGTGACCAGCTTCCTCTCGAGGACTTTTGTTAGGGACCATATCTGGCACTGGTATGTGCGTGTTGGTAAGAAAATGGCGTTGATGAGTTTCGCCTTGGCGCTCATGGGGATGTTGGGGTGTTTCAGGAGAGGGGCGAATTGATAACTGACTGCATTGGCTTTCTGACATCTTGTCTCTATTTCTCGATCTAGTTTGCCGTTTTCTGTGAATAAGCTGCCCAGGTATTTGAATTCACTGGTTGGGATCCGTTGATTGAGGAAATCACCATCTAAATTCCTCTAAACGAGTTAAATGAACCACCCGAGTTGCCCACTTTTGGGGAGGTTGAAGTGTTTTTCCTTCCTCATCATTTACAGGCTGTTTTCCTTTTCACATGTTTAGTTAGGTTAGTGGGAGATTGGATTGGGATCGCGACATAGCACGTCTTCTTTGCCAATTGGTTGTTTTTGAGTATCATTGGCGATATATGTAAACCGAGGAGACTTGCTGTGTCGTGAATAGTTCTGTAGGGCTATTTCTTCGTATAGATTGTGGGTTTTTTTTTCTTCCTCCTGTTCTCTAGGAAGACATCTGTCTTATCCTTTCTTCTTAATCTGTCTGTATATAAATTTCAGGCTGTGGGGTCTGTTATCGTCGTTTTCTTTGTAAGTCTAGCGTCCTGTTCAGTGTATTTTTTTTATTATCATCTTTACATACTATATTGACCATTCTTTACTTATAATATATGCCTGACTATTTCACGTGCCTAGTGACACCTTGAAAAAGAAAGTGTTAATCTGATTTTGTCAAAAGTGAGAGATTATTACATTAAATGCAGAAAAGTGCCTGCTATAATTTGCTAAATACAGAGAGAGAGAGTACACTGCTACGGAAGTTCAACGGAAATTGTGTCGTTATGACATATATTTTTTTTAAAAATTTTGATTCACGTGCTGTGACACGGTGAGCGGATCTAGAGGTAATCTGGTTTGTTTTTAAAGAAGGGTGATTTTATTAATCCTCCTATGTGGCACAATAAAGGCATTGCTTGCATGAATAATGACTTCAATTGAATTATTGGAACCCGTGCAGTTAATACTGCCAGTTCTATTGATGTATAACCGATCTCGTTTTAACACTGACGAGCTCCCTGGAGGACAGTAGGAAGACTGTTCCATGGGAAGCGACTTATTTGAAGTGAGGGGTGAGTGGTGAGTGATGAATATTGGTGTTATTTTCGGCTGGTGCGGCCGCCCGAGGAGCAGTACGTTTCTCTCAGGGCACTTGCTTGTATCAGTATTGAGGTAATATCAGTAGAAGAGCCATGTACTTTTAGCTCGCCGCTGGTTGGTTCGCGACGCTTAAAGTGCTTTGCAGTGCAAATCAGCTATCGAATCAAAATCAATGCTAGAGTACAATTGTCATAGTGATGTGTCGGTCCTTACATCAAAAATGGCTGATATGTGCAATGGGCCTATATGTTGTTGGTGAATTCTATCTCGCCCGCATGCTTGGCAGAGTTGTATCACTCTCTGAACCCCCTTGCCACAAGACCTACAGGGTACTGGGATTTTCTTGCCTTTACGGATTTTGGCTAAGTGATATTTGCAATATTCCTTGGTGAATTAGCCAATTTAACCTGCTATGGCCACCAGTATGGTTAATAATACGTCAGAACAAAAATTAATAATTGGACATGTCAAGTTCGCTGTTGATAGACAGTTTAACATTTGGGTAATGAGGAAGAAATTGAGATTATATTCAATCACTGGTAATCTGTACTATTAAAAATGATTAAGTAACTACCTTGCGTTCATATATGTGGAACTTTCATACTATAACTGATTGATGAGCGGGACAGTCAGTTCACTTCTCTAGCCAATCGGATTTTCATCCCGTCTTTTCTCCATTACATGAATGCCACTGATAAAGTTGTCCTCTTGAGACAAGTACAAACAAAATCGATTTCTTATTGCAGCAGCTTCACCAGAAATGTTTCTCCACCAGCTGTTCCATTTGTCGGAAGTCATGTAAAAAGACTTGGCCTTTATCAGAATGTAGGGGGGATATTGGAAGCAATATATATATGGCCTTTAGCGTCTTTACAGACGGTCTTAGCAGCTAGAATATTCACTTTCACTTTGACTGACAGCTTCTCTCGTGGCTTATTCTACCAATGTTTGACCCGAGAGTGCGATGGCAATGATTGCAGGTCAGTCTTTTGGGTTCACTTTGGCGAGTGTTTTCATTCCGCCTCTGTCGTTTTGTCAGGTATGTTTCTTTTGCCTTGAAGTCTATTGCGAGCGTGCCACTGCGCAATTTTTGTCTCCATCTGCTTCGATCACTTGCAAGGTTCTCCCATTCACTGGGGTCGATGTTGAATGCTTTCATCGTGACCTTGCAAGTGTCTTTGAATCGCAGATGTGGCCTACCTCTGGGTCGGTTGCCAGTAGCAAGTTCCCCGTAGAGAATTTGTCTGGGGATGCGATCATTTTCCATACGGTGGAGATGTCCAAGCCACCGCAGTCTTTTTTTGCCTAGGAGAGCCTGAGTTGATGGAATGTTGGCTCGGCTCAGAACTTCGATATTTGAGATCCTGTCTTGCCACTTGATCTTGAGAATTTTGCGTAGGCAGCGCAGGTGGAAGGAGTTGAGGGATCTTTCATGTTTGGAGTAGGTGGTCCATGTCTCTGAGCCATACAGCAGGGTGCTTAGGACGCAAGTTTGGTACACGAGTACCTTTGTTTTGATGGTCAGCTTGCTATTGTTCCACACCCTTTTTGAGAGTTTGCCAAAAGCTGTGGCCGCCTTTCCTATTCTGGCATTTATTTCAGTTGTTATGTCTGTGCTACCACTGATGGTTGAGCCTAGGTAGCAGAATTTTCCCACTTGCTCCAGAGGAGAGCCATTCAGCATGATTGGGTTGGAGTTTCTCAAGCCTTGTGTCAAAACTACAGTTTTTGAGACACTGATCTTTAGCATGAATTTGTCACAGGCTTTGGCAAGGCTATTGATGAGAGCCTGGAGCGTGGTTTCATCGTGGGCCACGATTGCAGCATCATCTGCGAAGAGGAGCTCTTGTAACATAATATGCTCTGTACGAGATTTTGCTTTTAGTCTGGCAACATTAAAAATGGAGCCGTCCACTCTGGTGTTAATAAGTACTCCACCTGAACATTGACCAAAGGCATTCTTGAGTAGGGCTGCAAAATATATACCAAATAAGGTAGGAGCAAGAACACATCCCTGCTTCACACCGCTGTTTACAGCAAATGAATTGGATGTGCAGCCCTCAAAGTTGACACATGCCCTCATGTCAGTGTGGAAGGATGCAATAAGTTTTAGCAATGTTGGTGGACAGCCTATGGATTTAAGGACTGCATACAGGCCAGATCGGCTTACGGTGTCGAAAGCCTTTGTTAGGTCCACAAAGCATGTTATAAGCGGCCTGTTTTGTTCTTTACATTTTTCTTGGATTTGCCGAAGTGCAAATATCATGTCAATAGTTGATCGTTTGCTTCGAAAGCCACATTGTGTTTCTGGTAAGACTTTTTCCGCCAGTTGTTGAAGGCGGCAGAGGATGACGCGAGCAAAAGCCTTTCCAGTAATGCTGAGGAGGGATATGCCTCGATAGTTGTTGCAGTCGCCTTTGTCTCCTTTGTTCTTGTAAAGTGTGACAATTTTGGCGTCTCTCATATCATGTGGTATCACGCCTTCTTTCCAACACTGCAGTAACAGATTATACAGGTGTGGTAATAGTGGGCCTTTTAGGTCTTTTAATACCTCTGCAGGAATGTTGTCACTTCCTGTGGCTTTTCCAGCAGACAGGTGGTCGATTGCATTGGAAAGCTCGACTAAGGAAGGTTCAGCGTCAAGTTCGGCCATTATTGGCAGTTTTTGGAGGTGTTCCTCAAAATCTGGTGGAATATTTTTCTCAGTTGAATACAACAGAGAGTAATGCTCTACCCACCTATTCAGTTGTTCATTTTTATCTGTGATGGGTTCACCATTTACAGACTTAAGTGGGGCGCTTTTGGTGATGATTGGCCCAAGAGCTACTTTCATCTGACTAAAGGCGGTTTTCATATCTCCCTTTTCATTTGCCTCTTGTATGCTGTTACACAAGTCTGTCCAGTATTTGTTGGCGCAACGTCTTACCTCCAGCTGAAGTTTAGCTTTTGCATTTTTCAAACAAGTTTTTGTACTCTGATTGCAATTTTTGTTATACTCATTGAAAGCAGATTTCTTTTGCTCAATGAGAGGTAGGAGAATTTCGCTGTTCTGGGCTACCCAGTCGTTGTTTGAAACTTTATGCTGTACAAAAGACTTGATGGCACAGTCATGAATTTTTGAACTGAGAGTGTTCCATGTTTCATCTACCGAGTCACATTGGGTGACATTATCCATGCTTTCAGCAAATAACTTTTCAAATGACTTTCTATTTGATTCATCTCTGATTGCTGTTACATTGATCTTAGGGATTGAAGGGGCTTTTGATCTGTATATGTATATCTGGAAGCAATGGATGCCTGCCTTACATATATCGGGGCTAACCCAGACAACTACAGTTTATTAGCATTAAATCATTATGGTTTTCTTTTACCTTTATACCTGCTGTGCCCCAGTGTGTGTTAGTTTGGATGTTTGCTGACATTATGTAACTTGGAAATACAAGGAAATAAGAGAGAGAGAAAGAGAGAGAGGGAGTGTTTGTGTGTTTGGGAGAGAGAGAGGCTGAAGGATAGAACCATTTAAAAAATATTACATGTAATTATTTCCTTGAACTTATTCAAAGCAGAACTGTAGGATCACATGTTCCCACTCACGCACGCATGAAGACACTCACATGTACGCACACACACGACACACATGCGTGTGCACGCACACACACACACACAGAAAGATTATCACATTTTATTTTGATGCACCTGTTTGTAGCACAACGTAAATTTCCCATCCAATTTGCTGCACCCCTTCAGAGATGTGCCTTATGCCATGACTTTTCTATTTGAAAAAACACAGATTTGTGCACCAGACTTTGCCAACAGCCAGTGCCACGTAAATGGTGTCACTGTTTGCTGTTCCCGATCTGTCGTGTCCAACATGTACGAGATATTAATCCAGAGCCAGGCTGAAACAGCATTGAGTGAGGGCAGAATGAGACTTGAGTGGATGAATAATGCTTTCACAGACAAGCGTGAGGAGTTTCTTGATTTCCCCAAAATATTGGGTAAGACAAGTTCATCAGGTTTTTCCATTCCTATCTGGCAGGTCATTAATTCACATGTATCTGGTTTGATATTAATTATCACTGATCTAAAATACGGGTGGACGGAAACCCTGATGCTTGAGTCCTTTTCATGCGTTAAGTCATGACAATTGTGCGTGCCTGGCCTATATGCTAAGTTCTGTGGTTGCAGCTCGTTTTTCGCTTTATACATTTTATTGTAATGCTCTTGCCCTCAGATGTTGAGTGCATGGCTTGTTCCAACCTTAGCATGTTATTATTTTGTGGCAAAGAAGGTCAGTGGGGAGGCTGTATCCATCAAGGCAATATTTTTCACCCAAAAAGTGAGATACTTCCTGGGAATACTCAAAACAACCCTATGCATAATCCCAGTCCTGTTAATTCTTCCAGCAATTTCATCATTAGAGAACTTTTTTGTCTGTTTTTTTTGTTTAATGACTAACATGTTTATTTCGATTGCCAGCCTAAATAGCACTTAATGAAAACTGTGTGAAATTTGTTTTGTGATAGTTATTACTGTGTCCAACCTATCATCACCACCCCATCAAGGCATCATTTAATAAGCGATTAGCAACCGCAGAGCAACACTATTACTAGTATTAGTCCGGGTGGAATAAATGTATGGTGCTAGGTGATTTCCTTCACTTTTGATAGTTTATTCAATAGTTTTAACATTTTAGCATGCATCCAAGTCAGGTTAAAAAATCTGAACTTTTTTTTGGCAGACTCGGAAAATGTAATTCTTTAATGTCAGTCCGTCACTCTAAATACCAGCAAAAGTTGTATTGCATGAAAAAGTATACATTTCACACTTATTTCCATTGCTTTCCCCTGCCTGCTGTCCACACAGAAAAAATGTCCATAATCATTTTAATAAAATATTTTCCGAGGTTTGTAGTATACTGGTAAAGGGTCCCATAGGCCGATATCAAGAGAATCGGCCTACATTAGGATTGTCAAAAATTTCTTGTGTAATTAAATAAGAAAGTGAATAAATTTGAAATAAACGGTTAAACTTTGAGGATGGAGCAGTCTATTCTCAGAAGTCGCTTCTGGAGTAAAACACATGACTAGGCTCTGACAATGTCCAGTATGTGTTTTCTAATTGATCCAGCTACTAAGGATCAGACATACCTCATACATGTATTTGATTCATCAACAATGTAACTTCCTTTGTTGTGTGCTTGTCGATTGAAGACAATCTGTACTTAACGCAGATTTCACCCCCACAACTGGCAGCAGTACTCCAGCAACAGTCAACAACTCTGATAGCTCAGAAAGTGGTATCTCCTTTTATTTATCCCCTGCTTTCTTTCCTTACTTCCATGTGCTTCTTAATATGACAGACAGGATCTAAGACTGCGATGTAACCAACCAGAATTCAAGATCTTGCGTTTGTCATGTACATTATAAATTTGGTTGCAGTGGTGATTACTTCCAAGCTGCATTCTGTAAAGAGTTTCAGTTGTAGTTTCCAGAGAAAATAAGCAATTTTATGGTTATCTGTTGGTTTAGTTTTAATTCTTAGTAGTTAAGCAGATTGCCGAAATTGGAGACAATTCATAGATCAGATCTGGAGTTTAAGTTAAATGGTTCTACTGGACAGTCTTTTGTCCTGCCTGTTTGGTGCTTTCTTGGTGTTGAAGGATCATGCACATGCATCGTTTAAGATTCTGACTGACTGCTGCTTCCATTACATTGTTTTACTTTCCGCACCTCTCCAGTCGAAAGTGTGTATGTGGTGGCAAATGAACCATCCATATCTGATAGAAGAGACAAACTCTGTCTTCTCTTCAGTACGGATTACAAAATTCATAGACATACTTTTCAGCACGGGCCTTTTCCCGTTAGACTTTTGATAAGGCCCTTTTCCCATTAGATTTCTAACTTCACTTTTATCTGATGTTACCTTTGGGAACTGAGAGCTGAAAACTAGCCCAAAGAGAGAGAAGGAAAAAACCGCGAGAGGCGTAAAGTGGCCGTTATCGTGCCGACATGCCGTTAAACTCAAACTCAAAGTGAATGATTCATATCAAAGGGATGCTAACTTTTTGTTGTTCAAATTTCCGTTACTTTCTTAATGGAGCGTGCAGCATGGTGTGTTTCTTTTTCTTTTTTTTTTTCGACAGATTTTATGGCAAAATTCCACAATTTTTATGACAAAATTTGGCAAAATTTAGCCTTGAAAATGGCAAAAACCTCCGAGGGCAGCCACTGGCGCTGAAAAAATGTTCTGCTGTCTTTGAGATAATTATTACATAGCAATCTTCTCCGACGGATTTGGAAACTAAAACTTGATTAGGGCCTAGTCTGTCTAGTTTTAAAAATCAATCACGTCAGTTAATCAGTGAACTGCACAGATTTTATTAGAGCAAATATTACATTGACTTGGTATCAATAAATCAAAGGATCAAAACCCTCTGCGGCATGTTTCTCACTTGGTCAGGCCAGACACCTAAAGGAAGGCTTAAACAGCCTACCCATTGCATCATTTTTGGCACCTTCCCCCCCCCCCCCCCTCGCCCCTCGATCGCTGCTAAGATTAAAGAGATGTTGAGCAGGCCAGTGCCAGCGTGTTTGTGGAAATTGGTTTTTATAGCCATGAGACTAGAAATCAGAAGTTACATTGAGTTGATTGATGATGAGAGACCTGGATCAGCTCAGTGTATCAGAATTGGGGCAATTCAAACTCGAATTAGCAGTAAATGTTTAAAAGAGATAAAGAAAAAAAAACTCAGTTCAAAATCTGATTTAACAGAAACTCGATTTACCAAAGTTCGGTTTATATGGACTCCACTGTAAACGTATGTATGAAAGACACCCACAGTTCAGACACCTGTAGGCACAGGCTCACAGAAAAAAGTTGGATGGAGAGAGTTCGATTGGAGAGCATGGTGAAGAGAGAAAAAGGGATAGACTGGAAAAAACAAAAGAAAACAAACAGATGAGAGAGAGAGAGAGAAAAGTTTTTTTTGGGGGGGGGGGGGGGGTGGGGGAATTAGCTATCAAGGGTTTAATTGAAAGTTGTGGAAACCGAAGTCATTTGAACGAGTTTAGGGAAAAATGACTAGTAGGGGGAAATGAAATTGTTTGCTGTAAGCAACACAAACATAATTAGGCTTTCTACCCAATTATCGATATATATATATTTTTACATTTCAAAGCTTTGATGAAAAAAACTTTGTTTCTTTATTTAACAAAATGCATAAAAATAGTATTTGTTAAGTTAATTAGTTTACATAGGCGTGAAAAAATGATTGTCATGATGTAAAGTAGTTATTACTACTAGAGAATTTAAGAAAAATGGGCGGATTATTTTGAAATTAACTATACAGTATAGTATTATTGTAAAATGCATAGAGTATGACTCTCAGATGCGTAGATGTTTATTGTCCTACATGAGTATTATTTCCTTTCCCCCTCAAGCTCCAGAAGATACAGATACAGATGATGGAGATCAGTGTCCACCACGCTGTGTGGCAGGAATAATCTCTGGCTGTTGCTGTCTTCTCATTCTGGTAATAGGTGGCTGTGTCGCTTACAAGAACAGGAAGAAAATAAAAGGCAAGGGAATTGTTCATCTTTGTGCATTTTTTTTTTTTTTTGATGTTACCTCCAAACTAGTTTCTCTCTCAAAAATAATATGAAGTGGAAATTGAACAGTATTCATATATACATGTATATATATATATCTGCCAGCCATATTTGAACGGGATGTGTAGCTTTGGCGCTCATCCAAAGAAGATGTTATGCCTGCGGATCCATGAAAGAATTATTATCTGATGTGGACATGCAGTGTATCTTGTTGTTTCTGAAGGATGCCAAAATCTACAAGTTGATTTAACAAATTTTTATCGTATTTACAAGGTCCATGCAGACAAACTTTATAGTATGAGAGTTCAGCCATTACATTTTTAACTTCACTTTTATTTGATTTTTTTTATTGGAATCTGAGGGCTGAAAGCTAGAGCCGAAATTAGGATCAGGAAAAACTGAAAGGCGTGAAGTGGTCGTTGTCATGCTGACATATGTAAGTGTGCATGAGAAAACCCACAATATGTCAACGGAGCTGATTTTGAGAAAAACGACTTTGAAGTGAAAATATGGGTCCGACACAAACTTCCAACTTGTCTGTTGTTTAGGGGACCGTGGCATGTTACAGGGTAAACTGTAGACGAGCAGTGAACACTACTTACTATGATCTCTATAAAGGCTTTGTAATTAGACTACGGTCTCCTAACAAGATCCAAAAACTTCCGACTTGGCTGTGGTTTAGGGGACCATGGCATTTACAGGGTAAACTGTAGATGAGCAGTGAACACTACTCAGCAGTATGATTTCTATAACGGCTTGTTACATGTATTAGACTACGGTCTCCTAACAGCAATCACTCCAATATTAATGGATCAATTAGCTATTGCCACTTTTAGGATTAAATGCCGTTTTCTCGAAATCTTGTTTTAGGGGGGTCACTGGCTTCAATTTATCAGAAATGTCTTGTCTTTTATTATGTGTACAGAACTCAAAATGTCCTGTTGCCGACTTATTGTGGGTTTTCTCATGCACACTCGCATATGTTAAGCTCAAACTCCTGTTCAGATAAACGCAAATGTTGTGACAATGTCAGCTGACTTCAGGAGAACCACAATTAAGAGAATTATGATTGAGAGATTTAATTTTGTTGCTGGATTTTACAAGCTGAGGGGCGTTTAAAAAGTATGTTGCTAAGGAGATCAGAAACTCGAAGTGACTTCAGGATTATTTGATTAAATTTGTGTTCAGCTTATGCTACATGGGCTTTTGATTTTCAATTTTAGTGGTGTTCTGGTAAAATTTAATGTAGTGAGGTTGGCTTTCTGAGTACCGAGAAGAAAGAACTTAAGATGTGTTGTTTTTTTTCCTCAATACCAGAGAGATGCTGCGGACAACAAGGCAACCCAACTAAGAATAAGAATAATCAGATCAGGTACGAGCGGGAAAAATCATATTGTGTAATGATCAGTAAATGTGGTGCATGGAGTGACGATGATGATACTTGTGGATATTCATGTTGTGATAAGTGTGATCAGCTGATTAAAATTTTTTTAAAAATATTGATTATTAACTGATTAAGGAAAAAAAAAGTCATGAATTATCTTTATTTTGATGATATATCGTTTTCTTTTGGTTATGTTCAGTTCATGTTCAAGATGTTGCTTCCTTTATTCTTTTCCCTCTCTTATCACATTTTCAATTTCAGTGTCTTACCATTTCTGTTTCATCTAGCTTAGTGCCTGAGGTATCTGGTGTTTGCTCGGATCAAGCGCACTTCCGTTCTCCTCCCTGTTACCCCCGTTTGATTTTGTCCCTGGCCCTCTCTCTCTCCTCTCTCTCTATCTCTCTGCCTCTGCCTCTCCCCCTCCCCCCCTACCTCACTACCTCAAGTATATTATCGAAACAGATCCATGGAAGAATTCTTTTGTGACGTTAACCCGCAGAGCATCTTGTCATTTCTCGAAGAGGCTGAAATCTACAAGTTGGTTATAACTGAATTTTGTCATATTTGCATGCTTCATTTATATAGACATACTTTACAGTATGGGCCTTATCCCATTATATTTTAATTTGTCTCTTTGATCTTATTGCGAGGGCTGAAGGCTAGCCCAAAATAAGATAGCGAAAAAACATGAAAGACGCAGTCCGGCCGTTATCGTGCCTGCGCGCCATTATATCCAAACTTGAGTTTGCTTTATTTTGATTAGTAAAGCAATAATAAGGTCAAATTATTAAAAGGACAGATGTCTGCCTTACTAAACTGTGGGAAACGGTGAGTGACATATTGGTGGCAAGTAGTCATCCATCATTTTTTCTGTTCAAAGTGAACATACATTTTGGTGTCTTGTATAGCTCAGTGTGAAATTTGACTTCATGCAAATTTATTTAAAGCACCGATTCCGAGAAAAATTAAGTGTTGGTATTAAACATGAAACATTTTTACCCTCATTTTCAGCATTTGCCAAAGCCATAAAATGAATCAGCACCAGGAAAAAAAAATGGGATAACGGCAGTGAATCATGTTGAGGCAGTTTGTCAATAAAAAGTACCGGGAGTCTGGTACATTGAATTTTGAAAAAGAAAAATGTAGTGTTTCAGATTATTCAGATATCACAGTGGCACACTGAAACTCTAATATCCTGTAGTCATAAACCTGCAGGTTTTTTTTGATTTTCTGTTTACTGCGAGACATAGCCTATTGCTGAGATGTTTATAAGTCTTATCTGAGGAAAAAAAAAAAACTTCAAAGAAAAGAAAATAGTTTTTTTGTGATATCAAGACCATCCCACAGATTCTCCATTTATCTGATTGTAATTAATCTGCCATTTAAGCGACAGACGGACTATCCGCTTCTTGTTTTAGCAACTCTAGTGCCAAAAAGATTAAGCTAACTTTCTGATTATGGCACTGAATTACTAGATTGGACTGGCCAGACTGCTTAGATTCAGCATGAAAATTGTGGCTGGGTTTTCTTCAACCATCCACATCAAAAATGTTTTACAAACACCTTCTGAGGTCTTGCAAAGTTAGGGGTGGCAATTTTGAGAGTAGCATTTTTATCCTCATTTTCAGTACTGTGTGTGTGTGTGTGTGTTTTCAATTTCTTTTTGTTTGGTTTTGTTTTTTTATGCGGTGGTTGTTATTAATTTTTATTTGTGTATGTGTTGAGTTTCTGAGAGGTTGTGGTAACCTCCCCGGTTTTTGTGAAATCTCCCCATTGTTTTAACCAAATCTCCCCACATCCTACTTTTACCAGCTGGGAGGTCTGGTAATAACGAAAATGTTTTGGGTGTCAAATATAACACATTCACGGTTGGTATTCCAGTGTCACAAGAGAGGGGAGGTTGTAATACAGGTTAATCCCGCGTCATGGTCAGTGCTGAGTACCTCATATCATATTGTCCATTCAACATTGTACGGTTTTACACTTTTCTTTAATATCTCTAGTTTGCATTGATTGAACAGGTTCAAATTTTGTATGACCTCCTGTTTCAATCTATCTTAACAGGAAATTATGTCTAGACATTCATATAGGCAGAAATGAAATATATTTTAACTGAATGTGTAGACTTCGTGCGTCCGAATCGAAGAAGACACTATGACTGCGGTTCCATGAAAGAATTATTCTCTGACGTGGAGCCGCAGCACATCCTGTCATTTCTGAAAGAGGTATAACTCTACAAGCTGATTTAACGGACTTTTTTTAAAATCATATTTACGAAATTCATAGACATACTTTTCAGCACGGGCTTTTTCCCATTAGATTTTTAATACAGAGATACTTTTATCTGATTTTATCTATAGCCAACTGAGGGCTGAAAGCTAGCCCAAAGAGAGAGAGAACAAAAAAACCGTGAGAGGCGCCAATTGGCCATTTTTGTGCCGATGCGCCATTAAACTCACACTCAAACTCTGATTTTCATATTTTTTGGAGCAAAACCTTGGAAATCAATGCCATCATGATTTTTCGTTAGTTCTTTTAGTCATCACCCTTAAACAGTCCCACCAAAAACAAAACTTTTTCCAGTCCTATACAAAACAACTTTTTTAGAATTTTGCGAATATGTTAAAATTAAATGAATGTATTTAATTCTATGTTGAACTTAACAGCTCTTAATATGAAACGTAAATAAAGAACTTAGGTACCCAATTAGACAGTGAAGGGCGCAAAGTGGCCGATATCGTGCCGACAAACAATAAAACCCAAAACAAACGCCCACAAAGTGCAAGACAAGTTGTTTCTACCTACCTAAGCTATTTCAGATTTGCATGATCTTGCTGGAAAAAAATGTGACCTCTCCTTCAGGAATATTTTCCCACATTTTGTGAACTGGATCTTGAACTCCAAGGTCTTCAGTGTCAAATGAAGAGCCCCTCTTATGATGCTGATATTGCACTTTGTGTGATCTCAATCTCAGTAAATTTAATGTACTGGTAAGGATATTTTTGTCTTGAAAAAGTTTGAATATGCATCTTCCTATAATATTAAAGTCAAAGGTGCCCAAGATCCGCTATTCGCCTTTTTCACTATCTTTATTCGTGTCTGGCAGCTCGTTCTGCCAATGTATGAGCGTAGAGATGTTTACACCCAAACATGCACAGAATGGCGGATGCTTTTCAGGGGCAGTTTAAAGCAACTTCAAAGCTTTCAAGAATCTTTTCAAGGTGCCCCCCCCCATGCCTTTTAACAAAATCGGAGAGACGAAATTGTCCTTAGCAGGCTCCGTCTGGGTCATACCCACCCCACACACTGTTTTTTACTTGGGAGATTGGATCTCCCTCGAATGTGTGGCGTGCAACTGCAAACTAACAATAAAACACTTTTAAACTCAATGTGTAGACTTCATGCATATCTGAAGAACACACTATGCTTGTAGTTCCATCAAAGAGCCACTTTCTGACGTGGACCTACAATGCATCTACTCATTCCTGAAAGAGGACGAACGCTACAAGTTGATTTAACAGACTTTCATCATATTTACAAAATTCATAGACAGATTTTTGACAGGGGCCTTTTCCCGTTAGATCTTTGACTTCACTTTTATTTGATCTTACCTATAGGCAATTGAGGGATGAAAGCTAGCCCAAAGAGAGTCAGTGAAACAACCGTGAGAGGCGCAAAGTGGCCGTTATCGTGCTGAATCGCCGTTAAACTCAAACTCAAACAAACAAGCATGCAATTGCCAACTATCAGTAAAACATACAATTGAATGTGTAAATTTCACGCATATGTGAATAAGGCAATATGCCATTGGATCCTTGAAAGAATTATTTTGAAGCGTGGGCCAGAGTGCATCTTGTTTTCTCTGAAAGAAGTCGAGCTCTACAAGTTGATTTAACCGATATTTATCATATTTACAAAATTCATAGACACACGTTACAGAATGGGCTTTTCTCTCGTTAGATCTTTTAACTTCAACTTTTTTCTGATCTTACCTATGGGCATCTGAGTCCTGGAAGCTAGCTCTAGATCCCTAATTTCACTTTTATCTGATTTTATCTATAGGCAACTGGGGGTTAAAAGCTAGCCCAAAGAGAAATAACGAAAAAACAATGAGAAGCCAGAAGTGGCCATTGTTGTGCAGATGCACCGTTAAACCCAAAGTCAAACTCAGACTCAAAGATTTGTTTTTAAGCTTCGTGTTTATGATATTTAAGTGCTCTAAGAGCAGTTTTCTTTACTTTAGGGTAATGCTGTCGGTTCATAGTGTCAATCTGTTACTGTTTCAAACATGTCTGTTTTTGTAGAATTCGTTTGCGCCATCTCACACTGTCTGAGTTGTGATACGATCTCAAGACTGAAAATTTGTTAATTTTTATTTTAAAATAAACATTTTTATGGTTTGGAAAAATGTGTAAAATCACAAAATTCAGTGATGTTCTGGTTGTTTATGCTGCACAGTCACGTGCAATTGGTAGGAGTTGTAATTCGCCAGCAGCGAAAAAATGGCCCTTTAATATTAATGCAGACATGATGTAAAGATGACATTTTTGTGCACATGGCTCTTTATCTCATAATGTTTTCTGTTTTTTTAATATATATATCCAGTTAAGGCCAATTAAAACAAGAGGCTATAGAAAGATGTTAGCAAAAAAAAAAAATGCAAAACTGTATGTTGTTGTGCACACTATAAGTTATTTCCAATTTGTCCATTATTACTGAGCTTTTCTTGTGACATTTCATCTGCCATCACCTGTGTGATGATTATAGTTTTTCTTTTTTTATCTCAGTGTGGCAAAAAATATGCATTCTCTTCATGCAACTTATTTAATCAATAATGCCATTTTTGTCTATTTAGTGGCAATGCTGAAGCAGGATCAAACAGTCCAGTAACTTCAGAAAGTAAGTGGAAATTTATGTGTGTTTAAGTATTGTAAAAAATTAACATTGAGTAATTCAACTAATTGCTGCACTAGCTGGAAATGAATGAACTGCATTTTATTATTATATATGATAAAAAACATGTGTTGTCGTCAGGGGACATGTTCATGGCTCGTGCCGAAAATTGATGCCGCCTCAGAGGAAGTGCTGCTCATCTGGTCAGGGTTACCTTGCTTTCTTGAAAGGTATTTATATCTCAATCTCGAAAACTCGTTTACACGGGAACACCTACAATGAAAATAGAAAGCATTTTTAGAAAACATGCGCGCGTTGACTTAGTGAAAGAGATGCGCATATCCGAAGAAAACACTATGCCTGCAGTTCCATGGAAGAATTATTCTCTCACGTGGACCTGCAGTGCAACCTGTCTGTAGTATCTGAAGGCCCCCTCTCTCCCCCCTTCTATCTGTTATTCGCGGAGATGAAAGCCGAGCCCAGCCTGTTTTGTCCCATACCTTCCCCCCCCCCATGGTGTCGCCTCTGCTTGGCAAGCCTTCCTCAGCCCTTTTCGTAAGGAATTTTTTCCCCGTTTATGCTTTAGCAGTGGGCCAATTTAGGTCTGATCTGTTCTGATAATTGCGGTACATTTCATAACGTTCCATAATATTCGAGGAGTTGTTGTTTACGCAAGGTTGGCCTTGAGATGGTGTCACCCGATGACATGTTGTTGTTTGACTGGATGATTTGTGGGTTTATCGAACTTACTAGATCTAGATCGGTGTCGGGCCAGCTCGGGGGTCAAGCCGGTTCGGTAGTTTTCTGTGAGAATTGGTATAAATATAGAAGCCGTGTGAGTGAATGTGTGTGTGCAGTATCCAGTTGTTCCTCATGTGCGTAGATTCATATGTGCCTTCCTACTAGGCGTAAGTAGCATTGTGTAGAGATTATTCTTTTCATTGTATGTAAATAAACTTTGTATTTATTGTTCAACGGATCCCGTATTTTATCAATAACAGTTGTAAGTAACAAAGGGAATTAGTTTGTATAATCTAACTATTCTCATCTATAACGTGCTGCAAATCACCTCAACTGTTACACTGTCATTTCTGAAAGATATTGAACTCTACAAGCTGATTTCACAGACTTCTAATATATTTACAAAATTCATAGTCATACTTTTCAGCATGGGTCTTTTCCTGTCAGATTTTTAATACTAAACTTGCTTTTTTCCCATTACTTCACTTTTATCTGATCTTATCTATAGGCAACTGAGGGCTGAAAGGTAGCACAAAGAGAGAGAAGGAAAAAACCGTGAGAGGTGCAAAATGGCCGTTATTGTGCCGACGTGCCGTTGAACTCAAACTCAAACCTGCTATCAATAACTTCATTAAATCAAGATGCCAGGAAAGATAGGATGAACAAACATCAAATAAACAACTATTAGTTGAAATTTTCACCATTTGGCAATGATCCAAGTACAGGTTAAAATATTAATAATGACTGAAGGGATAAACACGACAGTTTGGTGAATTTTGCACACGTTATTTGTCTTGTCCAATGTTTTTAGTTTGTGTATGTAGCATCTGCAAGCTACCCTTTCCCCTCCCCCGTTTTGTTTGTCATACTGGTGACTGAGCATGTGTTCACTTCTTTTTTCCTTTTATTGTTGACGTTTGGCCAGCGTGTACCACAGACTAATAAATCAACCAGACTGGAAACACAAGCTTCGGGCTGTGTCGTTTTTTACGGAAGTTAATGAGATGCGGCCGTAAAACCAACGTGGCCGCCGCTCAGGGAAATTCCGATTCTAGTTCTATCTGCATTAGAAATTTCTTTTTATTTGTCAAGATTGGTTGTACATGTATTAATAATGCATTAACTTGCCTATCCTTTCATTTTATTGTCTACAGCTGCCTTTTTTTTTTATTGTTATAAATGATGACCGTATGGACTTTTAACGACCGCTGCATTGTAGCTATGCTGAATCGTCGGTCGCAACCGTAAACCTAATGTGGCGGATGATTCATGACTTTTCGCTGTTTTGTGACGTCACACAATGGGATCATCCAGTCTGGTATTTTATTAGTCTGTGGTATGTACTCTGTGACCTGACCTTCCCTTTATTGTGAGTAGTTTTTTTCCTCGCTCGGTTGTTGTTGGGTGATTTGACCATTTTCGTAAATGTTAGTATATTCCTGAACATTCGATAATGTCGTAGATGTAGATGTTTACGCCAGATTTGGCCTTGAGTGATGTAACCTGGTGACGTATTGATACGTGATTGGTTAGTTTGTGTGTTTCGGGTTAGATTGATTTCAGGAGCTTTCTATAGAAATATCTATATAGACCCATGTAAGTGGAGGTTGGTGAGTAAGTGAGTTTTCAGCACTTGTGTGCGTTTCCTCGTGTGGGAAAGGATAGTTAGTTGTTAGGTGTTCTCTGGTGCCTTCCTAGTATTTTATTATACAATTATTAAACTTTAGTATTATTTAATCGATCGTCGGATCTCGTGTTTATTTTTTCTACAGCTGTAATAGTTTCGTTTTCTAAAGGGTTGTAGTTAGATCAACTAACTCCCTCCTACTATAACGTGCTACAATCAACCTCAGCTGTTACAGTGTATGAAAAAGGCTATTCCCAGATTCAAAGACTAAGAGCGTCTATGTGTGTAAAACTGAAAGTTTGTATGGATGAGAGTGCATGTTTTAGTATGAGATTTGGAAAGTGTATGCATGAGTTATTGATGCAATGTACAGCGCATTGAGTAATAATTTTATTAGAAATGCGCTATAGAAATTCTATTTATTATTATTATTATTAAATCGAGACCGTCTTCCAGTTTAGATATGCGAAAAAGCATCATTAAATTTGACCCTCTTGGTGGAAAATTAGAAGACCTGTTCGGGTACAAACGCAGTAAAATTCATTACTATTTCCCCTTCCATTCCCCATCAACTATTTTGGGGGGAAGGAGAAGGGGAGACTTAGCTTGGCTTTGTTGCATAATGAAGTGCCCTCCGTTTTCATTGCGAACTTTCAACGTCACTCCCATTCCACTTAACCTTCATGTGGTCCCAACCCCAATCCCATAGAAAAAAAGTTTTCTGCTGAACTGATATTTTGACCCATTTCCAATCATCACAGACTGGTGATCATAGTCAAGTTTCACATATCAAGTTCATAATGGCGGTCCTAAATGAAGTTTTAATTGCTGCAGCAGAAAAACACCCTCTTTTCAATGTAAGGTCCAATTACCCCCAGAAGCACAGAAATTTGCAGGGTTCATCCTTTTATGTATGAGTCACATTTCTCATCATCCTGTTAAACCTCTTTGAGGAGATGGTGATATTCACCAAATATTGTTTGAAATATACTGTGGACCCAGTAACTGCCTTTTGTACTCGTATTTTTGTCCAGTTAATCTGAGTTCTTGACCTTCCGCCTGCGTCTAAAGAGGCAGGCTAAATATTTAGACGATGTTCATGACTATGGCCCCAGAGGACTTGACATTATTTTCCATTGTTGCTACTAGTGTGGCTGTTTATATTCACATCAGAAAATGAAGCTTGTCCCAGAATCCATCAGAAATGTCTCTCGGTCTTGCAGTCATTGCAATGGGGGAGGGGGAGGGTTGCATCTGTATTTTGACTCTCACAAATACATCAGCTACACAATTTTAATTTCTTACTAAGAGAATCACTCAAGAGTCATAAACATTTTTTTTTTTCCTCAGCAAACACTGTTCCTGGCAGCGGTGGAGATTCGAACAGAATGTAAGTTTGTTAATTTTGGACATATTTCACTTACATATTTTAGACTTCCATGTATGTAAACTGTGAGTGCTGAAGATTACTTTTTGCTGATAGACTATATGAAGGATCAGACTTTTTTCAAAGAGTTATTTGATGAATTAAAGATGCTGGCACAATTTCATTTTCACACGCGCATATATCGTCGGTTGGCTGTTGGAACCTCGTTAAATCAAAAATGAAAATTTTACAGGAGAAGGAAAAAAACTGATTATCTTTAATAGTTTTCATTATTGGGAGCAGTAGCTTGGTGCTGTGCTCACGTTCTTGACCAGTAATTGTACCGTGTGTTGCATTTTGAGGAAAACCCTACTGTAATTACGTAACCAGAGCTAAAGAGGTTATAACACGCTGAAGTCGGCTGTTGGAACCTTGTTAAAGCTTTTACCAGGTTCAAGCACATACAGAGCGCCGATTGACTGACCGTATAACCTCTCTACCTTTCTTTGGGCATTGATTAAAAGTGCCTCAGCGTTATCGAGCCGACGCGCCGTTAGACTCAAACTCAAACTCCAAACTCCAAAACGCCTCAGCGGCATTTGTTGTCGTCTTTGCCGTTTTAGTTCTGTTTTGAATGTATCCCTCGAAACCAAGGAATGATGATTCTTTAACTTTATGGTTCACTTCGTTTATTTCCTATGCATCACCGTTCCAATGAATGCAATATAGATATAGCTTAAAACAAACAATTTATCCACACTTCGCTCTTTAGTAACACAAAGTATTAAATGTCATTCGTTTACAAAAGACATTAATTACATCATTGTCTCTCTTTCTCGTATTTATCTTTCTCCCTTTCTCTCTCTCTCTCTCTCTCTCTCTCTCTCTCTCTCCATGTCCTCTTCCCTTCTCTCTCTCTATCTGTGGTGTGTCTGTCTGTCTCTCCCTCTTTATTAATCTTCGTCATTGTTTCTCTCCTTGCTCACTCTGCCCGATCCCCCCCCCTCCCCTCTCCCCGCACCCACCTGCGTCTCTCTCTCTCTCTCTCTCTCTCCTCTCTCTGTCTCTCTCTCACTCTCTCAACACTTTGCATTTGAAATTTGAACCCAGGGGATATCAGTTGGTTGGGGGCGGGGGGTGCATGCAGTTCTGTTGGACAGTTCATTTCATTCTGTCTATGGCAATACTTGAAATAATATGCTGTGATTATTTGAGCAAGTTCCGCTTATGTTCTTTGAGCGAGTTCCACTCTGGTTGTTTTGTGACTGTGAGAGAGAGACAGACAGACAGACAGACCAGACAAATAGACACAGAGAGAGATGCATTTTGGTTCTTTGAGAGAGAGCTGCATTTTGGTTCTTTGAGAGATGCACTCCAGTTCTTTGAGAGAGAGTTGCACTTTGGTTATTTGAGAGAGATGCAGATTGGAAGATGTGGACTCTGGTTCTTTGATAAATCTGCATTCTTGATCTGTGAGAGAAACTGCACTCAGCGATTTTGAGAGACAACTGCACTGTGGATCTTCGAGGGAGGCGTTCACTCTAGTGAGAGAGAGAGAAAGAGAGACAGAGAGAGAGAGAGAGATGCACTTAGGTTCTTTGAGGGAGATGCAATCTGGTCTTTGAGAGAGATTCTTCCTGAGAAAGCTGCATCTTGTTCTTTGAGAATATGGTGCTCTGGTTCTGAGAGAGAGCTTAGAGGAGAGAGAAAGAGAGCCACAACGTTTGCTCATTGAGATAGCCCAAAGAAAGAGAGAAGAAAAAACCGTGAGAGGCGGAAAGTGGCCGTTATCGTGCCGACGCGCCGTTAAACTCAAACTCAAACTCAAACCCAACAATTGGCCGTGGCCAGCGATGCATAACCTAGCAAATGATTTTAGCGAGGTTCAAGCGCCGACATTCTTCCAGCGGAACGTTACAAGGTTATAACACGGGATTACATCATCACTTTTCTCCACTTCTAAGCAGATTTTTTTTCCTTTTTTTCAAGTGCACCCGATGTGTCTGGTGCTGTAGATGATATTTTGAAAAATAGTGAATTTGCCCAAAAATCAACCTAACGAAGTTTCAACAGCCGACCGACGATATAAAAGGCCCTTTTACACCCCCAACCACCCAGCATTCTATAGATCGACATAGACTATTTGTTAATAACCATATAGTGAGATTTTTTCCCCCCGTATCATGGCTATTCCCAGTACATATTTTTGTATATAATATATATAGAAACTAATTTGATAAATATAGTTTTGGAGTATCAGGTAGCGACGTCTGCCTGCATTTGGTTTATCCTGATTCTTTTTCTCTAATTGTAGCAGTGCTAATTAGGATGAGTAAAGTCGTACATTACATACAATAGCAATCATTGATTACACACAGTTTCGTTTAAATACTCACAACATGCTTTCTTGAAGTGAACTTTAGTACTTTAAACTGTTTGGCGTCAATGTAGGCTTAGCATCGGATGCTGTTACACAGTATCGTAAACAGCATTTCAGACATTATCAATTACCATTTGATGTAAAGCTGATGGTGGGACAAGCAAGTGGGAGAGCTGCAGAAAAATGCCGACACTCACAACTCTAACAGTTCTTGGGTGTTTTGAAGTTGGGTAACGGTCTCTCAAGGATAAGAGATAAGAGCTAGTCCGATGTTGTCATTTGAAGGAACACCACTGACTAGAAATCAAGAAGGCATTGGTAAACTCAAGTGGCTGGAGGATGGACTGGAGAGCGTGAGAGGGATGGAGCACGTCTACACCGTCCGTGCAGAATAGACTTCCGATCATCACCTCACCGGCTTTGGAATAAATCCCACAACTGCCTGTTGAGGAGTATGTGGACCAATCACGATCAGTGGCCCAGATGAAAAGACCATATACCCGAAGAATGCTGTTTATGCACCTGGGAAGGAAGGCACCCGGACGCAGATCGGTAGGAGTCTCCCACAGTATCACATAACGCATCTGGGAACAGGAGAAGATGTAAGGAGACTTCTGCGATACCCTGATTATAGCACTTTATAAGAACAAGGGCAGGAAATCTGATCTTGGAAAACACGGTAGCATCCCTCTTCTCTCCGTTGCAGGCAAAGCCCTCACCATTATCGTCCTCAACAGACTCAGAAGGGTAGCAGAGGCCATCTTACAGTATGGATTCCGCCCTGGACGCAGCACAGCAGGCAGATCCAAGAAAAGTGCCTTGAGCAGAACCTGGACTTTTACTCTGTGTTCATCGACCTGACTATTTTGAGAACAGAGAGGCTCTTGATCTGTGCCGGCCATATATTGTTTCGCCACGTTTATTCAGATCTGACTCTTTGATGACTGTATGGCAGGGCCGGTGCTGTCTAATGGCAGCCAGTCCAATTCATTTGAGATCTCCAGTGATGAGGAACAACTTGTTCTTCACTTGTGTAATCAGGCAGACAATGCAGACTCGCAAAAACAGGAATCGATATTCGGTACTGCCATGATGATTCTATTTTCAACTTGCAAAAATTGACCGCTAACCACCCACCACCACCAGCACCACCACCATCATCTCACTCAGGAAGCACTTTTTGCAGATAACTGTGCAGTGATGGCCATCATGCATCATGATTTACAGGTCATGCTCAAGAGTTCGTAGAGGCCTCAAAGCAGCTTGGTCAGTGTGGAAGAAATGTACAGATGTTCTTGTCTCACCAGCTTCTATTGTTCTAACTCCAGTGCTTCACGGCTTACGATAACCTTCGATTAGACAGCTCCTAGTATTTTGGATATATGATTTCCAATGATATTTCAAGAATGCATTATGTTTTTTAATAGATTATCTTACCAAACACAGCAATAACACAAACGAGGGTCTAAGGGACTGGAAGCTACGTTGTGCTGCAAGAAATGTTCAGATCAGAGATTTTCCAGATCCTGTCGTCAGTTTTTTTTTTTTTTTTTCCTCAGCGTTCATTTTTTGTTTATATAAACACATGTACAATCCCAATGTAAAGGCAAATCATTTTGCTCTCAGAAAATATTTACTTTCATCATGTCCACATCATGAACGTTTTTATTTCAGGTGGGAGGAGAAGCTTAAATTTAATAATTTTTTCCCCATATAATTAAATTACAGCTTATTTTCCCTTATTTCATGCTACATTTTTTTTTTCTTTGTGAATATAATATCCGCGAAGTTTGTAGAATAATTCAGTCACTCTATTTTCTCCCCCTCTCCTACTAGAAACCCGACAAAAAGCAACACTGAAACGGACAAGCTCTAATACATCTAGTATGTGAGGATTGTACTGTCTGAAGCTGAATAATTCATATGTATAAAATGGTGTAAACCTATGAAAATCTGCCAACTTCACAGTTCCAGCATTGTAATACATAATGCATAATACAATGCAGGCTGTATCTCGACCACCGAAGCGTGGGGTTTCATGCATGTAACAGTTCGTCCATTTCCCGGCGAAAATATTATGAGGCTGAATTTGTTCACTTTAAAAAAAAAAAATAATAATAATTTCTTAAGTAAGTAATATTGTTTTAAGTTGTCTAATGATTCAGATTTTCAGACAGATCCGAAACAAAATTTACTCACTTTGAATTAATTCTGAAAGTGGATTGTTTATGTAGTTTGCCGTTTATTGTGTGTTTCCTTTATTTTAACGGATTTGGGTGTAAGGGTTTTACGTTTACATATATTATATAAATTATATGTTTATCAGCTCTTTAAGAAGTTGACGCCGCAACCGTTCATAACGTATGCATCAGTTACAGAAAGGCTTTTGCTTTTCAACATTTTTGTTCTCATTTCTATTCTAATGGCTACATACTAGTGGAATGGGTTCTTTGTTGGTTCAGGTTTTGGCGAGACAGTTAAAAATTGACCAAAATATGTAGGCCTATTTCACATGGCCCTGTCAGATTTCCATACTTACCGGATGACGCAGTGATTCCCTGGTATGGTACCCCAGATTAACCCCTTTTCCCTATCAACACACAAAATTAATTATCCCCTCGAATGTTTCAGAATCCCCCCCCCCCCCCCGCCCCCAGATAATCTATGACATCCTAGAAAAAAATGCGGGGGGGGGGGGGGGGTGGAGAGATTATGACCAGGCCCTCTCGAATATGGAGCTACCTAACATTTTTACTGTCCGATGTTTGGGTGTGGGTTCAAAAGATGTAGTACTTGTTTTGAAAAGGCGTATAAAACATGTACTGATTGGCTGAATATTGTATAGTAAGTGTGGACCTTGCCAGACCAATGATGTTCAAGCTGCAGTGACAAAAATTTAAGGGATGCAAAGTCAAAACTGGTCTATATCTGCCTGTGTGATACTGACAACAGTGTGTCTTGCAGATAATAAGGAGTACATGACAATATCCTTGCTTACAGAGATGGTAAGGGGCTGTGCAGGCAAAGAAAGATTAAAGTTAAATAACTTAACTTTACTGACAGTGTGTCAGTACATTAAAATTTTATCCATCGTAAAACTGAGTTCTGAATAAGCTTATGGCAAGTTTGAACTTCCTGTTTACCATTTTAGTAAACGAGTGTAGGTTGATATCACTAATAAAAAGCAAAAAAAAAAAAAAAAAAAGTTCCCGCCGTACAAAATAATATTCTTACTCCTGTGTCTAGGCAGTTCACTTGCCGAAGGCAACTCATAACCCATTCTAGTGTTGAGAGAACAACGCGTAACATTATTCAGTTTCCAATTTCTAGTACTAAGTTATTCTACACTTCTCCATTGTCCCATCAGTGACCTAAATGATCCAAAAACATTTATTATTTGTCAAATTAAAACAGCCAGGAAATGTTATCACGCTAATTAGTCCCTACTGTCATGACCTTGCAACATTAGTAACTAAACATTCATTACTACAGTCACTGACATTATCTTTCCAGTCCACCCTGTTTACGGTCTTTGAGCTCCTTGTGCCAGGAAAGTCGTCTGTTTTCTCCCTGCACAGAAACCTTAACTTGAAATATGTTTAGAGCATCCGAAATGCAGATAATTGCTTGCCTTAGGTTCTGCACAAAGACAGTAACTAGAGATGCGACTTTTCCAGAGGCTCAGTATACAAAATATTCAAGGTTTCGTGGCCTGCGACACAGCGTTAACGAGACGTACGGTCTTTGCGTAATCAATGAATATGTTAACCACAGACCATGTTCCCAACTGATTTTGATAAACGGCCTTTACGCAGGCACCGATAGATGGGAGATCTGTTACGAAGGTCTTTTTCGGCCCCTCCGCCTCGTGCCGAGCCGCTTTGCAGATTGTATTGTATACTGGTGCTTCTACAATAAATTATTATCCTGATCATAAACATTTCTACATAGACCGCGCCAAAGACTACGATTCATTGGGTGCCGCTTCATTTTTAAACTCAGGCAGCAAAATCCAACGGCTCGGCCTTAATCCCAAAGCCCCTGTATTCACCACAGAAATAAATATGTACGTACAGTCAGCCTGGCCCTTAAACTTATAATCAAATTCAGGAATCGACGATTTACTATCTTCTCTTACTAGTCTTACACACTATCTTGCCTCCGAGCTTGAAAAAAACTGAACATGAAAAACGACAACTTAAACTGTCCGGCAGGGTGTACGAAATTCCCCTCTGCTGGATACCCGACCATATCGGCATCAAGGGAAACGAGAGGGTGGACACCTTGGCCAAGGAAGCGTTGAAGCGGCCGCCAGAGAGCTGGAGATCCCTCATACTCTGCTGTGTTTACGATTGTACGCGCCGGACTATTTTTAGAAACTCTTGGCTTGGCGGACGGAAGTGCTTGAACTGCACCGTCTTGGCGTAACAGTGGGTATAGTGGGTCTTGGGGCGTAGTGGGTCCTGGCTGACTTTAAGCCAACTATAAATAACTACACCATAATAAGACGGCGGAAAAGGTAGATGAACAAACTACAATTTCAATCTGCCCAAGATCAAGTTGGACAGTGGACACAGGCCTCTCAGTAAAATTGGAGAGATGAAACTGTGCTTAGTAGATTCCACCTGGGTCATACCCACTTCGAGGGGGGGGGGGGTGTGGGGGGAGTGCGTATGGCTGCCAGCTGTCAGCTACTTGCCTCTGGATCCATGAAAGAATTAGTTTCTGACTAGCCCTGCTGCCCATCTTGTCCTTTCTCAAAGAAACCGAACTCTGCAAGTTGATTTAACAGATTTATCGTATTTACAAAATGCCTATAAACATACTTAACAGTACGGGCCTTTTCCCGTTCCATTTTTAACTTCACTTGTATTTGATCTTTCCTATAGGCAACTGAGGGTGAAAGGTATCCCAAAGAATGAGAGAACGAAAAAATTGTGAGAGGCGTGAGGTGACCGTTATCGTCCCTATGCGCCGTTAAACTCAAACCGATATATCGACAAAACCAATAAAGGAGACTCAAGTTGGCTTTTATCGTGCCCAAGCGCCGTTAAACCTCAAATCAAACTCAAATTCAAACCCATTTGTTTCATTTTTCTAGCCCTGAATCGATAGCATTCAAAATATAAAGGAAATCAAGGGTCATTTTAGGTGGTTCTCTATTCATAATTATTTCTATGCCAACCTACAGCAATTACGCAAAGTTTGTTGTCTTTACCACTAAGTGCACAATTTTTGTCCTAACTGACTCTACTAAAAGCATTTCCTTTATGTCTTATAGAACATTCTCAGAAACACATACACATTAAATACATGTAATATGTATGACCAGTTGTAGCCATTAGATCTGATATCAAGAGCTCCCCAATGAAGCCTTTTCTCAGTTTTTGTCTAGACGAATACAGTATCTCAGCAGCTGAAACCCGACCATTGCATCACAAGCTTTTTTTTTTTTTGAAAGAAAAACATTTATAATGCACGTTTCGTGTGAATCTCAAGAGGACATGAAACTGTACTGGTTTACATCATTTTTTCATATGTTTTTGTCATGTTAATGCTAAGCTTCTATTATATGTTATATTTCCCCAACCTTACATGTTATTGTTACCTCAGTGCGTACGCTAAAGCACCATCAATCTGCCTGTATCGACTATCCTATTCTCAGCTTTCATTGTATGGCCTAACAGCAACTCTGGTGCAGAGCAATGCTTTACTCGTTCTGCATCCCCCCCCCTGCGAAAAGCTCACTGAATGGTAAATAAATGGATTTATGAAACCTAGCTGCATTTGCTTGTATTTACAGTTGCCACGGATGTCTCGGACCAAGCTTGTTATTGTGCCTTTAGAAACTTATGCTGCACTGCTGTCATTTCTGTATTTTTTTTGGTATACAGCCTTACATTTTCGATGACCTTAAACTTAACATTTTCTGATAGACAAAATAAAAACACTACAGCGAGGAAAAAAAAATACTGTAAAATTAGAGCCAGAATTTAAAATATGTGGGTAGGTCTGACAAAACCGGGCCAAAGTTAAACTTTTTACAGCTCTTTAAAAAATCAAAATGAAATACATGTACCTCTAAGACGATTTCAAGCAAAATATTTGAACTGAGCGCAGAAAAACTGAAAAACTGCTAATCTTTCATATTAAAAACAAATCTCAGTTCCATAGAAAAGTCCCCCCCCCCCCCCCCCCCCAATTTGTTCTTTCACCTTAAGAAGGATTTCGTCAGATCCACTAACATTATATGTAAAATTCTAACAATTAGATACCTCCCCACCCCTTAAAATAATAAAATCGCTGGCGGAAACTAACGGCCGCCTTTCTGTATCTAGGAATATGTGACATAAAAATATCAATTTTTCACATTTTGTTTTTTTAATCTTGGGCCGCGAGGGGGGGGGGGCGGCAGAGGTGCTAATCATTCCGATTTTTCTTGAAAAACAGGCGTGATTCACATTTTCCGATTAGCAAGGCCGCCATTCCGATTTTGTGTTACTTCCAGCAATCGGCTTTTTTTTTCTGTTTTCGTTCTTCCGGGTTCTAGTTTTTAAATGTAACTTTTACAAAATGCGCCGAATCGGAATATTGCGATCATTTTATGAATAAACCAGAAGTTAGTTCTTCTTTTTTATCGCTTGTTTTACACCGTTCGGGAATTTGATCACTTGCAACACGTTGTTTACATTCTTTTTACCGCACCTCATAGCGGCGATTCGGAAACCAGCTGCATGGATCTATCTATTTGAAAGCTTAGTCTTTGTGATTCCGACCAGAGGTTCACTGGTTAACATGTCCATGTCACAATGCCTTTGATTTAGAAGAGATACAGTGAACAATAACACGGTGGTTACGTCTCAAAAAGGTCAGTGACCTTATGGGTGAAAATACGGCTTGCGCGTGGCGCTGTCAGCTTGGCCTTGCCGACTTTTGCCGCCCGTGCGGCGTGAGCGCTTGCGAGTCAATACCGACAATTGCCGCCCCTCGCAGGGTGAGGGTTAATACAACCCTGTCATTCCAAGGTCACGAGATGTGACACTGACAGGTACATACCGTGATCACATGCCTTTTCACACAGACAGCTTCAAAGACCGGGAGTCGGTGGGAGCCGCTTCATCCTCCACCTCAGACAGAAAATGAGAGAATGTTACCAATGTAATAATTTTTATATGGAATTTTTAAAATGTATTTGTAGAATTTGAATTGATAAAGTTTTGAATATCAAATCAAAATAAGTAAGGGAAACTCCGCGAAAGATGCAATATGGCCGTTATCGTGTTGATGAGCAAAAAATCCCAAACTCGAAACTGTTATTAAATAAACTTTGCTTGCGGTCGGGAAAACTGCGACGTGCTTATTGTAAGATCTCCAACTTTGGTTCTCTAATGTTATCGAGCAAACCTTAGTATTTTATATAGCCCTTGGTAACACCAGCCGTAAACATGAAACAGTTGTCCGCTGCTTGATGTCATTGTCATACATTGACTGCATGCATTCAGATATTTCTGACGTTCTCAGTTTCGTCAGGTTCTGTTACAGTGTTAGACAAATCTGGTCTTTCATATAGTGTATGTGTTTATCGTGATTGAAAATTGCACCTCGGTAGTTATCAAAAATTGATATTAGGCCTATTATATGGAAAAAGAGACATACACGGAGGGCGGAGGGATACGCGGGTGAGGACAGACTCAGGCGGCAAGGAAATATTGGGACAATTTTGATTTCGTTATTGGTTGTCGTTGCAATGTTTTTTATTTCACGCTTTGCTTTCTATGCTGAAATATTTTTTTCTTTCCTGGGTAGACCAATCTTTCTTTTATTATTTGAAACCTAAACATATGCTTTGAACTTGATATTGAGCACAAGCGGAGTGGGAGTCGTTTTCAACCGTTGATGAATAGTTCTTATCGAGAGAAAATTGAAAGTGTTTTCATTTTTCAATCTCTCTACATTCAGTCGTGAAACATATCTGACGTTTTTTTCCACCTCATAACATCCGCAGAAGTGAATAAAATGGAAACCTTGAAAGATATGTTGTTGTCGTGATTAAAAAGAAGGAGCTACTATCTGACGACTTTACTGGGTTCACGAAATACTAAGAAGAAGCCATACATTCATTCAGTGATTTCAACCATCTTCTTGAAGAGGTCCAAAATAAATTGAAACTTACTACCATTCTTTAGTTCTTTTCCAGTTCATTTCATTCTGCTGTTCGTAAATGAACTGTTACAATAATTGTCGTCGGTTTTATCGTATATTTCTGGGCGGGTTTGCATCGCTGCTATCCCTGGCCTAGATATGTTTGTTGAGGAGGCTGATGTTAGGGGGGCATTTTATTTTACGTGCTTGTACCTAGTTACACTTCCCCTTAAAAAGACAAGTTTATATCTCCACCTTTTGGCTGAACTGAGTTACCTTCTACATGCACTTCTACGGGCTCTCTCCATTGTTTGTCAACGTATCCAGCGGATTTGATGTATAAGAAAAAAACAAATCATATCAGAATAAGCTATGAGCACACGAAATTTCAAGTGTTCATTAATTCTCAAAAGTTTATGGAAAGGAGATAGAACCTTGTCATTCATGAATGATTGCTGAGAGACAATTGACAGTGGAAGAAAATTGGGTCGGTCGCACTGTAGCGCAGATCATAGAATTTTGAAACATTTTCTCATCAAAAGTTAACGAGCTCTTACTAGTCTTAGGTTATTGAGTAAACTGTTGACAGCTATCAAGTTGAAAACAAGTCCCTCTGTGTTTATGCTCTTAAGTGGCCCATATACGACACTGTTAAAATGAAAGACCCTATCATTCATTGGCCCGTGGGTGACCTGTCGACAGCCCGCGGGCCGTCCACCGATCGCGTCAAGGCGACCTTGCATTTTTACGTTCACGCGTTCAGCTCAAAATCAAAACAAAAAAGGCCAGTCCTCTTGATGGCCTCCTGAATTCTAGCCTGGCCAGAAAATTATTTCTTGGCCTCAAGGTGGAGGTACTGGCCGCTCACAATCAAGGGGTGCGAAAGTCAAAATTTTGTAGATCTGACTTTAGAATCTTCATCAGTCTCAATTCCTAGTGCAATTGAATTAAACACTTGGTACCAAACTATTAATATTATGATTTTTTTTTTCTTTTTAAATGACGAAGGACGATGCTTGCATCATATCTGTTAATAGTACAAAAACCATGCGAGAAATTCGTGGGTGGAACCAAGCAGCTGTGCGATTATCATTCCTCATTCAGTAGATTAACCCACCTGAGACTGAGCTATTTTTAGCGCAACAATCGCCACCTTTTCTTCAATAATAAACATACCCCTAGGCTGACTAGCGCAACTTCAACTTGATTAGAAGCCATTTTGATTTTATCTTCAAGCCTGTGTCGTGTGTGGGCAGTAAAAAGTTGAGCATGAGGCCGTCTCCCGACTATATCCAGGCGATCCGCAGGCGATTGGGAGGCTGCCAAAAAAAGCAGACAGTGGCCTTCGAACTGTGTCGTGCATGGGCCGCTTTAGGCATATCGTGCAAAAACCCTGCCCCTAATATTTAAAAGGGCACAATTTTGTATTTTCCAATGATCATTACACATGAAATGTTTTGGTAAGAAGCAGATTCATGTAGCCCATGAACTGGACTGTTCGAAAAACGTAGTGGTCAACACCCCAGAGGCCCGCAGACATCTGTGCGGTGTCTGTAAAATTCCAGAACATACATCATGTTTAAACATAGGAAAAGTTAATCTTGTATCAGTTTTTGAAATTTATAGTCAGAAAAATACTTTTGTATTCTATGAATAGCAGCAGCTCCTGGCACTAACAAAACCTACATAACAAACTTGTCTTCAAGTTTCAATCAAGTATTACCGTTGTAAAAGTATTGCATGAAAAGGCTTAAGCCTGGCAAAGGAAATCGTTGAGTTATAAAAAAAATAAAAAAATTCGTGTTTTTGGAGCTTTGTAACTTTCTTTATCTATTAGAAATGAAAAGTGTAATGTTTGCATCCATTCGCTGTTTGAATAACCCTTCTCTCAATTCTTTGAGAAACATGATTACATATTGTGTCATGAAAAATTCAATTTTTTTTTCTTTTAGCGAGACCTTCCCAGTCCTATCACGTCAGTCAAATGGCGGCCTTGACAAAACCAAGGGTATATCGGAGAATTCAAATGAAATAAGTGAAGAAAAAGTCAGAAAAAAGAAGCGGTCAAAGAAGGATAAAGCACATGACAACTTTTACAAAACTGAAACTGGTGCTGATTTGCTTGTTGAAGGAGCAGCGGGAGAGTGTGGTGATAGAAAGCAAACAGACTTTGGTAGTGTGTTACATGGAAAGACCAAGAGACGAGAACTTCCACCACTCAGAGGACAGCATACAACAAAGTTAAGCTCAGACCTGACTATGTCATCAACACGTCCAACATCTATCGAAACAACAACAAGACCTTTGCCAAAAATTAAATATATGTCATGAGTGAACTGACACATGCCAGTGATAAATGTTCACCAATAAGATTGTAGTCCGTGTATTTGTACAGTGCACTCTCCCGATAATGACATGGCTCAGGACCAGAGGTGCATGTCGTTATCGGGAACATGTCGTTATTCGGAGATTTTCAAGATGGCGGAAAAACGGGTGTGGTTAGACCCTTAGAATGTAACGTACCAACCATAGTGGGTGATCAGTGATCGGACTTTCCAAACATGTAAAATACACGAAGTGTGTGTGTGTGTTGTGTGTGTTGTTTTGTTTTTTTTGTTTGTTTGTTTTTTTTGTTGTTGTTTTTTGTGTGTCATTGTGGCCGATAACAAAGCGATCTCATTGGCCGATAACAAAGCGATCTCATTGGCTATGAGGTGCCTCTGGTAGGACATTTCATTGGTCGGAAAAGAAGTGTTTTTATTGGCTCAGAGAATGAAATGAAACTGACCGGAAACAATATTTTAGCTATTTTTATTTTTGTATCTAGCAAAGTCACAGCCGATTATTGCTAACTCAATGTCGTTATCCGGAGAGTGGTCTAAAAAGTATGTCGCTATTTAGAGAGTTTTATTACTAATAACATATAGTAAAAAAATCGGGACCGGGGGTCAATGTCGTTATCGGGAGAATGTCGTTATTCGGAGATGTCGTAATCGGGAGAGTGCACTGTATTTGTCTTTAACATTAATTTAATTTTTTGCTGTTTTATTCTGTAATGACTACGTAGGGGCGTATAGAGGAATTACAAAGCCAAATAGAGAAAATACTGAGTTGTGTTCATTGTTTGGCAATGGCCTATAATGTAATGTACCATGCGCCCTTAACAACAATCATTTTTGATTGCTGGCGTATTAATCAAAATGTGCCTATGAGTGTGTGTGTGTGGCACAAGAGTGTATGCAAGAGATTGTGCATGAGAAAGAGAGAGAAGATGAGTTGCAGATGGAGAGAACAAGACTTTCTGTAAAGAACTTAGAGCAATTTTTTGCTTTTATTTGGCTCTTTATAAATTGTGATAATTTTCATTAGTAGTGTGTATTAACCCATATTCTGCTAGTGCCCATTTTGAAGGACAATTTATAAATTTCTTAAGAAATGGTCACTATTTAAAGATGTTATCAAAATGTAATTGTATCATGTCATAAAGGTGAAAGTTCTGTCCCATGTTGTTCCCAACTGTTGGTTTTGCCCATGCCAGGTTGGTCAGCGTCAGGGCAGTCTGTTTTCCTGTTAAACATCCAAAAAGCAGATGATGATACGCAGTTGCAAAGGTGGGTTCATAATTTGTGTAATAATTGAATCAATTGTGCTGTAACCTTTGAGGATCGTGGAATTATGTTTAAATGATGCACTGATGAAGCTACTACAAGAGAAATTTTGATAATCATGTAATATAGATGTCAGAACCACCCGTCCTGTTTAAAGGACGTCAGCGGGAAACACTGTCATATAATTATACATGTATTATTTTTGCCATATAATGTTGTTTTAAAATATGGATATGATTTATTCTTTCCACTTCCTGCTTGGTATATTATACAGGTGTCTATGGTAATCATTTTTATCGCCCATCTCAGATGGTGAAAATCAACACACAATTTTCTTAAAAGCATGGCATCCATGTCTTTTGAATGTGTTAATATATAATATATTTCAGATGAACATTATAATTTCTTTGGCGGAGATGCGGGCCTCATTAGCCATTACTCTTCATAGAAAATTCTTGCATTGGATGAAGGTTTCAATTTAAATTAGGGGTTTTCTAATGTTCATTCATTATTCTGTTTTTGGGTTCTTGTCTTAAGGGGGAGGGCTGGTCCTGAAACCTCGAAATTAGGATTCAAAATATCGATATCGAGATTTTGTACTTTTAGGTTGGTTTATCCATTTAGGAAGACTATTTTACTAACCATATGCCAATTTCAAATGTTTATTACTCTGAAACATGCCTTTGGGAGGAGGGGGGGGGTCAAGAAAAAGACACAAGAGTCATGCCATTGGGCCTCAAAATTAGCCCTAAATAACATCCCAGTGTCGCTAACAAAACCACGAGTTTTGCTGAATGCTTGGTATCGAGATCTTTATGTGTTATGTTGCTCACACGTCTAGGTCAAGGTAACAGGCCTGAAACATCCCATTCCCTTCCATAATACAACAAGCATGCTATTAATATATCTCTATACTGCCTGTCATGGTAAAACATACATCTCGCTTCTATTTCATTGATTGGTCGACTGTAAACGGAGCAATAAATTGATCCTTCTCATTGGCTGGGGCAAAGGTCATGCCCTCCATATTTAGCAGAGTTAGATCGTGACCTACACACTAGCCTGAAGAATACACTGTCAGCTGACTGGACAGTTCTTTTGTTTCAAGTTTTTGTTTTTATAACGTTGCTGTACGACATGGAAATTGTTAGCGTTTGTGAAAGATGCCCAAGTAGAAAGTCACTTTGGGTTCCTTGCAGTTGCAAAAAGTCAGACAAGACATCCCAAGAAGGTGTAGACCAGTAACAAGAAAAGTGCTGATTATTTTGCATTTGTTTTTAATTTTATTACAGGTAACTGAGTGAGCTGTAATGGGTCCAAAAGCTAGTAGAAAGGCGAGAGGTTCTTCATTTGTCCTTATAAGACATGTTGCTGCGTACATTCATATGATACAAGACTGCCCCCCCCCCCTTTCTCCTTTCCCCCCCCCCCCTTTCTCCTTTTCCCCAGTGTATCCCCCAATCCTGAGCGTTCTATATCCCGTTCTACCCTGTAACTTATACTATTTGTCCCCTTCCTCCCCACCACCCCTTCTGTCCCCCCATCTCCTCTGTACACGTTTGTCATTAAATTTTGGTAGTTTGCAAATCATTGTTAAGGCCCAGCATACATGTACCAAACACAGATGTTTTGAGGCATGTGTGCCACTTGTCAATAATATTTTTATTTAAAAAAAAACTTCAGATGCGATTTTCTCAAAATTGCACTTTTGATCAGTAATTTACTAATTTTTTTAAAAATTATGGACAGATTGGTATAAAATCTAGCTAACATGTTTGAACAGATCAAAAACTTCCCACAGAAGGAAATTATATATATATAATTTTTTTTTTTTTTTAATGAATATTTTCTTTTGTGATAGAAAATATGGGAAAATGGATTCTGCTAGTGCTACATACATTTTCAAAAATTTATTACATAAGATCTTTAGATAGAAGATGTCAAAATTCCCTTCTGTATAAAGTTTTTAATTGGATTGAATAAGACATAAGAGAAGTTTCAAAAAAATCCAGTAAAATCTGGCAAGGCCTTTCTATATTGAAGTTGACACTAGTCTTTTAGGGGACTCAAAATCCAAGGTGGTGGCACTTCCATGGCAACCATATGACAGGCAATTTTTGTTTGTTTTTTTCTACTAATTCAGACATCCTGAATTCAATTTATGCTGTTCATGTATAAATAATATGGGGGGCGAGGGTTTTAAGCTTGTTATATGAAAATTGAATCTTTCATACTTTTAATTTCGAGGTATTGAGCCGCAAAAAAATTAAAATCACATTTTGGACGACTAAAATTGAAAAAAAGTAATCCTAATATATTGGAATTTCGTTCTTCGCTTGTCTTCACACATTGCTGTCGAAAATAAACTTGATCACATCTGTTTGTGACGATAAGTTTGTGTAGATAATAAGTCTTTGTTCGAATGCGAATTGTATCGAATTCAATGACATTATTAATGCGACCTGAATGTAGATAATCGGTTGGACTTGGTACAAAGAATTTATATTGCACGGATCAGCTAGTACATATTGAAATCTAGTGATTAACTCATTCCATACACAGGGCAATCACGATTGAGTAGACTGATTTTCTCTACATGTGGTACTCGTGTCGGCCCTGTGTTGTTTAGCGCAATTGTTTACTGCTAGATTCTATGCAAACCTAGTTGTACATGCAGATTCTGGTAGCGGATAGGTGTGTTTGTGAAAAATGGCGGATGAAGTTTCAGATGAAGAGCTAGCTCTATGCGTAATTGCAATTCCAGAAAAAAACTCAAAAAAGAACGATTTGGGGGAAGAAATGATTGCTAAAAAGACGCAGTTACACAAACAAATCTATTGAATGAACTTTGCTTTTACCCACATCACTTCAAAAAGTACTTGAGAATGGATGAGTCGACCTATATTCACCTCCAGAATATTGTTTGTACTATTGTAGGCCCTCTAATTGAAAAACAGTCAACAATTTAATCCACACGAGAGACTGGCCGCTAACTTTACGCTTTCTAGCTGTAGGAAGAAAGTACCAAGATTTGCAATTCTCAACTTGCATTTCGCCGTCTGCATTGTGTAAAATAATACCGAAAACATGTCGTGCCATATACTCCTCTCTTGTAAAAAAATATATGAAGATGAGTGTCTTTCTTTTGATGCTTACACATACCCCAACCCCTCCCTAATTTACAAGTAATTTGAAATGTTTTTTTTATTTTTATTATTAAATTGTTAATGAAAGTTTCAGTATGAAGCTATATCATACCATTGCATGTATTTACTATGTCATCGTTGTTAACATTAATTTCATAATGTCATTGTCATCACCAACAGGTTCGCTTGTAAACAGTTATATAAATCGATATTACACGGAGGCTAAATTAAATATTATTTCTAATGCTCAGATATCTCATGCGACAAAAGGAGTGGGCCTAGTAGTAGTAGTAGAGAGTATGCTATTGCTAAGTGAAAAACGACTATTTAATTTTAAAATCAAGCAACAAAAAACGACCTGTGAGCACAGATTTTATTAATTTGCATACGCTGATTACGAATTTAGGTTTTTTAATTTGATCACAAAATTCCTCTTTTAATTCTCAACAATTTATCCTCACCGGGCGGCAACATCAAAGGGAAGACTTATACCGCAGGATCGGTTGCAAAAATTTCAAGCACTGCTTGATTTCCTGGATCGGTCCGGGGGACATGCGTTTGGCACCAAGGGACGGGGGGATAGTCCCCAACACCCGCTATTGGACCTCAGTGACAGGGGATTGTCATGCAAAGGACCGTTCCTCCTGCTGATTCGCTATGTCTAAATGGGGCAAAACTCTTCACAGTGTGTCCCTTTTTATGAGTTTAACCAGCATCGATTTTCCCTAAAAGTATTTCAGATTTTGCATCCCATGGGCGCATCTTTCACTCGAAATCTTGTGGATACATTTTTTATTTGTTAGACTGGAGCATGGCTTTAACTTTGCTTATTTTGGTGATGCAAAGACAAGAAAAAAAAAGAAATAATAATAGGTGGGGGGTCAAGGTCTACTTACACTGAATTACTAAAAACAATAATGCAAAACCAAACTTTTTTTTTTTTTTAATTGACGTCACAGAGCTTGCTTATCTCAAGAATTTGAAATTGTATTTCTTCCTTCCGCTGAAGTCTCATTTCATTTTTAGCAGTATAGCACCCATAACATGGTGCAGATTGCAAAGCATCACGGTTAACATCACAAGGTTAGTTATTACTATTTATTAGTAATTTATACGCAAAACATATCAGTAGTTGGTCAATTTTCACAATATTCTATTAGTCATGTTGCATTATTTGTCACCGTTTTTGTTGTTTTTCTTTGGTATGTGGGTGTGTTTTACTGTTTTATCAAGTTTGTGTTTGACCAAACCATTTTACCAAAGATTTAATGTCTGAAATCTCATGTGAGTTACATGTACATGTATGCCGTTTTAATTCCTCTAGAATACATTGTATACTGTATTATATGTATTGCTGTTGTTTGTTTCTACTACTCCCAAGACACCACTGTATGTAATAAAATTCTTTTCCTTTTTACCATAATTTTACAATTCTCACATTATATTATTGTAAAATGCAGTTTGTGATTCTTCAGAATTTGTCTTTGTTCATCGAGATAGTAATCATTGGAGTTTGAAATATCATTCTGTAATACATGTACATGTATGAGGCATTTGATACTTGAATATACCATTGTTTTTATTTTGTTTTGGGTGGAGGTGCCTAATGTAGCTGGAGCAAAATTTGAAACAGTAATGCTAAACTATTGAAGTTACATAACAGTTAAGAATTTTATCCACAGAAGATGCACCTGAAGCCATTCCGTCTGGAGCATTGGTTAAATTTGCTCAAAATGGTCTTCCCGCAATCGTGAATTACACCAGGTAGACTGTGTTTTGTTTTTGCTGCAAAGGATGATAAATAGGAAAATTGTTTGATGATGAAACATGTCTAATGACAGGTGCCATGGTAAGAAGATGAATGAAATTTTGTGTCAGGTAATCGAAAATCATGAGAAGAATTTCAAAATTTTAATCTTATTTTCTAATCATTATTCCTGAGGAATGTGAGGTCAGTCATATTACGGTCACTTTATCAACTTTGTTTCATTTTGTTTAGCTTTTTTTTTTTTTCAGATTTAATGTTCATATGATTCATTCTCAAATAGTTATTTTGGCAATGGCCCCAGAAAATGGATTTTTTTCTCAGTTCAGCTGAAAGCATTTCTTTACATTTATAGAGCCAAAATACGTAGCTGATAGGTAAAAAAAAAAGATATATATAATACGTGTATAACCTCTAGCGTCACCAACATCGCAGACCGAAGGTAATGAATTAGAAAGTGAGAATTTGGTTCTATTTTCCCCCTAGCAATTTGTCACATGGCGGATAGGCTATTCTACATAGTCAAAACATAAAGAACAAGAGTTAATGAGTAAAAATTATTGATGTTTGAGATAGGGGGATGTATAATCTTCAAGCTAAATCTTCAACATTTTTGTCCTTTATGAAATAATAACGCTGTGCATTTTTAAAAAAAATTATATTCTTTTCATATTGTAGCAGAATACAGGCAAGCTGTCCTGTACCCAGCACTATACATGTATTACAGTGTTTCTGCCCTGCTTCATAAACTCCAATGTTTCACAGCTAAGCCGTTTTGACACTCCTTATATGAACGGGTTTCGTCCTGGTGTTTTTAAGATTGGTAAATGACAACAATGTTTCATATTATAATGACATTTCTTATGTGGCTATATGTTGTACATCGTGAAACAAAGTCTGACCCTGGTTGGTGAAAATGTGTCAGCTCGCTTCAATATATTTTGTCTGTTCTGCTTTGTTTGTTTGTTTACATATTATACTATTTTGTAACTTCAATCAAATTAGCATGTCTTTTAATGATGATGGACTTCATCAATGGATGGCAACTAATAAAAAGGGAGAAGCATTAATTCATAGTCCTAATTCTAATTTCTATTGTGTTATCAAAATGTCTTAATGAGACGGCTGGAAACACATCCTTTAGCTTGAAATTATCAGCAGAGGCAGATTATATTGCAGTAAGGAATTTCTGTAAACTACATTTTCCATCACAATACGGACGTGCTAATTAAATGACCACTTGAGTAAGGGACGGGTCAGTAGCCACACATTCCTGTGCCCTATTGGTTGATTAAGGAAGGAGAATACAAACAAAACAAAACACTTTAACACATTGTACACAATATACACTATTACTACAGTGGAGAACAGTTCAACCGAAAATAGCTAAACCGAAAGAAAATAAGAATCCCCGATTTTCTTCCTGTTTATCTTTGTTAACAAACTAGCGCTAAGCAGAAATAACCCTATGGTTAAACCGAAAAGAAAATTGCTGGATTCAGTGGCCAGTCCACTGGGATTTACCATATGAGTCAAGTCACTGTATCACCCCACTGCCCCCCCCCCCTAAAAAAATAAGAGCAAAGCATGCTGCGTTCTGCCCGGTAATTAGGCCTACATGGAAGCGGCAGCACTACAAGGATAAGGGGAGAGGGAGGGAGGCCCATAAACTCACAGGTCCGAAGTCAGACGGCAGCAGAATTCAAACTGGTCTGACCAGTTATAAAATGTGCTTTGCTTGAGTGTTTTATTTTACCTGATGCTTAGGCCTAATGGTTTATTTATTACTTGGACTAAAATGAGCACGTCAAGCTCTGTGATTTAAAAAAAACAACAAAAAAACTCTTCGTTTCTGACTGCAGGCAGATGAACACCACTGTGATACACATCTAGATCTGTCTATATCTAATTGTGATTTCATATTTCATCACCCAAAGCTCACTCTCTCACATTTTGCTGCACATCAAAATCAATGTGTTTTAATCTAGATCTAGATCTAATTATGGTTTCACATTTCATCACCCACCAACGTTAACTCTCTCATATTGCTGCAGTTTATCATCACTGTGACAATGACACACATGTACATAAGACAAGATCAGATAAGAATCACATTATTATCCCATAAGGCAAATTCTTTTTCCACAGAGCGTTTAACAACACACACGTGGTATACATATCTTACGTACGATCAGTACTAAGAGTAGGTTTGTTTACCATCAGTTCTAGAATCAAATTCAAACGATTAAAATGGATCAATCTGCCTTGAACTGCTTTGCAGCGTAAAAACGTGTGGCGCACACACGATAGGCCACGATGTCCGAAAATGTTACCGGCTGAAAATCGTTCAGGCTTCAAATGTTCAAGTGGTTTCAGTTTCATGGATAGTGTAAGTCCATTTACTTTTGCAATTTTTTCTTCAAAGTATCTTTCATGATTATTTGGCTACATTTGATTGAGTTACCATCGGTTGAGGTTCAGGACCCGCAGCTGGTCTCAGACTAAAAGATTATAGAAAAATCGCGATTAAAATCACACAACAATTAATTATGGTTGGCTAGACTTACTCCCTCACTTCCAGCCTGTATATGAACTTCTCAAGAATTATCCCTTGCTTTCCGGAGAAGACCGAATCTACCAATAAAAATGTCACTTTCTAATTAGGGTTTCACCACAATTAGGAATCTGCCAGTTCACTTAAATACCCAAGCTTTGTATTTTAGATGTATTATGGTTTGGCTCTCATAAAGCGCTTGGCTTGCAATAATCTCAACTACATCTTGGAAATGATAAATCAGTGACATTTATTGGATTAAGAACTTTTATTACGTGTGATTCAATCTTATCCCCATTTTTTCCTGCTGTGGCCAAAGCGCTGATCAGCAGCTAATTTGGCATCCCCCATTACTAACGTGAAATTACCTTCTTACTGCATTACAGCCATCTCATGTTCTCCACAAGGGCTACCACAAAAACAATTGTTATATCTTCTGATCCAACCATGCATGAAAACATAACAGAGGTATATAATTATATTTCCTTATGGCTATGATATTGTTATAAATGACAGAGTGTAGAAATAGCATAAATACTGCTTTTTTTCAGATTCATGCACATAATGCGAGAAATATAAACTACATTATTATTCAGCAAAAAGCATTTAACATCCCTTCAAAAATGGGAATACAGGTTTTATTTGAGGGTCATGATGTAGGACTGCTTTAGTTCAGCGCATAATGCATTAATAATTTGGCTGCAGATATAATTTTTCAGGGTTTTGATTCCAAATGCTAAATACATGCACTCACTCATTTTCAATTGGTCATTTCGTGAATGCCCAGACCTTCTCTCGTTGTAGTTCTAGCTCTAGTCGTTTGTTTTAGAACTCCTCTCCGGTGATGCAAACAACCCATTCGTGTGTTAGATGGTTCATTTTACTAGAACTTAGGCGGAGCGATCTGACTTTCTTTCACAGTTTTCATACCTTTTTGTCTAAAAGTAGTAATATTCAACTCGGACAATCCTTGATTTGTAACGTCTAAGTCTAAGACCTTGCCATCTTCCATTTCGAAACTTCTCTAGATCTAGAACTGCGATCTTCTCCTATGTTTCGACCATTTCTTGCGCTTCAAAGCCTTAACCACCTCCTCGGTGTTAATACTCGCAAACTCAGTGTCAAATAAATAGAGTGTACTGTTCTTCAAACGTTCTTATTTGTTTGCTCCAACAGCGGTGTCATATATTTTGTTTTCACACTGATTTCCCAATATAGATCTACGCGATGTTGTCCTGCTTAGCTGCCGCTTTCATAAACAGTCAGTTAACTTCGGTAAACAGCCAATGAGAGAGCATCATGCTCAGGGATGTTGAGCTCATGTTGCAGCTTCCTCAGTTTTCCAACTATCTTCCCTGAAATTTCCTGTTTTGGGGCACTATTTCTTATTGAATTTCAATTTGCTCGAAGATTAAGAAGAAAGAAACAAACAAACAACAACAACAAAACAAAACTTCCTTTAAAAGAAATTCGGGATGATCAAGTGGAAAATTTCATTCACATATTGATTGTACATATTATGGGATTCCTTAGCTTTAAGAACACACGTATACTATAAATATCTATAAGTTTGGGGCCTATTCAATTGAAAACAAAGAAAAGATCAAAGGAAATCGCCGCTTTGAAAGAATGGTGCTGTGCAGAGACTTCAAATTCAAGATTTGTAGGGTCATGATAATTGTAAGGCTGCATGCAAAAATTCAGTTTATCAGTATTTGATCGATGACGTTTTACGGCTTCTTCAAGCAAACAAAAAGACGATGCCCCTTGAGTCTTGACCTTATACCAAAAGTTGAATTAGCAGTTCACAAACACACAGCAGGTGATCTCCATAGCACACAAGTCATGCATTAGTTCAAACACAAAAATATTGGGACTGTTCTTTGAGTGAAAAGGTGTATGTCTGATGTCCAATTTACTATAATACAATAGACATAAACTTCAAGTTTGCATTATAGGATCCCTTGAAGTTTATAAACTAATACTCCATACGCACTCGGTCAATCTAGCAGACTACGCACGCGGCGGAATTCTTCACCTTTGTATTTAACGATCGATTGCACTTGTCTTGGTCTAATGGGTCTTGGGTAAAACTATTAATCAAAAATCACTTTCATTTTAGCTTTTAATTCTGTTGCAACAGAGGATTAGAAATAAAGGAACTTGGTGTTCAACTCAATTCAAATGAACGGAGCTCTGCCATCCACGTGTTAGTTAAGGGAAAGTTCACTGTTTTCTTTTTCTTTCTTTCTTTTTTTTTTTTTTACCTCAGAAAAGAAGTTTGGTGGTTGCCCCCAAACCAAAGCCAGTCTAAGTCATGGAGGTACAAATATTATGTTATTAATAGCTCCATGGTCTAAGTCGAAAAGATCGGGAAGGAAGTTTAGCAGGGCATGATGCGCGCGCATAAGGGAATCCCCAGCCGGTGGGGAAGCGAGGCAGAAATAAACATGCGTGACGTCAGAAGTGTCTGAAGTATATTGTAAATTTGAGTAATGCAGTCTGCAACCTGATCATTGTACCCACAAGGCCATGCACTGGCAATGACAGTGACTCAGAAGGGAAAGGGTGGTCATTATCTCGATATGTATTTAATAATTTCTCACAACTCATTACAGATTGAAAAGCCTAGCTACTTTACAAACTTCATCTTTCATAGGATGTTACCGTTTAGCATAACTAGAAGGTTGTTTTCAATAGATAAGTAATACATCTGTAGTAGCTTTATCTTACAGGAAAGAAACAATAAATGCATTTACGTGTAAAGCAAACCGTAACGTGATGCTACGCCACTGCAATACACCAACGATTGTTACTATATTTAGGAATTTAGATCAACTACAGGGAAACGAGAAGTGACAGATCATGTTGGAACACGCGTATACTGTAAACATTAGTTTGGGGCATATGGAATTAAAAAACAGGGAAAATATCAAAGGAATCCGCTGCGTTGAAAGAGCGGTGCTGTTCATAAACTTCAAATTCAAGATTTGTAGAGTCATGACAAATGTAAAACTGCATGTAAAAATTCAGGACGTTGTATTTCGTCATGGCTGAGGAAATCCAACTAAACCGTGATCACGCCTCAGTGAGCGAACCCTAGTATTACATTGGCATTCATCAGTTAGAGACATAGAACACTTTCTCAAATTATACCCAGAATGGCCCCTTTCTTTTCATTTCACATGTAGACGACAACCAGCATCAAAATTTTAATAAAGGTTTCCCCAAGATTTACCCCACTTCGAACTTCAGACCGTCAGTACTGTTACCTGAGTATGGTGAATAGTTACGACTAGTTGCATTGTAATAAACGTAGTCGGACGATACCATTTTGTTAGACATAATAGGGGTGACAGGATAGATAAACAAGCGAAAACAGTGTGGAAAAAAAAAAAGAAACAACGCGAAGAAAAAACGATGCCGCTGCAACCGAATAAGACGCGAGGAGCAGCGTTCCTATACAATATATTGGCCTCCCGCAGGACCCGGTTTGCAATATTTAGGCCACAAGATTGGCCTCTCAAGCCTCGCGTCTTGCGCAGGGAGGCCAATCCACCAAACGAGGGTTGTGCAAGCTGTTACGTGCTTCCACGGCCCCACTACTATACGAATTCTATTTTGAAAATTGGCATGATCCAAATTTAACCAATTGCTGGCTGAACGCAGGGGTGGAATCAAATTATTATGCGGGATTATAGTGTGCCGCGCCGTCTGTTGGCCTGTGACCCAGCCTGCACTCTTGTATGGCAGTACAAAGATACTGACTGTGCTCGATCTTCAAAGCCACCCTCCCCCACCCCACACCCTTCACCAGTGCACAGATAAAAAACCTAAAATGCTTGTTGTCGATTACAGTAAACGTGACTTGACAAGCGGATCAAGATTGACGAGGTTGGGCGTTATCTATTCAAAGGCGCGCAGAGCCGATTTCTTGCTTCAACATAATTTAAAAATACAACAACAACAACATGAGACTATTGTTTCTCTCATTAAATTTGTTTTCTTTCTTTCTTCACTTATACCTGTCTTGCTCCATCTTCCTTTCTCTTACACTCGCTATATCTACTATTATTATCTCTAATTCTCTCAGTTCTTTTTCTGTTCTTTTTGCCTGTGCCGTTCTTTCAGCTTTCCCTCGTATTTTTTCCTTCCCCCCCCCACCCCCGTTTCTCTCTCTCTCTCTCTATCTATCTATCTCTCTCTCTCTCTTTGAATGCTTTTGTCTGCTGTTCCAGACCTGATTCTAGCTAGGTCCAGACTGCCATATCATGTAAGGTTACCCTTCTTGTTAACACAATATTTTCGTCGTGCCTCCTCGAAACACAGGTAATCTCACACAGTCTAAAAATATAAAGGCAATGGAGGAGGTTTCTCAGTATTCAAAACAAACAAACAACAACATGTCGCACTGACGACTGCACTAACTGTGTCCTTCACCTTCACACGCAGCGTCGGTGCGCGGGCACTTCTCCTCGCGTAACTTGGCCGATATTGATAAGTGTTCATCATGTTCCTGGTTTGATTGCCAGTTAGTTCTTTGGCAGGCCGGAGTTAAATAATATTAATTGGTTCTTTCTGATGCCGCAGTGGTTTGTCCCATGAATTTGAATGGCTGTGTAGAAGGGAAGTGAGCGTGTTCTTGTTTCACGAGTTTTTTGTTTTTTGTTTTTTGTTTTTTATATTTGTTTTTATTTTATTATTATTCTTTTTGAGAGGTGAAGACAAAGCAGGTTTAACTTTTATAAAAATAATGTCATTTTCTTTTTCTTATTTTTTTCTTTGTTTACTTTTCTTACTTACTTCGTAACTGGGCTCACAGACAGGGATGATCTATCGAGGAATGAAGTAAAGGACTTGGTGGTACTTATGTTGGATGAACTACGAGTGGGTAATGTGGTTACTGCGTGGGTTCAATAGTAACTCCCTTAAGGATACACAGGACTAACAAACACAGGGTTCTGCTGGCAATCTTATTTATTCAAAAAAAGCCTAACAAAGGTATCGCGGCCCAAACAAAGCCAACAAAAGAAGAGAAACCCAGAAAAGAAGCCCAAAAAAAAGAAACCCAGAAAAAGAAGCCCAACCAGCCATAAGCCAAAGTCTCTCTGCTACTGGCGCAACTGGACTAGGCCATGTCTTGGGCGAGGCGCGCCACGGCAGGCCGCCGCCGGCCTAGCTTCACCGTGCTGTCGGCTCTTGTCTCCTGCGTCTATGATGGAGTGTCTTGACCACTCGAACCGCATCTTATTTATTAGCCCGCGCGGACGTCCGAGAGAGCTATTACGTAGCCCGTGTTGCACAAGTGAAAGGCTCGGACATGGAGTCCAGCCCGACAACATAACCGGTTAGGGTCCTAACACAATCGAATTTACAGTACGGTTAAAAGGGTGCACACAAAAGTCAATTAGGTATCCCAGTAAACTGCAGAAATTACTCTAACGACCCCTCCAGCAATAATTGAATAAATTTGACCCAGGTTGGATTTATCGGGGATAACATGCGTCTAACTCGTGGTTTACTCTAAATCCGAGATCCTCTTATTAATTATTTCAATAGGATATGTGCATCAAAGTACAACAAAATTGGTACCATTATAAAGTAGAAACTTGCTGCTACAATTCCAACTGACTACTTATACCAGAAACCCGGTAATAGTTTTAATATAAATTTTCAAAGTGTCAGGACTAACAACATTCGACAATTTTGTGCGGGATACTTTCGTCCATTAATACGACGTATCTCCATTGATAACAAACGTTATCATGAGTACCTATTTTGTACCGATCGGGTATTGTCTACTCTCAAAAATGAATTCGGGTTCCCGTCTTTCTGTCGGTGGATAACAACGAAGGAGCGAGTTGTAAGAAACTTAAAGCCATGATATAAGAGTTGGAAGCCCGGTGGTCAAAATTTCCAATTGACCAATCAAAATGCGCGCTTTTCACCGTGATGTGAATAACGGGTCCCGCGCTAGTATTACAAGGGAAATAATCCAATTAATGGTGCTCGGCCAAGTGTCCATAAACTACTATGAGTGGCCGTCCCTCACTCACGCACTAGAGCTACCATGAAAGCACATTAAAAATAAAAAGTCGTTCATCCTCTCACATTCTCCCCTGCTAAGTCACGTAGTCCCTTACGTGACACATACATCAATTCAAAGGTTTACAAAAGACCACTGAAGGTACAATCAAACTCTAAGGGGCTATGATACCATCACTTAGAGTAGAACAATTGCAAATTACACACAGTGAACCGAAGTACAACAATGGTCCATCCTCTTTATAACTACTAACAGGTGGCGTGAACCGGCTAAGTTACTACTGGCATCCTGAAGATGTACACAACAGTCTCAGCTCTGGCTGTAGTAAGTTACATCATATGGACAAAACAACAGGTCCCAGACCTGCAACGGTGGTCCCAGACCACTATCAGGGTTAACGTAGGATCGAACAGTACAAAAAAATACAATATGCTATAAGGGCACTAGGGCAATGAAAAAGGTAAGGTCAACATAGGCATAAAAGTAATTGTAATTAAGCTGTGGAGAAAGCCAACATGGGCATACTCTCTAACTTAAAATCTTGAGGCGGAGCTCCCTTGGATTCGGTGGTCTATCATCTGGCCTGATGGAAACTCGGGGGGGGTCTTGATGGGTGCGCTCCCCTGCTCTTTCTGCACTCACAGTCAATGTCTAATGTTAATCACTAATAAGAGTCAGAGGTCCAATCTCTGGGGTTGTCTGTGTGGGCGGCTGGACCGTCGCACAGGAGGTAGGCGCTGGGAAGTTGTCATCCCAGGTTGAGGGTCCGGTCGGGCTGCAGGTGGCTGGCAAGGGTGGTGAGCCGGGAAGTACCAGACATCGGTCGACGCAGGCAGTGGAGGCGGGTGCTGTGGACGTGTGTTGACCACTGGGGGGTGAAATAACCGCAAGAGGTCTCCGTTGACCGCAGAGGCATCTCCATCTGGGTTTCTGATGGTAAAGTAACCACCATGAGGCGGGGGAACAGACAGGACGGTGTGCACAGGAACGGGGTACGGGTCCTGGATCTTGAGTTGATGTTGGAGGGCGTTGGTCTTCGTGGCTCCCTGGTTCCTGTGGGGTAGGGCAGGGGTTGGCTGGCCGGCCGGGCTTCAAACTAAAAATTTCCATGGCTGGGCTTTCTAGACTTACAAACTAACCCTTCTGTGTATCCCACTTCTTGACACCAGAAAATGTTGGATTGACTAATGGACCGAAGTATCCCACTTCTGACACCAGAAAATGTTGGATGAACTACGAGTGGGTAATGTGGTTACTGCGTGGGTTCAATAGTAACTCCCTTAAGGATACACAGGACTAACAAACACAGGGTTCTGCTGGCAATCTTATTTATTCAAAAAAAGCCTAACAAAGGTATCGCGGCCCAAACAAAGCCAACAAAAGAAGAGAAACCCAGAAAAGAAGCCCAAAAAAAAGAAACCCAGAAAAAGAAGCCCAACCAGCCATAAGCCAAAGTCTCTCTGCTACTGGCGCAACTGGACTAGGCCATGTCTTGGGCGAGGCGCGCCACGGCAGGCCGCCGCCGGCCTAGCTTCACCGTGCTGTCGGCTCTTGTCTCCTGCGTCTATGATGGAGTGTCTTGACCACTCGAACCGCATCTTATTTATTAGCCCGCGCGGACGTCCGAGAGAGCTATTACGTAGCCCGTGTTGCACAAGTGAAAGGCTCGGACATGGAGTCCAGCCCGACAACATAACCGGTTAGGGTCCTAACACAATCGAATTTACAGTACGGTTAAAAGGGTGCACACAAAAGTCAATTAGGTATCCCAGTAAACTGCAGAAATTACTCTAACGACCCCTCCAGCAATAATTGAATAAATTTGACCCAGGTTGGATTTATCGGGGATAACATGCGTCTAACTCGTGGTTTACTCTAAATCCGAGATCCTCTTATTAATTATTTCAATAGGATATGTGCATCAAAGTACAACAAAATTGGTACCATTATAAAGTAGAAACTTGCTGCTACAATTCCAACTGACTACTTATACCAGAAACCCGGTAATAGTTTTAATATAAATTTTCAAAGTGTCAGGACTAACAACATTCGACAATTTTGTGCGGGATACTTTCGTCCATTAATACGACGTATCTCCATTGATAACAAACGTTATCATGAGTACCTATTTTGTACCGATCGGGTATTGTCTACTCTCAAAAATGAATTCGGGTTCCCGTCTTTCTGTCGGTGGATAACAACGAAGGAGCGAGTTGTAAGAAACTTAAAGCCATGATATAAGAGTTGGAAGCCCGGTGGTCAAAATTTCCAATTGACCAATCAAAATGCGCGCTTTTCACCGTGATGTGAATAACGGGTCCCGCGCTAGTATTACAAGGGAAATAATCCAATTAATGGTGCTCGGCCAAGTGTCCATAAACTACTATGAGTGGCCGTCCCTCACTCACGCACTAGAGCTACCATGAAAGCACATTAAAAATAAAAAGTCGTTCATCCTCTCACACTTATAATTATGACACTGGCATTGCATGCGCAGGTCTACATTTAATGCGGGGTCAAAAGTACAATCTCAGGAAAATCAGATTATATTTTTCTTAGTCTCATCTGATTGTCTCCAATTTCAGATCATAGACCTATCGATTTTAACACAAAAATTCGAAATTCCATCATTTGAAAGCCATTACTCTGCAATACTAATGATAAAAAAAAAAAGAAACTTAAAAACTTCTGCAGTAAAAATTGTCTTTCTAGTTCGGAAATCAGGTATTCTGCCTTTGTTAAAATATTTAACAGAAACAAATCTATTTTTGAAATAAAGCCACCCCTTCCCAGAACACACACAAAAAAACACATACGGTGCCACTCAGTGTGATTATGATCTGCAAACTCGTGTATTTTTGGGTCTCTTCTTGACTTTTCAAAGGCTGAATTTGATCACAAATCGTAGTTTGTCGGACAAGCCAGTGTAACCGCTGCAAGCTGTTGCAGCCGGCTGCATTTCTCACTCGTGCGTCTGACTCATTATCTTGCAGCAGTTTTTTTTTTTTTTTATTGTTGTGTTTGGTGTTGCCAGACTACCAGGGTTGTCCCGTGCACTGATATAGGGCGTGGTACTTGGCAGGCGGGAAAGCATGTCGTCTTGTTTATGCAAGTCAATTCGCACTCAAAAGGCAAAAAAAAAATGAAAAAACCAACATGTGCATTAAACAATTATTCAAATCTACCAGTACATTTGAATGACTGGTTTCCAAGCGTATTCTAGCTTTTTGGTACCACAGGGGAGCTGATACCAGGACTAGTATAATGAATTATTCACAGAAGAGATCTGAATAGCTCTGCAGCCTAAATCCAAGTAGGTCGAGGTCGAGAACAAGGAAGTTTTCGGGTGTCCGTGATCAACAATATAGATCTCCGCCCTTGAGGTCACCGATCTCACAGTATGACTGTCGTTCTGTTCATGTTGACATTTTATCTCGTGTTCAAATGTAACTAAGGTGTGTCTGTTGTGGTTGTATCTAAGAAAGGTACAGATAGGACCTGTGCCATCAGGCTGTCGCAGTCCGTTTTTAAATCATGTGATATTGCAATTCAGACTATTCTATGTACTAAAATGGCCTACCTTGGTCTACTACGTGTAAGGTTTACAAGATCGTAAGTTGCACACCTGCGAATTTTATCCATGGCTACGAATGTCTCACATTTTTACTTGCGTTTTTTGTTGTTGTTGTTGTTGTTGTTGTTATTGTTGTTGTTGTTTGTTCAGGTTGGCTGTTCATTTTAATTGATTTTCCTCACACATTGCAATACCGGTATAAATTTGATGTAAATTTAGATTAGTTTCATAAGGCTTATGAATAGCAGTGATATACCTTCACATATTGCTGAGTGGACCACGCTATCCCATGCCCCATACAACTGAAATGAGTAAATAAGTAAATAAATAAATAAAGATACATTTGAGTTGTATTGTGAGAAAACACTGTTGAAACTTTGGACGTTATCAATCTGATATTTCTAATATAACTCTATCTGTCTTGTTCCTTGAGCAACGTACCGTACAAAGAAAGCGAGTATGCGTGTATGGGGGTGGGTGGGGGTTTGTGGTGTGTGTTTAAAATGATGTTCGCTCGATGTAACTGCCATGTCATGAAAAGCCATACGTAGATTCAGCCCATAGTTTTGTTTTTCACTTTTTGAAAACCGTCTCGTACAAATGCCATACTAGGTCAAATTAAGCAAACAACTGCCATCATGCAGAGGTGCCATGACCATATAAGGAGGTGTTTTATCAAACACGTTGCAGCTCAAGTATGCAGCAAGGGGCTCTGCAAAATGTTTGTAGGGTATACCTGTAACTTTATAAAGAGCGTTCAGCCCTGTTCAAGTGTCATACCAGGATATGAAAAGATTAAACAAAAAACAACAAAAATGACAATGACGACCTCAGCTTAGAACAGGAAGTTTACTGTTATATTTAAGAGATAGTGAACATGCAGACATGTAGCGGCAACTATGGTGAAAAACGAAAACGCTGGCACTCTGCCGAGGTGTCCCTGTACGTTTTTTTCACTTTCAGCCGATGATTGCGGATGTAAATTAGAATTATAGATTGCAATTCCTCAGTTCGTTTTTACTTCTTCCTCATTCGTTCTTCCTTGTTCTTTCGTTACCTCTTTCCAATTCCATTCTGTCTCTCCATGTTTTAAGTCAAATTTGTATTGAACAAAAGAAATTACGTAGTTATTTCCAAAATAAAACGATGACGGTACCCTACTATCCTTCTTTATACTGCCTTGCTGTTTTGGCATCCAAGACCAATGACCTCTGCCATTATTTAACTCACACAGTTCTCTTCGAACTACCCTTCTGCAAATAAAATCCATAGTTAAAAGCTTCTATTCTATCATTATACTGCATGTAAATAATTAATAAGGGCGTGGCCCTATTTCCGTACGATTAGTTGTATTCAGTATTATGCACACCGACGTAGGAATAGTTATCTATCAACACGAATCCGTTTGTACGGATTTCGTGCTAATAGAAATAGGAAGCTATCGTCCCGTCGACGAACATATTGAACTTATGCATAGAGATACCGCGCTAGGCTTATCTAGCACAAACGTACGGCTGTGCATTACCAAAGGAAAATTTATATGGCCCTTTGAAGGTTTTCCACTAGATCTGTGTCTTATGGAAAGAGTACTTTTTACGAGCTTTTGTTTGAGATATTCTCCCTTAAAACATATTTTCTATTCAGGATGGAGTCAGGAACCATATAAATAACTGCGTTTCGTGCCTCGGAAATTAATTTTTATTTCGCTTCCGTAATCGTTTCGAATTCATAAGCCTGTGGTGCAAAGCGATTTTTAAAATTTGGTTAGTTTACGATACCAATTGTTTTTCCTTCCTGGTCTCGGCAACCTTCTGCTGGAGGACGTGGGAAGTCTCGACCAATAAACTGGCATGATGACAAACAACCTCTATCACGGCCAATGTCTGCTCCCCATCAGACTAAAGGTCATCTATCTAGACCTAGATCTCAGAAAAGAACAGCGAAGTTGAGACATCCAGCATGAAATCCTGTAATTCTAGACTCGAGATCTAATCTAGATCTAGATCTAGAAGATCAACTTAGGCGCAAGCTGTAGCCTAATGAGGTGTCACCAGCATTTTTGATTGTTTGTTTTAATTTGAAGAAGAATCTGGTTTTTAAAACCGAAGGTGGGGGGGGGGGGGCAAGAGTCTATTGCATCAAGTATATATCATGCCAAGCAGGTTATTTTATATATATATTTTTAAGGGAGTAACAGTTTTTCAAGGCATTGTATCCTTTGTCCATTGTAGATTTAGTTAAGAAGGGTTAACTTAGAAATTAATAGAATTTATCACCATCTTAAATCATACTGGTAAGTTTTTATCCCCTGCAAAGTATTCTGGATCCATAGAACACGGGTGGACTCACTATGGTCAGCAGGCTGCATGAGCCTGCTTGAAGAATTTAAATGCAGCCCACGAGAGGTTGACATATCATCGCAGACCAATACAGATCTCGTTTTGTGTTTTGAGCAGGTCGGGAAAAACTGTTTTGTTCAGAAATGCTTCAACCAAACTGATTTACACTGATAAATATGTGAGAAAACATCAGGTCTGACACTTTATCGACTTTGACAGCGAAATTGTTCTTGGGTTTTAAACCCTTCACTGCCTTCACTGCATGCTTGCTGTACGCCTATACCCCGAGAAATTCTCGGGCTTAAGGCGTGCTGTATTTGCAGTACTGTCAAAGGGATATAAACAAGTAAAAACTCATGCAATTAACTGCAGTGATGTCCCTTGCTTGTTTTCAATGCAAATGGCAGCCCCCTTGCATCTGTTAATTTTAGAGTGAATTTTATTATGCCCCCACATCGACTTTGGGATCAGTTTCTATGCATTTTATGGTAGTAAAATGTCTCCATTTGAACCTTGTAAAGTGGCATTTGCTGTAGTTCTGGTAATAACTGAGCTATAGGCATGGTTATCTCCCTAGAGCAAAATAACCAAAATCTCCCCGGCATAGGGGAGTTTACATAGCCAGCAGTGAAGGGGTTAAGGTTCTATTAAAGTATTGTCCTTTTTACTTGATGCTAGGTTTTCCTCTTAAAAAACTGGCTCACCTTTCTTGTCTTATGAGCTATTTACTTTTTAATTACATCAATTTACTGGTTTTATTGTTGTCACTCAAATTGATATTATGTTCACATTATTCTTTTCCATTATTATAAAGTTAATGTTCTGGTTTATTACTGCCATGTATTCTTGTTCTTTTTCAGTCTTCTCCCCATCTTATTTCTGGTCGCTCATAATCCTGTCCAATATTAATGTTTTCTTGTCATTGTTCAACCCCTCTACTGTTAAACTATTCCACTTCTTCATTTCCTTCTACAATAATTCTCTTTCTCGTCTTCAATTTTCCATCGTCAGCCTCATTCTCGTCTTCCAATCCATTCTATTTTCTAATCTTCTCCATTTACAATAATAGTCCAAACAACACTTTCCCAGATAGATACTGTCACTGTGTCTAGCTGATTAAATTGGGTTTATTCTCCATTTTGAAGCAGCAAAGTAAGAAATAAGAACATGCAATACAACATCATTTCTTCCTTTAACTGTAGAATTCAACAAAAAAAACTAACAAACTAATAGGCCTACATATTTTAACAACTAACCATGGTGGTATATTGTGGTCAATGCATACTTCATTTTTCACCTTCATAAGGCAGGTCTTCATAATAGATATATATGCGCCTCCGGGGCAATATATGCCTCTTCAGTTCATTCACATACTAGTATTTGCTTTGGGCAAGCTCCCACACAACGTTAAGTTATATTCCTGGGGATTTTCAGCTTGTGTGCCTAGGCAGAGCTTGTCATCCATATGACATCTTGATTTCAACTTCTTGACCCTATCTGAGGAGTAAAACCTTCAAGGCTCCAATATCGATCACCCTATGATCTCTGGCTACACTACCTGGTCTGGTGTTGTTGTACAGTAAAAGCGTAGCCTACACTGAGAGATCTTTGGAACAAAAACAAACAAAAAAAGAGAGATCCAGACTTTTTACTCTGTAGTGTAAGGCCAATTCTTAATGGCACACTTTAAAATTTCTAAATAGTCTGGTTCTTTGGCATGCGGGAATCTTCAAGGTATGTCCTCTGTGATGACAGCCGGCAATGGTGACATGGCAGCTTTTGCATTGCATAAGTGAACGGTTCTGCATGGGTTCATTCTATGCTTGGTCTGTTCTTTTCTTTCATACAGTCAACTGCGCTTGAGTTGATGTCGTCGGGGGATAAAAAAAAAAAGATCAACACATCCGTTGTTCAACTCATTCGTCGCCGACCTGATGCCAAGGGATATAACCACTATTATTACTACTAACTTTGCATTTGGGGGGGGGGGGTGCAAAGCGCATTCAACTTGACTGCAATGGTCAGACAGTGCACTACAGTTTCTAATCTTGGCTTGCCACTCATAAAATCATAAACTAGATGATAGGATGCAATACATGAATTTGAGTTGTCTGTTAACGTCTGTGCCTATTAAAACCCCCAGCCTGTGCCACTGGTCAAGCCCGCTGACCGGATGAGTGACTTTATTCACGTGGGAATCTTATCTGGGTCACACTAACCCTTGCTGATTAACACACCACCACTGTGCACATGGTTTTTATCTGATCGGCATGAAAACATTTGCTGCTATGCTTTACTACACTTGATAATGACTTAATCAACGAAACCTTCGTTTGTCTCTACGTCTGTTACCAACATGGTTACCAATGATCTGATTATGAGTGACAGCTGTAATTTTCTCCAGAACGAAGCATGATAACTAGCCACACCTCTCCCCCACATAGACAAGCCTAGATGATAGTCAGGTTAAAGAGAAAATGAGATAATAATGCAGATGTGTTGAACAACAATTCGCATGCCGAAGCTACACCTTTTGATAGTGTTGGGAGAGCCTTTCAAAGCTTTGTGATTCCCACCAGCGGCACACTGGCGTGGGCTGCCAGTCAAAACACCCGAATGCCGCTGGCTTGACCACAGGCCTCTAGACCTGTCCACTGCCCTGGACTTAGGGTTAGCCTATCGGCGTTCGCTTGTGTTTGGGGTTGGGTGGTGGTTTTATGAAGTATGCGTGGGAGAAGGGCTGAGAGGGAGGGACATTGTCCATGACACCGTGTGTAATCATGTTGACTCACTAACTAACTGCATGACTGTGCGTGAAAACAAAGAGAGACCTTGGAGCGGGGGAACTGTGCATTCATTGCTTCGCCAACAGTTGAGTGTTGGTGACGGATAGTTAAGGTGTCGACTCAATTTCATTAGTCGAATAATCGAGATCAACTCATCCATTTGCCGTTCACGAATTCAAATAAGAGATGGGACAGGAAAGCAAAGTGAACACAGTACAGGTGTTGTGATGCTTGAGTTGAAGTCAACATGCATTTTCCTTTGTCCTCAGTTATTTGAGTCTAAAAGTTATCAAGTATGGCCAGATATTCACTCTCCAAAATGTCTTCACAGTGCCATTTGCGCAACTTACGACAATACTCAGACTTATACTTGACTTCTTTCAGTGGCCTTCCTTGATCACATGTGTGCTCTGACTATTTCTGTATCTTTTTCCCCAAGAACATAACTTTTTCCTTCTTCCCCAACTTCTTGTTTTGAATTTTAACCATATGTTTTCATCTGCCAAACATGACTGGACAATCGGTCTGTAGCCATATGTCATTCATGAAGCGTGGAATGTCTTTTATTTTTCAATGGGTGAAGTAGAAACATGTTGTCTTGGTGAGGGAGATGAGGATGAGGTGCTTACGGGTTGCCATGGTAGTGGGGGATCGGGAAGGGGAGTACTGAAGAAGGAAGAGGAGGCATTTCAGCATTCCCTTTACGAGTACAAGGCATAACAGTGTTGTCTTGATGAGTCACAGGCATCTACGTGTATATTGCCCTGTTGAGGCTGAGGTATATCAGAATTGCCTTGATGAATGAGAGGATATTATATATTTCGAGAGCAACCCCGTGTATTGCAACATATTACATCGACTTTCAAACTTTTATATTTTCACCCCATACAAAAGCAGGCATGACACTTTTCTTGGCCCCAAGTTGAAGTGGAGTTGACAACTAAAACCTTGCATGAGTCAAACCTGCTAAACATTAAAATTTTGTTTAGTATTTTAATATGATGCGCACACTTATTCTGTGAGCATTTATTACCATACCCCCAAAACGAAAAATGACAAAATTGTGTCTTCCGAGGTTTTCATAGATCAGCGATGATACATAGCCCTTTGCCTACGTAAAGTACACTATGAAATAAAGAAATACAATAAATAAAACTCGCAAGATGTTAACAAGATCTGCCGCTACCCATACAAGGGGGGATTGTCATGAAATTTTGAAGATGCCTTGTTTTCAACCATGCGGAAGGTGTTATGAATGGGATTTACTTGTTATCATTGATGGTGTTATAATGTTGTGTATGTGTTTGTTCGACTGCATATTTCTAATTGAGAGGTATTAAGTTTAACACTAACTTCCATATCATGCCAATTACTAAGAAACAAAATGAATTAAATTCAACAATAGGGCCTGCAGGGCCACATTTTATTTACATTAAGTTTACTAACAATTTCGACTAGAGATATAATATGTAGTAATGATAAATATCAGCAGCATCAATTTCATACTCAAAAAATACGTCATTACAAGTCTAGCTCTAGGGTTTCCTATAAAATCATTTAAACTTCTGTTCTCGCTAATTATCTAAATAATAATTATATATCTCTAAAATCTGGTCTGCTTATTGTATGGCAATCAATATACTAGTACAATCTCTGGAGACATAAGGTCATCTCAGATATTTAGATTCAAATTTATAGGTCTAGGTCTTGCCCGTCGAAGTGACGTCGGCACAGTTAAATGTAGATCAAGGATGGGCTGGCAACTCCCAGCCTCACCCAGACAATTCAATTACAATTATATGATTCACACATGATTAATACGAGTTGCAGTTCTAGGAATCACAGCTAGATCTATATATTTTTCATCTTGCATTCTCCGGCAAGCACTCCTGGTATTCCCTCAAGTGATCAAGACTCCTATTGGATAACTGTCATGCTTTTCGCCTCACTAGATCTATTCACAATCATCACGGGCTTTGGTCAGATCTTACTTACGATTGTTCTGGCGCTAAGGCCAGAAACAGTAGATAAAAGCGGTGTCATATTCAATGAGCCATGGATTAGTGGCAAGATATTCATCCAGCCATGCTGTTCATTATAACAACAATCCTCTCTAGTGGGACTTCACTGATCCTTTCACAGCGGCCGGGCTGTCTAGAATGAAACAAGAATTACTGCCCGCCCGGTTTGCACTGCATCGCGATTCCTACGCTGGCCCTCATTTACCAGCCCTCTAACGCTCATTAAGGGAGCGAAAACCTAATCCCCTCTTCAAATTAAAACTGGGGCGCTAATATTTTATCTAAACCCCAACGGATTTTATTTAACTCTTTACTAGTTACTACTATACAGGTTTACTTTTACTTTTCTTATTATCAATATATGAAGATTTCTGTACTTGGTTGTTAACTTCCTATATGCTAATTTGTTAAAAGTTAACAATTGGCATAGCAGACGACAATTCTTTAAGGCCACTCTAATAGATATTCTGGTTTTTCACAAAAGTGGTTTTTACTCTGAGGCCAACGTATTTAATCTTGATATGCGGTGGCATTTACTCTTAGGCCAACATATTTAATCTTGATATCCCACTCTAGGTTTTATTAATTAGGTTATTTCCCTTTTACCGTATCTGATTCTGACATCCCCCACCCCAGTGGAAATTTTAAGAAAAATTTACACGATAGGATCGAAGAAATCCCACAGTCATTAAAACGACACTGATATGTGATGGGGGCTTAAGTACTAAATTAGAAAAGTTAGCCCTAAGATGGATAAAAATTTAACTAAGAACGTGCATAGTGGATGGACAAATAAAAAAATTACACAATTATTTATGCAACGTTCTGTAGAATCTCATCTATGAAGTATATTCTCACTTCATACAATCACACTTCTCATAAACATTTATAATAATAATGATTACTTAACTGTATACTCTTGAATTAAAGTATAACTATATTCACACAGTCACGCCTCACTGAAGAACCATACTCATAATTATTATGTCAACACCTATATTGATACATGTAAGCACATTCACAAATAATATATTATTAAGTAAAGTATTGTGGCATCCTATGGCAGCAGTAGCTCTGGTTGCTTGGTTTGCCATGACTCCATCTCATTGACCCGCAGACAAGGGCGTCAGGTTTGTCAGTAGCTCAGGTCACAGTCCGAAATGACGCTGGTGGAAAGAGGATATTCACAAGAAAGAATGTAAAAATTGTTCATAAATTAGTGAACAATATAATATGAATCCATCCACCGTCCAGAAATGAGGCGGAGAAGCACCATCCAACCCCAATACAAGACAGACTCTTTAATAGGTAAATTAAATTAAACGGGACAAAACATCAGCTTGCGAATTGTCACCGCCAGGGATAGCCCGGATAACAAACCGGTACTCTTGGAGTGCAAGACTCCATCTTGTTAATCGAGCATTTTTAGCCCTGTTTGATTTCAGGAACAACAACGGACGATGGTCCGCTTCAATTATAAACTCGGACATGAGTAAATAACGAGAGAATGCGTTTACAGCATAAATAATAGCGAGGCACTCTCGCTCGATAATTGCGTATCGGCATTCCCTATCGAGCAACTTGCGGCTGGCGTACATGCATGGCCGCAAGGAATCCTCCCGTTCCTGCAGCAATACAGCTCCTATTCCCTTGTCCGACGCATCAGTGCGGACAATAAATGTTTGGTGTATATCTGGCAGTATAAGAATGGGGGAATTGGAAAACAATCGTTGAACAGTCCGAAGGGCATCCGCACATTTGGTTGTCCATGTTACTTTGTTAGGAAAATTCTTTCTCGTTAGGTCCGACAACGGAGCCGTAAGCGAAGAAAAATTTGGAATGAACTTTCTATAGTGATTGAGGAAGCCCAATAAGCTACGAACTTGTTTCTTTGTCTGAGGGGCTTGAAGCTTTAAAATCGTAGTGATCTTATTGTCGTCCGGGGTCTGAACGCCATGGGCAATTTTATGGCCCAGAAAATTGATTTGATTGTATCCCAGAAATACCTTACTGGGTTTAGCGGTATGGCCAGCTCGACGAAGAGCGATAAAAACTTCTCGTAGGGCCACTAGGTGGCCCGACCAGTCGGCTTGATAAATACAAATGTCGTCGAAGTACGACAAAACAGAACGCATGTGTTGGAGCAAGATTGTCATCATGCGTGCGAAAGTCGCAGGGGCTGTAACCAACCCAAAGGGCATATAACGCCAATGCATCAGACCCAAGGGGGTCTGAAAAGCGGTATATTGTTTCTATTTTCCTCAAGGGGAATTTGCCAGTAGCCCTTGGAGAGATCAATTTTTGAAAAAATCGTTGCCCTCGCTAACTGTGCAAAAAGATCCTCCTGGTTGGGAATCGGTTCAGCATCATATATTGTAACCTCATTAAGTTTACGATAGTCAATACAAAAGCGCACTGTATCATCCTTCTTTTTGACTAGGACGATGGGCGAGCAATATGGGCTCGTCGATCGCTCTATCACTCCCAGCTGAAGCATGTTACGTACCTCGGTTATTATGGTATCCTGTGCGTGTAGAGGACGTGGGTACGGTTTAACAAAGACGGGTATATCCGTCTGTAATCGTATGACATGCTGTACCAAGGAGGTACAACCTGGTAAATCAGTAAAGGCCGTAGTAAATTCATGAAGCAAATCTGTTATATCCTGTCTTTGCGACGTAGACAGATCTGGATTGATATGTACATCAGCTACATTTTCCGAAGCTTGCAATGGAGGGATTGATGTATTTATATTTATAGGGTCATCATCATCAACTGCAACCAAGGCCGCATTGGCCTGTGCAACTGCATTACCGCGATTGTTCTGACGATTATTATCGTCGGATAGGTATTCCTTGAGCATATTGATATGGAACACTTTGTCCTGTCCTCGAATTTTTATCAGATAATTGACTCTGGACAGTCTCTTTAGGACCTTAAAAGGTCCCTTCCAAGTAAGCAGGAGTTTATTTTTCGTCTCCGGTAGGAGAACAAGAGTTTGGTCTCCGACGGATAAGGTTCGCAATTTGCTACCTTGATCGCGATATGATTTATAAATGCTCGCCTGCGCACTTGAAGATTTTTGTGCAAGTTGACATGCATTAAGAATTCGTTGTCGAAGGTCGACAACGTATTGATACGCGGATCGCGTATCGTTTTCGTCGGTGTCTGATCCGGCGAATAAATCATGCAGTATGGCCATTGGGCCACGCGATTTGCGACCATACAGTAATTCGAATGGGGAAAAACCCGTCGATGCATTTGGTAGTTCTCGGTAGGCAAACAGAATAGCGGGGAGCTGACGATCCCAATCACTTGGCTTATCGGCAGACACCCGCGCAAGCATAGCTTTCATGCTAGCATTCCATCTTTCACAGCATCCATTAGATTGTGGGTGGTAGGGAGATGTCAATCTTTGTTTAATGCCTACTAATTCCAGGACTTTCCTAAAAAGCTCAGAGGTAAATTGTGGTCCTCTGTCCGATAAGATTTCAACAGGAAATCCAACGCGTGAGAAAACAGTAATAAGGGCTTCAGCCACATGATCGGCTGAAATGTCCTTTAGTGAAATGGCCTCTGGCCAACGGGTTGCGTAGACAATGACAGAAAGTATGAACCGATGGCCTCTGTCTGATTTCTGCAGAGGACCAACTATATCCACGGCGACGCGCTCAAATGGTCTGGAGACCGCTGGCATTTCCTGCAGACACACCTTTTTTTACAGGTATTGTTACCGCATGTGTACTACCTAATCCGGTTGCTGATTTAATTATAGGGAATATACCTCAAGTGACAAAGTTTCCTATCGGTGACTTGGAAATTTGGACTGAAGATGAGAATGTTGCTTGCGCGACTACACGCCTGCAATCGGGTAGACGACCAGATGGTACATTGCGTAACCCTACGATTGAATTGAACATAACTTCTAGTACATTCCATGACGAACAACATTCAGACCCCACACTCAAACCGTTGTTCGCTAAAGTTGATCCTACGGCGCCGGATACCTCAAAGTTTCTTATCAAAGATGACTTATTATATCGTAATTTTCGGAACAAACGAGAGACGATTATGCAACTTGTGGTAGCCAGATCTTTCCGCCGCGACATTCTTCGTCTCGCACATGACACTTCCTTAGCGGGTCACCAAGGGAAGGCCAGAACTAAGTCTCGAATATTATCGCAATTCTTCTGGCCCAGCATTTACGCGGATATTAACCGCTTCGTATCAACATGTGACGTATGTCAAAAACGTACTCCTAAAGGAAGAGCAACGTATTTAATCTTGATATGCGGTGGCATTTACTCTTAGGCCAACGTATTTAATCTTGATATGCGGTGGCATTTACTCTTAGGCCAACATATTTAATCTTGATATCCCACTCTAGGTTTTATTAATTAGGTTATTTCCCTTTTACCGTATTTGATTCTGACAGAAGGTCCTCAATAGATTTGGAGATTGAATGGTGGAAAAGTATTATTTTTTGAGTTTCTACAGATGGTCATCTGAATTGGAAGAGTTACAGGTTAATAATACACCCATCCCCATCCCTTCTGTGTAGTAAGCTGTTCATGTTTTTCAATGTTTCTGAAATTGTTGGTCATTTTAACATTTTGTGAATGTGTGTGGATAAATATCCCATTTTTAACACCCAGATACATTTGATAACTAGATCCCGTAAAACTGGGAATAAATTATCAATTTGTGTCCACTGTGCCTTTTCAGAAAATCAAAAAGCTTTACTGGATCCAACATGGACTTGCCATACTGCTTCTATTCTGAAATGGATTGACAGATGGCCTGATGCCATGCCATCTTTTACTTCCCAATGGCCATTTGCTGTGTTGGAGGTAAAGTTCTGAGATCCATACAATTATTGTTTCCTGTCATTCAAGACTCTCTAGTTAAGTGTTACTATTACCTTTATAAAATACTACTGATTTTATTCCATCATCATTATTAATCCCCCCTCAAAAATAGCAACACGAAATGAAGATCACTGTGCAGAAAATTCTTGAACAAGTAAATGTTAGCCAATGTCAAAGATTGAAAGAATGGGGTTATGAACACATTTCCATGTCACTGACATATTTCTCTTTATACACAAAGCCTTCCATTAACTCATTACCTACGGTAACTTTTGTGGGTGTGGACAGAAACTCTAAACACTATCCGGTCTGAAATTTAGACGTAGTTCAGAGATGTTTTTTCTTTCACTCAGCATAAACACAAGACCATAGGAAATGAGATGTAGGACTGCTCACACAGTAACTCTGCATTCAAGAACAACAGCTTATATGAAATCAATTACATTGAATGTTCAGTCTTGAAAATGGGGACTGAAAATCCATTTCTAGAAGAATGTTACAAACATGTATGTCCCCCAAAGTTTCTGTGCAAAGGGTGTACATATTTTAAAGCCTTTTGTGACTCCAGAGATAGAGAGCTCCTCCTGAAATACTCCCAACAACAGCGTTAATTAATAAGTCTTTCAGAGTTTCGTTTTCTTTTGCTCCTCTCTTTTGGTTGAAAGGGTAAGGAGCAGGGTTAGGGATTCGATAAGATTTAGGATTAGGATGGGGTTAGGGATAGGTACTTATTTTATGTACGCACCCCTAGCACAAACACTTGGGGTACATATGTACTCACAACAAAGGCCTTTCTAGATTTTAAATTGTTTTTAACCCCTGAAGTGAGGTTCAGTAGAATTGTCCCCAGCATGTCGAGTGCAGAGATTATTGTGGTCATAACTATCCTCCTGGTTGCATGTTCTTGGGAGGTAGAGTCTGTAGGGCTGTTACCTACAATTTGGGCTCGTCAGGTTGTGTCTTTATAAGTTGTGTGTTATACCCATGTTTTTCTTATAAAATACTAATGACCACTTGCAGTAAGTTAGTTAGATTTTGAAGAGCATATTTTCCCCAATAAAATGCAGTCATAAATGTTTTTACCTATTCTCTATGAGAATTCCTCATGGTCTGTAGAAACAATATTTCTGTGGTATGAGAATTAAGTTTTTATAACCAAGTGGCCATTGTTTATTCACCATTTACTTTTTATTAAATTAATGATATGTGCATGGCACCAGTTTCACCTTCCTCCATGGATGCACAGTTTAATTCATCAATCATGTTTTCTTATTATTATATAATGCACTTTGTTCTAATATACCATCTTTTGTCCATGCCGTTGCCTACTTCTTCTTGAATGTATTTCCATTTAAAACACAAACAAATCCAGGACAAGCAAAAACATAGTCTATGAAAACTCTCCCTAAGACCAAATTTTCTCTGATATTTCCTGGTCTGCATCATATTAACAACCAAATATCTAGGCAGTTAAACAGATGGCCTTTTTACTTATTGAAGGCAATTCATTGACCAGCGGCAAATTCAATAATTTTGTCCCGTATATTTCAGGGATCAAAGTACTGACGAGTGACAGAAAATCCCATTTGGACAACATGATACATGTACCTGTAACATTTAGTAATAATAATAATAATAATGTATAGCATTTATATAGCGCATATCCATTTAAAATGCTCTATGCGCTTTACAGAAACAACATGTCAACCACAGAGCAGAATGGAGCTGCCGGCGAAGCGCTCAACACACTGCACTGCTTCTTTCTCTCTCCCTGTCTCGCTCACTCTCTCTCTCTCAGAGCAAATTGTAACGCAGCCTGTTAGGCGCAGTTCACAACTCACAACAGTTCACAACTCACAGCAGTTCACAACTCACATCAGTTCACACAACACACAACTCAAATAATATTTGAATATTTATTAATAACAATATATATTTAATAATGAATATTAAATTCTGGCGGGGGGGGGGGGGTGATATGGATAACTTTTAATCTATTAATTTCAATTTTCAATTTTGCCCGGGCAGCGGCCTTTCGGCCTGCTCTTTACGATTTCCAACTGCCAAGGTATCTTTAACGTGCGCAACGTGCACACGGGCCCTCCGAATGTTTTCGTCCTTATCCGAGAAGACTAGGTACTCGATCCTACCCCCCAGTAGGACCAGGGACTTGAAAATATGAGAAAAATCCAATTTCCAACATGCCTGCACTGCCCGGGTTTTAGTAAGTGAAGTTTTGAACATTTTGAAATTATTCCAAAATTGTGTGATTAGTCACATAAAAAAAGCAGAATATTAGTTCACAATGTGAGAAAAGATTTCGTTCAGTCATTTCTATATGCCCATAAATGTTTGAGTAAAAAACAATCCATTTACCAAGGTTTTTATTTGTGGACCAGTTTTCAGAGGCAAATGTTCTTATTTGATCTGTCGGGTACTTTCAAATTTACAGCAGGTAAGTGGTTGGATGCCACTACAATTATGTGAAACAAAGCAGGGATCACAAGGGAAATAAAAATAATTTAATTGGCACTAGGTAGCGAGTGGCCATACTATGAACAGTTACACTGGGCTGCATTACAAGGTGTCGTATAAATTGTTCCTTATTCATTCCTCAGATTTCGGATTTCAACATTCAGTTACTCCAGCAGTACATTCAGAGCAATGGAAATCAGAAGTGAAGCAGCCCAAGGATGTACAATAACACGAATGATGACCAGAATGTAGTTGACGTGAAATCAGCATGGCTCATCAAGCTGCCTCTTAAATAATCTTTGTAACATGTCAGATTCTTTCAGTAAGTACTGTTATTGGTGAGATTGTTCACTTATTTTGTGTAGTGTGTCGCGATGTGGGTTAGATGGGGATACTTCGACTGACACTCTTTCGAGGTCCGCTCCCACAATCGACGAACACACAAAAAAAAATACTTGCACTCTAAAAACTAAATAAATCAATTGCTTTGATTTTTATCAGAACTGTAGGGCAGTTTAATTACAGGAATTAATGTAACAAATATAATTATAAATATAAATATCAATTCAAAGGCAACTGAATCTAACTAATGAAACTACAGCTTTCTATAAAGACTAACTTATTCACTCTAACTACTTGCAGGTCATATGAGTTATATGCCAAATAGAATCCGCGCACGTGGCGACGGATATAACAGTTTAAATTCTATTAATTCAATGAGACATGTTATGATATGGACATTTCCTCTAGACACGCCATGGAGAATGCTTGTACAACCATGCGTTGTCTGGCGGTAGCTCTGAAACTGTCTTCAAAAGTAAGTAGAACGGTTCACTTTCCTCATTACAAATTAGTATGGACTCTCACCATGTGGCCCCCACTGGGAGTGAGAGCGCTGGATGTAAACGCTGTGGGTTCATATCAAACCAAGTAGCTTAGGCTCTGGAGCTTTAAAATCATGATCCTCACAATATGGACTGCTCAACTGCGTCTTAAATGTCTCTCATCTGGCTGAGGACTATCGCCGTCCACCTCGTAAATGGATTGTCTACATGTGGCATCTATCTAAGCTCTGCACGGGTTTAAATACTAAAGCTATGTCTCGACCTTCCGTCCAGATTCATACATTTGATTGGTGCAACCATCTCTAGCTCAGCTGCCGAACCGAGTTATTTAAAGTAACAGCCCTACGCAACGACCTTGGGTCGACATCAAAGGTCGAATCACTCAAGACAATAAAATGTAATTTTATAGCAATAAATTCTTAACATGTTCAAAACCCCGAGCTTTTACTCTGGATCACGGATTTTCTGTACGTCAACAGACGTCTCAATAACATTTAATTCCTACTCACCCCTTCCCTCTCTACTAAACCTAGTTCAAAACACGAGATATAAAAAGTGCTCAGCCATGCACACCTACGCTGTCCGTCTATCCTTCCCCACACCTTCTGTCTATCTATTAGGAAAAAAAGCTGTTCAAAACAAATTGTTTACGAGACCAAGTTATGCTGGCTCGCACAATAATTACGTTTGTAAAAATTACTCACTGCTCTCTCACAAAAATTTACTCAGTGGAAACATTTATGAATCAAATCTGTTCTTGACACATCCCCCATCCCAGTGAAAACTTAGGGTTTGAACGACATAACTGTCTACTAACGTTGCTATGTAATAGTACTTTGGAAAGGGCTATATAGTAAAAAATATATCGTTACTGAAAGTCAAAAAAAAAAAAAATTCTGAGAACGTGCATTATCGATGGACAATAGCATATGTATATTTATATGCGACGTTCTGTGATAATATATAATTATTGTAGCACTTAAGAATTAAAGTGATAAACTTCTCTCACACAAAGAATTAAAGTGATAAACTTCTCTCACACAGACATACTGTAAAGACTGAAATATTGAGCAACTAGCTCATCGCTTCACTGAGCGTAATTAATACATTCATAGAACATGAACGAACAATAGTTAATTAAAGTAATGGTATCCTGGCAGCAATAGGTCTGGTCGCTCGGTTTGCCATTTTCTCATCTCATTGACCCGCAGACAAAGGCGTCAATGTTGTCTGAAACTCAGGTCATGGTCAGGATGGACGCTAGTGGAAAAAGGAATCACATGGAAATTTTGAGAAAGAATGTCCATAATTGGTAGGACAATATAATGTGAAACCATCCACGGTCTCCGAAAAAGGTGAAAAATGCTCAACCTCAATGCTTAACAGTCTCTATATAAAATAGCAACATATTCTGGTTTATCAATTACAAATTTCGCCATAGTTAAGCTGAAATAAACGTCGACAAGATAATTAGCCTGACGTACTCTTTCAAAATCTGCGTAGCGCTCGTCTTGATTTAAGAATTATATAGCGCTTCTCGCATTCAACAATAATCTAAATCTCAATTAAATAACATTACACTTTAATCTATTTCTAATTATATCCAATCCGGGATAGATGAGGTGGCACCAGGCGATAGCAGTTAATTTAATGCGCCGTTTCCGTACGCAAGCCATGCACACGTCAAGCGTCACAGTCATCTCGGTATATAGTCATAATCGGTTCAATTCAATATCTATATCGGGTATGTTCTTAGATAACTCATCCACTGACCGGATGGAGAGTCACAATCATAATCGGTATTCTTACTTGTCATATCTAGTATTACGTTAGATGGTCCACGAAACGCGGAAAACCATAGACATAATCGGTTGTATAAAAAAACAACTCCACTCTACTTCACAACTTCTTAAAACGCGACCATGCAGTGTCCTCTGTTACCACTGCAAAAAACTCTCAAAAACGCGAACACGCAGTGTCCTCTGTTACCACTGCAAAAAACTCTCAAAAACGCGAATACTCCCTTCCTTACATAACTAGTCCGTCTTACACTGCCCGTCAGTCTTACACTGCCTGCGGCCTTGCACTGCCCAGAGGTCTTACACTGCATCTCGGCGTCTTACACTGCCTGTGGCCTTACACTGCCCTGATGCCTTACACTGCCCTGTGGGGCTTACAATGCCTGTAAGAAGGTTCAACAATAACACGCGAATACGCGGATACGCAGTGTACTACGTTAGCACTGCCAAACATCTGTCAAATAATCGAAAAATACCAATATAATCCATCCCATGAGGCAATCTCATTATTGCTCTCCTCGGGTCGACGTCATACGCAGACGACTAAAAAAAAATATACTCAAGATATATAATTCACATAGCTCTTATATCGACATCACCTCGATACTGATACAGACTCTTCCCATGAGACAAATTCATTGCTCTTCGGGCGGCGGCACCAGCCGACAATAAAATCAATATTCACCACATATCCCTACACAAAAAAAATCACCTCCCTAAACAGTCTAATACTGCCCTCTCGGGAGCTCGTCAATATAAAGACGAGATCGGTTATACATGACGCTTAATAAGCTCCATAGAACTGGCAGTGTGCTAACTGCACGGGTTCCAACAATTCAATAAAATCGTTACTCTCAATAACCAGATCAAATTACTCAATCAATGTGTCAATGTAGACACATGAGTTACTTAGGTAAAATAAGAAACAAAGGAATGTACCAACACGATAATGATAAAGGTCTAATGAAAAAAAAATACACCAAACACGACGCTAGACAAACAAGAAAAGACGAACGATAACAGACCCTACAAGTTCTGAATATAATTACAGATAGGTGAGAAGAGAACAAGAGAGACGTCTTCCAAAAGAGACGAGGAAGATGTGAACGCCACAATCTAAACAAATATACAGGTCCCTAACAAAGACTATTCTCACGAATGCGAATCCTCACTGTTTTAATCACCACTGGTTGTTGCGAGACCGCAGACGTTGTCGTCGAAACGGCAAAATCGGCGACCAAGCCACCAGTTTGGCACAGAGGACACGCACACGTAAGAACCCTCGCCGACCTCCCGCAGTTCTAACAAAGAAGAAAAGTATAAAAAGCCTGTAAAACACGAGGAGGAACACTCAACTCCCCAGACGCAGACAAAATTTTAGGATGGAATCACTTAACTTTCAAGGAACTGGGTGGTAATTCCTTTAGCCCTTGCGTACACCCCGTGAGCGACGGATCATGAAAAGAACAAGAATGTAATGCAAACAAAGAGAAAAGGTGATTATAATCTAACGAATTTAAGAAATTAAGGATTAAGAAATTTGGTAAGTCCCCTCCAGTGTCGCGATGTGGGTTAGATGGGGATACTTCGACTGACACTCTTTCGAGGTCCGCTCCCACAATCGACGAACACACAAAAAAAATACTTGCACTCTAAAAACTAAATAAATCAATTGCTTTGATTTTTATCAGAACTGTAGGGCAGTTTAATTACAGGAATTAATGTAACAAATATAATTATAAATATAAATATCAATTCAAAGGCAACTGAATCTAACTAATGAAACTACAGCTTTCTATAAAGACTAACTTATTCACTCTAACTACTTGCAAGTCATATGAGTTATATGCCAAATAGAATCCGCGCACGTGGCGACGGATATAACAGTTTAAATTCTATTAATTCAATGAGACATGTTATGATATGGACATTTCCTCTAGACACGCCATGGAGAATGCTTGTACAACCATGCGTTGTCTGGCGGTAGCTCTGAAACTGTCTTCAAAAGTAAGTAGAACGGTTCACTTTCCTCATTACAAATTAGTATGGACTCTCACCATGTGGCCCTCACTGGGAGTGAGAGCGCTGGATGTAAACGCTGTGGGTTCATATCAAACCAAGTAGCTTAGGCTCTGGAGCTTTAAAATCATGCTCCTCACAATATGGACTGCTCAACTGCGTCTTAAATGTCTCTCATCTGGCTGAGGACTATCGCCGTCCACCTCGTAAATGGATTGTCTACATGTGGCATCTATCTAAGCTCTGCACGGGTTTAAATACTAAAGCTATGTCTCGACCTTCCGTCCAGATTCATACATTTGATTGGTGCAACCATCTCTAGCTCAGCTGCCGAACCGAGTTATTTTAAGTAACAGCCCTACGCAACGACCTTGGGTCGACATCAAAGGTCGAATCACTCAAGACAATAAAATGTAATTTTATAGCAATAAATTCTTAACATGTTCAAAACCCCGAGCTTTTACTCTGGATCACGGATTTTCTGTACGTCAACAGACGTCTCAATAACATTTAATTCCTACTCACCCCTTCCCTCTCTACTAAACCTAGTTCAAAACACGAGATATAAAAAGTGCTCAGTCATGCACACCTACGCTGTCCGTCTATCCTTCCCCACACCTTCTGTCTATCTATTAGGAAAAAAAACTGTTCAAAACAAATTGTTTACGAGACCAAGTTATGCTGGCTCGCACAATAATTACGTTTGTAAAAATTACTCACTGCTCTCTCACAAAAATTTACTCAGTGGAAACATTTATGAATCAAATCTGTTCTTGACATAGTGTGTGTGAATTAGTCCTCGTTATCCTAATACATACTGCTGTACCTACTCCGTTACTTTACTGACTGGCTTTATTTGCAGTTAAACCTTTCAGACTGCGGCAATATTATGCATTCTATCGTCTATCACAGAAAATGTTCAGTTTTCACTTTATTGGCTCTTTCAGTGTGAAAATACACTGACCAGTGTAATATAACCTTTACATAATGAAATTTTGACATGTGTGAAATTTTTAATGCTCATTTCCTGCCCGACATGAATGTTAATGTTCTGTTGTGCACGGACTGCAAGAGACCATTTACAGAATACTGCAGACCAATAGTATTGCATCTTGAGGGCTAAGCAAGTAACCTGCGAGTTGTGTCACATGCTTTCCTTATGCGTTATTTAAAATACTAGATAAGGCACTGGCATTGCCCTGGGTGAACTTGTATTCTCACCTCTCTCTGTCTCTCATCTAGGAAGTGTTCAGTCGTTAGGGCAGGGAAATCATACCTGATTCAATGCTTGTCAAATATAGTCTCGCCAGCGATGGACAGTGCAGGGCGAGAGTCCAAAATTAGATTTGGATATACAGTCGACATTGCTTGACATGGTGTCCACGGGACATAAAATTTAGCATCACACTATCCGTTATATCATGTTAAGCATTTATTGAGTTATCTATCTTAGATAAACTATGTTGATAAAAGATGGAAGCAGTATTTTTATGTAGGTGACCTTTGGTTGTTTTTTTTCTAAGGAGGGGTTTTTTTTTGTGTGTGTAGGCCCATATGTATTAGGGTGTGTGAGGGGATATTGTTTAAAAAAAAATATCCACCCAAATCGATGGTGTCTGAACATTAAAATTTCTAAGCAAAATGTTCTGTGTCCGTTATAACCAAAGGGCAAAAATTAGTACACAATATTACCTGTCAGTTAACTTAACATTATGTTGTTATAAGACTGTCAGCATGCAAGATACGCCAACCAAACAAACATATCTCTTACATTTTCCTGTATTATTTTATTTAAATGTGAATATCATACAAGACCCTCCCACTGGCCACACTCGCATCATGTATCACTGAGCCTCAACTAACACAATAAACATCGCCCATCTGCGGTGACTGAGAGAGCATGGTATTTGACACCTTCGTATAATTGCTGGCGCCGACTGTCTTTGCTCCGTGCCTGAAAACGATCTCTATTGCCTAGTTAAAAAAAATAATTAAAAAGTTGTGGCCACGCATGTTATGGTACATGTATCTCCATGTAGGTAACCCTTTGTTCTTTCTCCCTATCGTAGCCTCCGCTCTCAATGCCCGACCTGAGTAAAATCAGAGTAGTTTTTCATTCTCTCGTAAAATTTTGTTTCTGGGAGAAATGCAGTTTGGTCATGACACCAATGATGTAAATTTTACAAAAAGAAATGAAAACTGAAAAACATCAGGCAGCTCTTATTTTATTTATTTTTTTGGCCATAGATTTCCAGAAGTGGGAATCAGTGCACTGTAAAGATTTTTGCACAAGCAAAATTTTGTGACGCTGACATATTTGCATAATAAACATTGGTTGCCTTCAGTAATGGGGTAGATCAAGAGGCAGAAAGCCTACTCATATCTGGGCCACTTTTGTTTTCAGTCTCACAGTTGTCTCACTTCAGAACATGTACTGTATCTAAATCCACACTGTAGCCATCATTGGAGTCATTTCTCTGGTAATTATCAACTTTGAGATCGCCAGGACCTCCATGAACTCGATTTCAACAAAGCCCATGTACCCATCTTTAATGCCTTTTCATTTACAATTTCAGGTATCCTACCTCAGGAGCAATGGTTTTGGGAGCAAAAAAGAGCTGTCAGATTTGATTATTGGGGCAAGTATTACAATTCAGTTCAGGGGACACAATTTTAACTTACTCTAGGTGGACTGTCCCATGAAAATTACTTCATCCTAGCGAAGGTCCTGGTTTTGCCTGGGATAAAATGTTTTTTGGTGGTTTCAGTACTGGATCTGCTTCACTTTGCCCATCACTTTCCCCCGGAGGAGGGGGTGGGGGGAGAAGGGAATATTATGTCACAGATGATAGAAGGTAGGATCATTGTTATCATTATACTGTACTATGTGCCAAATGTCTCAGCCTACAAAAGTTCAAGGACTAAGGCTATGGAAAAGACCATGTTCTAATATTAGTCGCTACATAAAGGACACTGTGAAACAAAGAAATATAATAAATAAAACTCCCAAGATCAATAGTACATTATTTACTGGATTCTGATTGCCTGTACTGATAATCACTAATGAGGATTGGGTTTTGTTGATGTATGTGTGTTCCAATCTCTACAAAAAAGAAAAAAATGCTGAGGTAGGAACATTAATTCTAAGTTCTAGGTAAAGCCAAATAGAGACTTTATTTTACTTTTCCGATCCAGCAGTCTTCTGGGCTTGTGCCCTTCGACTTAGCCAAATAGAGAAAAATAGTGAGTTGTGTTCTCGGTCCCCCTTAATAAAACACTTTAAAAAAAAAAAAAAGGAAACATTCAAGCATTGACCTTCTTGCATATTCAACTCAACTGGTAGTGAGTGATGAGGTCATCGGGCATGTGTTCATGGAATAGATGGATCATGGGGCCAAAATTAACGGCAAAAAATTAAACTCAAAAGGATAATTTCATACCATTTCAAGCCTCCAAATCTAAAAACGAACTTTCTGCAGGTCAGAATGAAGACACCTGTAAAATTCCAAGCAAATCTGAATTGTATGAGCGGTGGTAGATCTTGCTGAAACTCAGGTGACTTTTTTGATTTTATAAGATTTCAGTAGAAAATTCCAAACTTTGAATGCATTAATTTTTGTGTTACAGGCTCAGCAGCAAGGTTAATCAGTGCTGGATGGCAATGTGTTTCTGGGAGACAGGGTTCATTTCACATTAAATCATGAAAACAGTATATTCTCCTGAGAAGACTGCTCTGACACATGAAGGCAAGGAATTTTGATAACAATAAAATAGAGTCTCTGTGCCATATCTTTTTGATGATTTTATTGATCTATGTCATTGTAGTTTAAGAAGCTCCAGGGCTAGTATTCATGGAGTGGATAGAGGCATTAAATAGTTGTAAATAATAAAATATGCTCATTATAAAACATAATTTGAATGGGTATTCATGGACTGGGACTTCTTTGACAAATAGGTGGTCATACATCACACTGTTAGTGTTGTGCATGATAATGTATGGTCAGTACAACGAATTTCTGATATGTGGTTGGCACTGAATTAAGATGTGTCAGCTTTCACTTTTTCAACTTTCCTGATCGTATGAACATGCATTCTAAGTAAAATAGTATTGAGTGAAGTATAGATGTTGGACCTTGAAAAAATGGTTATAACTCAACATCAGTTGGTTGACCCCAAATCACCCATATCACCTGCTGCATTTGCCCTTAAAAGACTGTATTCACTTTGTTAAAAAATATTGTTACTTCCATGTCCATGGCAGAGACAAGCCAGACAATACTGCAAATTCCAGTGGAGTCAAGATCCACTGCTTTCAAAAGTGTATTCTTTTGTTAAGAATGGTTGGCCAAGTGAATTATTGGGTGATGAAAGTGCTCAAATGCGTACATATTTCAATAGAAGGTCAGAGCTTTGTTGTGACAGTCAGTGTATTCTATGGGGTACCAGAATTATAATTCTTGTAAAATTCAGATCATCAGTGCTTGAAATGTTTCATGATTCTCATCCAGGTATCCTATGTTTGGTGGCAAAATGTGGATATAAAGAAATTGAACAGTTTGTAAAACACTGTCATGAATGCCAGAAACATCAAAATACCCCACCAAAGGTACCTTTGCATCCATAGAATTTGCCTGCAGGCCCCTGGTTAAGATTGCACATTGATTTTGCTGGGCCTGTTATGGGTCACATGTTCTTAGTTCTTGTGGATCCATTTTCAAAATGCCTTTTTGTAAAAGTCTATAGAAACATTACTGCTGAAAATACAATTTTTCAGTTGCGATGCATTTTTGCAAACTTTGGCTTGCCAGGGTGCATAGTTTCTGACAGTGGTCACAAGTGAGAAATTCCGGAACTTTCTCAAAAGAAATGGTGTGAAACATGTAACTTCTGCTCCTTTTCATCCCTCTACTAATGGGAAAAGGCTGTTCAAACATTCAAAAATGCTATGAGAAAAATGTCTCATAAAGGTTCAATTGAAGAAAAAGTTTTGAGATTTCTCACACAATACAGAATCACTCCACATACAACCACAGGTGTAACACCATCAGAATTACTCCTAGCTAGAATAATGAAAACACACATAGATTTGCTGTTTCCTGATTTTTATCAAACTGTAAATGAGTACAAAACAAAACAAAAAACTGTACTATGACAGCGACTGCAAGGACAGACAAATTGATGTCAATGATGATGTCTTTGTAAGAAATTACTCTGCTAATGGTGAACCTTGGGTTCCAGGAGTTGTCACTACAAAAACCGGACCAGTTTCATTCAGGGTGACAGCTAAAGAACAAGGTCTTATCCGACGCCATGCTAACCAGCTAAAGCCTAGGTACTCCTCAAACTCCCAATTTGAGTCTACTTCACCTCAAACCTTACCACATTCATCTATGGGGGAGGAAGAAAAAACAATGATTTGAGATCAATCAGTGACATTACCAGAGCAAATTTTAAAAACTGCTCCAAGTAGTGCTGTGCAAGAGCCATAAAATGTGCAGGAGAGCTCAATTTATGAGATTAGTAACAAATACCCAAATATTGTTCATACACCAAAACAAAGTAAAAGCAGTGAACCGGCTCCTCTCAGAAGATCTGATAGAATCAGAAAAGCTCCTGATAAATTAACCTTGTAATAGTATAATACAAAAAGTGAGCTTAATTCATTTCCTAACAATCATCTTTATGATACGAGATCTCTAGCACATAATCTGACTTGATTTTGATTTTATGTGTGATGTACTGAAATACTCAGTACTTATTTTACTATTTTCAGTTTTATTGTCATTGAGTTTGTTAAAGACTTTTCTTTTCATTTTGAGATTTATTCCTGTAATAATATTAGAGTTAATCTCTTTAATCATTTACTAAGATCTTATAGATCTAAATAGATTTTCAGTCATTTATTCATTATTACCATTCTGCATTACTTAACCTCATTATTATTCACCTATGACTCATATTTCGTCGCCATGCTGCAAAATTTCCGTAAATAACATTTTTGGCCAAAATCACTTTTTTCGTTCTTTGGGTCTGAATATCAATGGCGCATCTTGTGTCAAAAGCTCCTGTCTCAATTCCTATAAATAAAGATATTGCAATAATCAAGTCCATTGTCTTTAAAATTTGCTGGCGACAATAAGAAAATCAATTTTGGCTCTCCTGTAAAATTTTTGAAATGTTAGTTACAGGAGTCTCGCAGCATAGCGACGATTTATTCTTTAGTCATTTCTGCTTCATCATCTTCAACATCAAACTTATTTCATTTCATGCTCATACTTCATTGGTTTCTTTTTCACTGTTCAATACTGTCAATTTCCTTTCTTTCTTACTTTAAGAAGCTTGGTACTTGATTGTTATTGTTAATCCAAATTTATTTCATATGAAACGTTGAAGTAATTTCAGTGTTATTTTTATTAGATCTCAAATTCATAGACATTCATCATATTTTTGGGGTAAAGTTCAACATTAGGGGTGAGGAATGTAATGTATCAGATCAGGGGACTGAACTCATTTCAGAGATGCCATATTGTTAATTGTGGAGTTTTGTTCCTTTACACATTCTGTTGTTTGGATTCTTATGTGGTTTGTGAATGAAAAAGATCTGCACAAGATTAAAGATGGCCAAGTCTGTGAACACGTGTTAGTGTTCTTTCTAGCAGAATTTCTAAGTTCTGCATCAACATACTACACTCTCTATCTCATACCTTTCACTCATGACTTAGGCAGAAGATTGTCTATCTTGAGGTCTTGGTTTTTGGATGATCTCTGCCCATAGCAATGGCACTGCTCTTTTCTTGTTGTTTTTTTCTATGTTACTGGTTGTTCTAGTTTTTTGTTGTTGTTGTATTTTATATACATATACTTGCTGCTTTTTTGGGGGGGTGGGGGTTGGGTTTGATTTGTTTTCTTAAGTTTGCCTGGGCAGCGGCTTTGTTGGGCCTGTTCTTCTTGACACTCAACTGCCAAGGTATCTTTAATCAATTAATGGGCACATGAGCCATCTGATATTTTCCTCTTTATCCGAGGTTCTCAGATATACCTACCATTGGATCAGGGAAAGAAATTCCTCCAAATTTCCAGCATGCTGGCAGCGACTGGGAATTGAACCCGGTACCTTCAGCATGAGACTGAGAGGCAAGCATCTTGGCTCTAGACCAACGTGCTCAGATAGATAGTAGATAGATAGTGATCAGTCCATGGTCCTGGGTGAAGTGAACTATTGAATGCAAACAGTCTGTGTGATGTGCTGATCAGATGAATGCAGTGATATACAATTAAATATGGATAACAGGAGAGAAACACAAGGGAGTAATACTTTTTCCAGACTGGGATATTTGAACACTTGACCTTGATAATCATTCAGACCCGCAGATGCTTATCTTGAGTTTTTCCCGGCTCCTTTACTTTAATCCACTGAAGTGTAAACAAACTCGTTGAAAGAAAGTAAAATCCTTTGCATTTATATTTGAGACCAAAGGAACACAAACGTATTGTGGTTGTGCAGGAATGGTCCAAGGGAATTAATTATGAAAAGTAGTTTAGTTGTAAGTTGCTCAAGGGAAAAAATGTTACTTACACCTGCCATCGTTAGTTTTGTTTCTTCAGATGTTATTCTGTAGCTGTACTGTAATTAAGTTAATAATTTATACAATACTTTTCAGACCACACATGACCATCTATCCCATTCTCCTTGGGTCTAGTAGGTTAGGCTGACCCACAATCAGCCCAAAAACAACTAGACCTACAAATCGGTCAATAAGATAATAATATTAACAAATCTTCACGTAACATCCCACCAAGGTCAATCAATTATAAACAAACTGTTCTGGAGATTTGTGGACAAAACTGCACATGAACGGTACAGGTCAAATCTAGGTCAGAGACCCCATTAGTGAACAAAGTAATAAAGGGGGCGGGGTGAGAAAAACTCATCGCTATGCATAACAACACAAAGAGGGGTGAGTGGGGTGATAAGCCAGCCACTCAAGACTCAGGTTTACATTAAGGGATGCCTTGAGGCTAATGGAAGGTTGCCTCAATGTGTCAAATTGTGCACACACATGACACAGTCCAAACCTTTCAAGAAAGAAATAGCGTCTTCTAGCCAAGTGAATGTAGCTTTGGCAAGTCTAGCATTGGCTGTGTTGCTGAAGAGAAAGAAGCGACGTAGATTCTGGTGCAACAATGGCTCCAACACAGAAATAGACATCCGTACATTAATCTGCTTAAAGAATTGCTGGACTGTGCGGCAAATTTACAGGAATTATCTTCGTTGGGACGAAATGAATTTTACATAATTCATTCTCTAAAATCAATTTAAAGCTTATAATGTTGGCGATTTAGTCTGTGGCAGGTGCTGAAATATAATATTGATTGGTGCATATTGTCAAACCCTAAGAAATGGTGAAATGACCTGCTCAGCTCCGGTCTTCTCTTTGCCACAACTTACTTCTTCCACCCCCCGCCCCCGCCAATTCTCGAAATATGATTACTAAAATGAAATACACACACAAAAATTGCAAGTTCTTGCACATTACTTTCTTTTTTTGTAAAGCACATTACATGTACATTTTAAATTGTATTATGCATTTGCCATTCCTGACAAATACCTACCTAAACCGTGGTGTCAAAAAAAAAAAGGAAAAAGAAAAAAAGACATCGGTAAATTGGATTTTTTTTTCTTCTTTTTTTTTCTTTTTTGGTGATACTTTGGTAATTTGGCTGATGTTATTAATTCTGTTTCATGTTTGCTAAGTGTTATTCTAGCATTAGTAGCAACATCCCTGGAATAAACTGTCGTAATAAATTAGGCATGCAACATTTGAACAATGCAATTTTTAATACATATTGTTTTTTATGTAGGCGTTTGATATTGTATTTGTTTATATCCATTTGGTTGCATATTCATGTTTAAGGGTCGATGAAGGTAACGGTGTGTCTAGCCATGATAATATCATCAGCTGTTACTGTTAGATTATAATTATTATAGTGCGTCTTTCATACAGTTTGAATCTGCGGGATCAACATTGACTTTCTGGAAAATTCTCAGTTTATTTCAAATTTTGCATGGTGTCATGTTTTACATCAAACACCATGGAGCTGATGTTTGGTTTGTTAGAACTGTAGTCTGATTCTGAGCTTTGCTTCTCTGAGCTTATTTTGAGAAAATTGATATTGGTCCTGCTCATTCTAAGCCACCTGAAGATACATCTCACTGTGAATTTGTATGAAATTAAGAATTAAAAAAAAATTAATCTGGAAACGTTTTGTTTTGTTTGTTTGTTTCTTTTGTTTTAATCAAACTTTCAAAACAACAACAATAACAAACTTAGGAAATTTCTCTTGGCAAAAGAAAACGACATTGCCGGATACGCGATTGCTTGATTAAAAAATTAGTTTTGATTTAATCTCTATATGGCATATTGTCATCTTTTTTGTTATTGCGACTTTCTTGTTTAATATATATCTTTTGTCATTGTCATCGTCCGTCTAACCCAAGGAGGTTATATAAATAGCATTGGAGTGGGAGGCTCTACTGCCGCGGTACCGTCTCGCTGTGCCGATTAGACGACTGCGCGCGCCATGCCCACGAGGGCAAATGAGGCGTCTCTATCTCGATAATATAGTGTGCAAAAACCAAGAGGTCAGGTAAAAGTAAGAATAGAGGGCATTATGATAATCAGTCATGACTTTACAGGTGATATTATTATTATACATGTAATTTTAAAAACCACTCTTTTAGTTGACGCTTACTATAGTTAGACCTAATGTATTGGCCTGATAAAAAATAGTTTAGTTGGTTGTTTTTTTTCTTTAGCACAACAGTTGCAAATGGGAAAGGCCCATTTAGTATGAGATGAGGAGACACAGAAAATTATCAATTACAGTGACATGTACATGTATCCAGTTATCAATTCTTAGATAGTCTTTTTCTTTACCTATTGGGGTGAACAGTAAGCGCTACTAGGAAGTAGCAAATAACAGGCCTTGCCACACTGAACCAGGGTACACAAATAAACATAGTTCACATTTTGTTTTAAAGTACAAGCCCAGACCACAACATGGTATATTGGCAGTAATGCCGTCTAACAAAAATCGAGACAGATGAAACAATAAGAAATAATTAACAATTATTAACAAAGTCAACAAATGAGTAAACAGATCAATAAATCAACATCTCAATCAGCCAATCATCCACACCTGATCACTTAATTAGCAAATCGACCAGTCATTCCAACATCATATAAACAATCACAACAGATACATAGATCTTGAGGAGTCAAAAGGTAGGAAGCGAGGCAGAAAGGAAATACTGTACGTGTAATACGAAGAAGAGAAATGGTAGTTACAATTGTTCTTACATGAACACTCTTCTATTACAGATTCTCCCAACTCACATTACTGATGTAAAAATATCATTGTCTTGGTCAGTTTATGACGGTGAGAGCCCATGTCTTTCCTGACATATCTTTCATGTAAGACTTTTTCGTGGTGATGAAGCATCATGTTGGTGTACTATTTACATGCTGCTTTGATTATTTGATGTACATGGTGACAAATCAAATCAAACGTAGCTCCTATACAATCCATGCACTTAAATAAAGTATAAAGGAGCAGATATAATTATAACATGAATAGGCAACAACAGCAACACATACATGTGCATTATAGTCTTTTCCACCCTACTCTACCCTCTCCACCCCGATCGGTCAGACTCTCATGATGGACGTGTTACTTGGTGACGACAGCTTGGTCTTATTTTGCTCTCTAACAGTTCTCTCTCTCTCTCTCTTTCTCTCTCTTTCTCTCTCTCTCACCCTCTCCCTTGTAAAGTCAAGTTGTTTCTTCTAGTTCTAAATAATTTAGTGAATTCATATTATTATATCTAAAGTAGACGAGAACATTACTTACCTATGAAAACTACTTTCAATGCTTGCATTCCGACGGGTTTTACAACCGAAAACCACACATATGTATTCACCATTGGTCCGTCAGGCCTCATGTATTGTTTCCATACAAAAGGGGACAAGTTGGTCTAGAGGCAAGGTGCCCGCCCGGGCAAAATTAAATAAAAATCATCTCTACCCCCCCCCCCCCCCAAAATAAAAACAACAACAATCGCCGACCGGCGCTGCACTGTGGCGACGACATGCCTGCTCCAGTTGTAACAACTGGGCTGCAATGGCACAAAGGCAAATTTCCCAATGGGATTAAAGAGTTATACAAATACAAAAGAAAACAACGGACCGCTTGCCCTCATGAGCATGGCCGCTGACGGAAACAATCACGGGTTCGCGGGCCAGCCTCCCACTCCAGTGCTATTTATAACCTCCTTGGTCTAACCCACAGACTAATAAAATACACAGACTGGATGAGCCCGTTGTGTGACGTCACAAAACAGCGAAAGGCCATGAACCATCCGCCACATTAGGTTTACGGTTGCGACCGACGCTTCAGCATAGCTACAATGCAGCGGTCGTTAAAAGTCCAGACGGTTATCATTTATAACAATAAAAAAAAAAGGCAGCTGTAGACAATAAAATGAAAGGATAGGCAAGATAATGCATTATTAATACATGTACCACCAATCTTGACAAATAAAAAGAAATTTCTACTGCAGATAGAACTAGAATCGGAATTTCCCGAGCGGCGGCCACGTTGGTTATACGGCCGCATCTCATTAACTTCCGTAAAAAACGACACAGCCCGAAGCTTGTGTTTCCAGTCTGGTTATTTATTAGTCTGTGGTCTAACCTCAATTCTGCGTTGTAATCTTTACTACTATTAGTCAGTCTGCCTATCTGAATGGTTCATTCAATCAACCATTTTCAATATTTCCACACATCTCATCTATCCATCAAACGTCTTCTTCATTTCATCATAAAAAAAGACAGTCACCGAATTGAAACTTCATAAATCACTCACTAACCCACTATCTCATTCACTCGAACATCATCACTTAATCATTCATTATTCTCTCACCCAGTCATTTCTCACTCAGTGATTGTAACAGCTGAGGTTGATTTTAGTACGTTATAGTAAGAAGAGTTAGCTGATCTAAAATTCATCATTTTCGCAGTGCAAGATGAGGCTGTTTACAACAAACAACAAAAACATAATGACAAATGGGCGACCAACATGATGACAGAGCCTTCGGTGATTTTCCCAATGGTATAAGGGGTTCCCATTCCAAATATCCCATTTCTGGGACATCCCCACTGTCACGAGTGGAGTGAGCGATAGTTAATAATTACGGGGGGAAAGGAGGAGAGTAAAATTAACGCACGTAGACAAGTAAGTTAAAGCGTGCATGTTGTGAGTGGTGGGGTGTCTGAATGAGGCGAAAGCGCTGTATTACTATCACTGCAAGTTAGAACGTCCTAAAGAGCGGGCGCAAGAGAAAGCCCAGTGGGCGAACATAAGGGGAGCAGTCGGGAGACTAGTGAGAGAGTTTTTTCCAGTGATGACTGGTAGGTGAAACGATGATTGATAATTATGATTGATGTATTATATTCGTCTATTACCATGATGTTAATAAGTATATGTGAGGAATGTGGAAGTCCTTGATATTGGATATAGCAATGTGCGCCATGAGCGATAGATGAAAGTGAGTTCATGGATTTGTAGCACGAGTGAGTATTGTGTACTACGATGGAGGGGTGTTACCGTAAGATGTTTGGGGAGTGAAATGTGAACTATTGTGTGTACGCGTCATGGGTTGTAAGGAGAGTTGGAGTGAATAGAAATTGTATGGTAGTATACCAATGTAATGTTATTCTTGTAGGTGTCGGGGACGGGCCGAAGAGCTACCTCGGTGAGCACAGGGGATAGGCCAGCATAGGGCCGGAGGCCACACATAGGCCAGAAGTGAGGCTGTCGGTGCAGGACAGTAGAGGCACATAAAGTCGTGGCAGTCAGGCCACGGACAGGGACGTAGATATGAGCGTGAATGCGATAATGTACTATTGCCATGTTGATGGGCTATTGAAATGATAATGTGCTATTGCCATGTTGATGGGCTATTGAAATGATAATGTGCTATTGCCCTGCTGAGGTGCTAGTGGAATGCTAAGGTGTATGACAATAGGAAGGTGATGTTGAGAGACTGCGGTGCCAGTGAATTATTAATGTGCTATTAAGACCCTGAGGGGAGAGGCTGAGGCCGAAGTGCCTTTAGGAGTAACTACCGGGTTGTGGATCCGAGGAAGAGTGCATGTGAGAATAAGGCCGTTGTACGGCAGTTAATTTCAATAATATAATGTATGTAATTGCGCTATTATCTGTATAATTATGTTTAAATAAATGTGTGAGTCTGATGGGTTGTTCTGTTAAGTGTTAAACTTGTTTGTTCGTGATTGTCGTCCTGTCATAAATTATTACATCTCCCAGTCTGGGATTTGTGACACCCACCACAAAAAAAAAAAAGAAATAAATGTCACCTTACAACAACAAAGGAAAACCTCCGAAACGCTAACGCACATACGGCTGCCGCTTTTCCCACCTTACAATAATCTGTTTATTTTACTCTGACTTTGTGATTTGACACCTTGAAAATAAAAGCATGAACCTTGAACAAACTTTGAAAAGACTTTTACATGTGCACATTTTCCATGAACTCTGTTGGGTGTTATTTAAATATTTTTATTTAAGAGCTTGAGAATATTTTATAGCCGTTTCCTAAATAATAAATTAATAAAATATAAATAAAAAATAAGATATGCCTTGTGGTTGGAACTCTCTTAACGGACAAAAAAATATAACTTATCCTTGTGAAGTATTGATGCTTTAAATTACCGAATATCTTCAAAACACTTTATATGGCTCTCCTCGGACGATAAAAGTTGACATTTTTTGCTCTCGGCAGCACATTCCAAGTGACAGAATTGTAACGTCTTAGTTTATTTTGCCCTTACTGTTTAACGCTAAAACATAAGACAAACATTGTTTTGTGACATTATTAAATATTATTAACTCAATAACAGTGAATATGTGCAAATTCATCTTTGCTGGTATTTTGACACTTCTCTAAACTTGTACGGTATACATAATAATGTTTGCAAAGGTTTGCAATTAATGAACATTAAAGCTCTCTTGCATTATTGTCCTCAACATAATATGATAATAATATTTTTTAAAAACATGTTTGGTGGTGGAACAATATTGCAGAATGGCATTGCTTTCTTTATTATTAATGACACAATGTTCGACGTCAGTGTTTTGGGTATCTGATTACGATACAGAACCATTTTTGCTTTAATCAGTGGATCAAACGATTTTACTTTTCTCCGAATCCCGGGGGGGGGGGGGGGAGGAATGTTACCCTGTAATTTACTATTTGAAATTCAATATATTGTAATATAACAATATATGAGAAGCATACATGACAATGATTTATACCAATGATCATTATGGCGTCACATCGTACTGAAAGGCAGAACCCACTGAACTAACTGAAAGCACAACAAAACACAAAAAAACTCATATTCTCAAATTCCTTAAATGGGAATGTGGCTGAAATTTGGAGATATAACATGTACAAAGGCAGGGGGAACAAACCAAAAAAAAACAGTTTGGCTAATAAGGGGCTAAGAAAGAAAGAAGATGGAAGCCAGAAATAAACCAACACAGAAAAAGAAACAAAAATAACAAGAAACAGCGAGCTGTAAATGCTGAGAGCAGCGAAACCTCCGAAAACAAAAATCAACAACCAAATCTCTTTGAATCGAAAAAGAGCCGTCAGTTCGGAGTAAAATATCAAATCAATCAACAATTTAACTTTTAAATATTCATCCATTTATGAACAATTGATACATTCTGATTCTAAATTTTCATGTTTGTCACCCAATCATGCGGCTTGAAGAAATACACAGACCCGTAATGTAGATCTGTCAGGAATGTCTTGTCAATACAAGTCTATCACAGAACCTATTTTCGAGGGTCCGTGGCGTTTAAGCAAATAATTATCTGAATTGCTGTTAAAATAAAAACAAAAGGCTAATAACATGCAAGTTTCACATACATGTATTTACTTACCATAAAGGCGGTTGTTTTCCATTGTTGATAAACTATAGGAACTGAAACGCTCTCCCAGGAGTATCAGTCTAAGGCATGCCAATTCACAGTTGTCGTTCGCTCGGCCCACGTGAGATTGTGAATGAACATGTCGTTAAACGTGTGAGTAATAGTCCAGTACATCTAGTCGAAATTGGCCCGTAAAAAAAAAAAATAAATAATACACGCAACAAAACTTTTGGACTAAAATACAGTCCAGGAGCATAATTTATGGTCTAACACTGTCGCGAATGTGGTTTATGTCAAACGACTGCAATTCAAGAGGAAAACCCACACTCGGCGAACACACTAAACTTTCCTACTGGAATTAATTAAACAACTCAAATGAAATAGTTTTGTCAGGCCTGTAGGGCCACAATAATGTATTTAGTTAGCTAAATAAAGATAACATATATATAAAATGACTTTCAGGGTAACTGCAAAAACTATATAACTTTAGAATGGACAAAAAGATCCTAGTACTGGATCAAATATAACTAATGACTCATGGGATATTTAATACAAATTATAGTCTTCACTGGCTCAGCACACCCCGAATCAATTGCAATGGCTCATGTCATATATTATAATACTGGCACTGCCTGGCGGTGACTCTAGGAGTAGACTCCCATACTGCTGGTAACATCTGAATTCTGACATACAATTAAATGCATACCATTTTCCCTCGCTATCAAGAACCAGGGAATATCAACAAGAGCGTTGGATGGTGGACAAAGTCCGGGTAGCTATTAGCTGGAGCTCGTCATTTCTAGGCTCCTCATATAGATGGTCTGCTCTACTGCGTCTCTGTTTCGATCTGGCTCGAAAATTAGCCGACCACTTCGCAAAAGGATACTTTTCTGCATGTGATGTTGGACAGAAGTTATGGGCTGACCTTTATAATGTCTAGCTACCTGCAACTACCGTCCAAATCCTTGGATTCGATTGGTGCAGCCATGCGAGCTCATCTCGCAGTATTAATTCATTCTGTCTGTGAGTCGGTTACGGCCTTGCACTAAGACAGACAAGATCGTCTTCTAAATAGGTTAATAAAAATTAAATCCAAAAATCTTATTAAATGATTTTGCACAAAAAATTAACTCGTGCTTTCACGAACTACTGAATGTCAACAGTCAATTACAACCACCTCACACCCTCTAATCAACGCTATTAAATCACGGACTCAAGCTGCTCTGTCATCCCTAGTTTACCTACACATATTCCTTCTTAACTCTTTCTCTCCATCTATAGTTTTTATGTCGAAAAAAACATTACTCAAAACATGTTGCTCACGAGAACAGCTCAAGGACACTTCACTATGACTAGATTAAAAAAAACTCTGAATTCAACCCGTGGCCTAGCATGGCATTTATAGTACTAAGTCAGCTCTTGACAAACACTACAAAAAAGTCTACTGCTCAATTCTGCAAGGAAAGTGGTGAAAATTGAGTGAAAAGGTGACAAAACACTAGGTCACAGACTAAAGAAGGCAGGAGACTACCGACAGGCTACACTAGTGTAGCAGGCCAGATTATACCAGCGCCAGACTATACCCGGGGTTAAACTGGCCTAGCCCAGAATCCCGGGGGCCCAGTCCAGATTATACCACCTACGTTTTTTTTTAAAAAAGCAAGTCAAGACCACGGTTTATTTCAACTTTTGTTTAAATTGTTCATTATCACTGTCATCAGGGATCATATTGAAGTATACTTTCTTAACTCTTGTAAATTATGATAGGTTTAAGAGGGAATAAACATGCACTAAAAGGCATTGATATACAAAAGGATTTAAAATCCATTCAAATTGATATGATTAGACTTTAACACTAATTTTACTTATGTCTGTTGGTATTATTGTTATTATTATTTTTTTAAATAATTAGTTGCCCATGTGTTAAACATGTATTGTGTTTTTTTGTTTGGCACCATTAACATATATACTTAGTGGCAAGGTATGAAATAATTATAAGACTCATACGTGTAAAGTTATGTGAATTTTATTTAATTTTTGAAAATCAGAAATGTGCTTGATATTATGTCAGAACAATTGGATCTACATACAAAGTTACAATTATGCAGAGAGAAAAGCCCGGGAAAGAACACACAGAGAAAAAAATAACATTTAATAGCCCAACTGACAGATGGTGCAATCCATCACCCAGCAGAAATTAAGTACTTCACATAAAAATACGTACTAACATTTTTTTCACATGATGAATTTAACCTGTCCAAATCCACTTGAAACGTTACAGAAAGCTAACCAGTAATATACAATAACAACAATAAGAACACCAAATCATCTTATTTACCCTTGAATATAAAGATCAATATCAGAATCATTAAGCCCTCCCTGCCGCGAGGGGACGCCACTACAAGAAGCGGGTGGCTTCGTCACGCGGCGGGTCTGAGAGCGGACATCTCGGGGATCCCCGCCTTTTACACACATGGAATATCACAGACACATTTTGGAAAGATATTAACCTTAGTCCTGAGGGAGGCCACTATATTGGCCTCCCCGCGCAACACGCGAGACACGGGAGGCCACTATTTTGTCCGACACGCTTAACCGCGGGGCCTGCGGGAGGCCACATTTTTGTATAGCAACGGTGCGCCTCGCGCTTTGTTTATTCGGTTGCCAAGGCTGTCGTTGTTGTTTTTTTTTTTCACGTTTTTTTTTTCCACACTATTTTCGCGTGTTTATCTATCCTGTCACCCCTACTATATCTAACAAAATGGTATCGTCCGATTGCGTGCGATTGCGTTTATTACGATGCAACTATTCGTCATACTCGTGTAATATGACTGACGGTCTGAAGTTTGAACTGGAGAAACTCTTGGGGAAACTTTTACTTTGATGCTGGTTGTCGTCTACATGTGAAATGAGAAGAAAGGGGCCATGTGCGTATTTGAGACGCCGTTCTACGTCTGTAATTATGAATTCCGATGTAATATTAGGGAATGCTGCATAAGGGCGTCTGTCAGTAGGTTTTTCATCAGGGAAAACTGGGAGAAAATGACCGACTTTGTTGTTGGTCGTTGTCTTTATTTGATGTGGCAATTTGAGAGATATTGTGTTCCTTTGGTTAAACCGCTTTTCAGTACATGTATGTGCTCTACGACCTGGAACTGGAAATCAAATCTCTCGCTAAAACTAACATTTAGTAAGTGGACGCTTTACATAGTAGAAGAGGGAGAAGGCAATGTCACGATACATGTGGTTAGTAAATTAAGCGAATGGCTTAAAATATAATTTATTCACCTGAATGGCCTGACTTAGGGACAGAAAAAGCGCGCTTTGGAAAATGATAAAACACGTGTTAAACGGCATGTAAATGCAGAAAATTCTTGATTTGGGCCTTCCATTTCACAATAAAACCTACTGCATAGCATCACAAGTACTTTATCCAAATATCATAGGGGTACCGTACGATTTATCCACCACTATTGTTGTTATTGCGTCCTGAAGTATACGCGATACAGGTGTTCACACGGACCCGATTGACCCGACCGCCGAGGTTATCGGCAACACGCGAACGATCGGCTGACTGGCCGCTGGCTATCTCCGCACGGGCCGTTACGTGGACGAGTCCACTCAACGCGGGACGAGGGACATTCGAAATTAAAAGACGAAACGATAAAGAAACGCACATTTACACAAAACAGTCTCTATCTCTGTATCCTTAGGATAGGTCTTTTTACTAACAAAGCCACCCTAGTACGAGACAATGTGCACAATATCCTGGCCTCATTGGTGGCGACTAGACTCCCATCTGGAGTGGGCATGTGGGTTGCTCGCCTTGGGACTCCGTAAGGGAGCCAAGGAGGATAAGCCTAACTCTAACACAAGGAAAGCAAAACATAAGGAAATACCAGATAACCAACTAATCATCTTCTGCTAGCTTACATCAGGTTACACAATAGGCCATTATTATATCATATTGTATTGTAAGGCTTTGCACAATACTAGGTGAGTACTAACAATGAAGCGTCTAGAATAGGAACGAGCATGGGACCAAAAAAAAAAAAAGAAAAAAAAATTCAGAATCATTATCATCATCATCTTGGAATAACATGAAGATAAGAGGGAATATAAAAATGACCTACACATCATTTTAGAATCTAAAAGCAGCAATGTGTGTGTACCAACTATATCTATATAATAAAGCTACAACAAAACCCCTAATAGTCCTATGGACTCGGAAACTACACAACGCACCGACCTGAAATTTGGCACAAAGAATTATGGGATAGCGAACATTGTTCCTATCGCTATACACAAACAAAACCGTTTGTTATTTCTGAGTTAATCGGTAAATGCGGTTATAATTAAAGAGTAAATTCACGAGAGCGTTTGATCCGAAATTTACGATCAAGAAGATAGTGATGTATGTTTCTAATAATAGCCCACTTCCGCCTACACATGACGTTATCACTTCCTGCGATGTGTTCGGCTCAAACTAACTAACCCGTGTGCAAATCATATTGCCATTTGATGGATGCTGACGGGATGCACAGGATGTCAACGCGCAAAGGGAGAGCAGTAAAACTTATCTGAAGACAAACAAACAAACAAAAATAAAATAAAGCTAAAGGAACAGGCAAAATGAAGCAGGTCCATAATAATCACCCAGAACTGAAACTAATAAATCGATTTATCCCGGGCAGGGCCGGGTAACTTAGCTAGTATGTAAAAAATGTGTTAAATCTTTTCAACTATTCAAGTAGAACTGGACAGAAAGCTGTAGTAAAGAAGTTTTAATAGTCGTGTAAACTGACAGATCAAATCCACTGAGACAACAGTGCGTTGTAGAAAACAATTACTGTATGTTACGGCAAAAATTCGATGGATCATATTGTGTTAACATTTCTTGTTAGTAAATTATTTGATAGCTTATTTGTAGAAAAATAATTTTACATAATGGATTAGTTTACAGGGTATTTGAAGGATTGCAACTATGAGTTATAGTGAATAAAGGCATGTCACTTGCGGGTAAAATAAAATTTTAAAAACTTAATGTTGTATCCTTGAAATTTTTGCCCGAATATGGGAGTATAATCTGGACTGGTGGAATATAGTTTTGGCCTAGCCCAAAGTATAGCCCGGGTATAAACTGGCCTAGCCCATAATATATCTGGTGTACAAAATAGACTAAGCCACTTTAACTCCAGTAAACAAGGAAAGGCCACAGTGTATTTCAATCATAGTTTAATATCACTGTCATATGGCGTCAAAGTAATACATGCATACATACATTCTCGACTTCCGTAAAACATAATACAATTCAGAGGAAAAAACATGCATTAATATGTATTGATATACTATGGATTGAATATCCATTCAGACTGATATGATTCAATTTTAATCGTCATTTTATTCACGTTCGTTGTCAGGTTGTGTGAGAGGATGAACGACTTTCTATTTTTAATGTGCTTTCATGGTAACTCTGGTGCGTGAGTGAGGGACGGCCACTCATAGTAGTTTATGGACACTTGGCCGAGTACCATTAATTGGATTATTTCCCTTGTAATACTAGCGCGGGACCCGTTATTCACATCACGGTGAAAGGCGCGCATTTTGATTGGTCAATTGGAAATGTTGACCACCGGGCTTCCAACTCTTATATCATGGCTTTAAGTTTCTTACAACTCGCTCCTTCGTTGTTATCCACCGACAGAAAGACGGGAACCCGAATTCATTGTTGAGAGTAGACAATACCCTATCGGTACAAAATAGGTACTCATGATAACGTTTGTTATCAATGGAGATACGTCGTATTAATGGACGAAAGTATCCCGCACAAAATTGTCGAATGTTGTTAGTCCTGACACTTTGAAAATTTATATTAAAACTATTACCGGGTTTCTGGTAAAAGTAGTCAGTTAGAATTGTAGCAGCAAGTTTCTACTTTATAATGGTACCAATTTTGTTGTACTTTGATGCACATGTCCTACTGAAATAATTAATAAGAGGATCTCGGATTTAAGGTAAACCACGAGTTAGACGCATGTTATCCCCGATAATTCCAACCTGGGTCAAGTTTATTCAATTATAGCTGGAGGGGACCATAGAGTAATTTCTGCAGTTTACTGGGATACCTAATTGACTTTTGTGTGCACCCTTTTAACCGTACTGTAAATTCGATTGTGTTAGGACCCTAACCGGTTATGTTGTTCGGCTGGACTCAATGTCCGAGCCTTTCACTTGTGCAACACGGGCTACGTAATAGCTCTCCCGGACGTCCGCGCTGGCTCATAAATAAGATGCGAGTTCGAGTGGTCAGCACACTCCATCATAGACGCAGAGACAAGAGCCGACAGCACAGTGAACCCAGACCAGCAACCCGGGCCCGTAGCAGCTCAGAGGCTTGCCGACGCTTGCCATCGCCACCCCGCCCCATAAGGCATGGAGCGGTAGCGCAGGACCCGGAGAGACTTTGGGTAAGTTGGAGACTATTATATTAGAAGTGACTTTAATTTGCGCACCCCCCCCCCCTTTCTTGGATGCCGCGTAGAGAATGCTGATCTACAGAGACCATTATGAGTCCGGCTCAACGGTAATTGCCATTGTCATTAGACGTGTAAGATGCGCGATGCAGCGCAGTGTCTTGATATTGTGACTTTATTGTCCAAGTTAACGTTTGCGGTGCTAGATGATAATGATGGCTCGCTAACCAAGCTATCACGATTTGCTTGTGTGCATATATATAGTGTGTGTGTAGCATTGCCTTGTTGTGGTAGGCAGTGAGGATTTCCTGACATGTTGATGTGGACGACTTATGTTATAGCGAGCGGCACTACACACTTGATTGTATTACGGGTATTTGTGTACCTTGCCAGTGTAACAGGGCGACAGACAGGCAAGGTATAGCTAGCGTGGGAAGATAGCTAACGGCGGGGAGACAGAGTTATTGTAGGCCAGAGGGGGAAAGTAGCCGAGGCAACTGAAGCGCTTTGACACCCGAAAAGGGTAGTGTTTACTTGACCGCCGTACTTGTCGATCAGATCACCTGGGAATTGCTTGGGGGGGTAGAGCTGTTTCAATAGTATTTGACGTGGAGTCGACGGGGGTGGCTATTAGGATAACTAATGTACACTCGGTGAGCGTCTTGGGACGCTACCTGACTGGGTATAAATCCCCGAACGCTCCTTCCAACTTCAGACCGCTGAGAGCACTCACCAGCTTCGTGCCGAAGAGGAGACCACAACCGCAACTGTAACTTTGTACTAGTCTTGTGAGTGGGGAAGGTCAGGGAACCCGCAAACATCCTTTGTCAGAGCGTGGTATCTTTGGTATCTTGTCGGCATTTGGGCTGTTGCTGAGTGGTAAGTTAATTGTACGATGTATGTGTATTTTACTTAATGTTCATGATTGTAGAACCTAAATCTAGTGGGTTTACTTTGGTATAACTACTGCCTCTGAGAGAGTCACGGAAACGCCGTTATATATATGTTACGAAACCTTATAGGATGGGGTCCGTTAGAGAGAGCGTTATTCTTCGTGGGGAACGTGTAAATATCATTAAAACTGTGTTGATCGTTTATTCTATTGCCTATATGGGAGTCTATGGAGTATGGGAGCTGCAGCCTGACTTATAACAGTGTCAGCGGTTAAAAGTATTAATGTTGAATATCCGTCATGGAGTAAGTAGGGGAGTCATGCCTTCCAACAGTAGATTAGGAAGTTACGATTGTTTTTCTACAGAGGAGGAAGAACAACACCTTCTTGGCTTCTCAACTTCTTGTCCTTTGATTAACGACATCGTGGCGTCTTGGCTTCCCGACCTATTGGTACCTGCCGATACCTGTTGAGCTAACTGCGCAGTCAAGCCAGGGTAGAGAGGAAGAACCAGTGCTCAGATAGCGCCATACACCCCTAAAGGAGAGGTTTCCTTATGCTGAATGTTCCCATGTGTTTTATAAAATGTGCTAGAGATTGAATATTACGAAGCCATTTAATTAGCATGTACTGATTTGCATCAACTTCATTCCATCGAAATTCACATGAAATTGTATGACCTATGTTCCTATTATTATTGAATGAATTAATAATTATTGTATATATGTAAGCAATACAGATATCGTTTGTTATAACTTATAGAAGAGAGATAGTCGATTATTTAGTGTGTTTGTGCCGTGCCCATCACGGCTGGTGTCAGAAGAAAGTTAGTGAGAGAAAGTGGAAACATCACAATGGTGTCAGAAGTGGGATCCTGCTAGTAAATAACATTTAATTTTGATCTGGGTCGTGTCAAGGGGCTATTGTGTGATTGTGTGGACAGGTCATCTGCCCTGAGGCGAGTGAGAGAGATTGACATTTACTACCTGAGACATGCTCTGATTTTACCTGTGTTCAATTTTATCTTTTGTCACAGAGAAAATTGTTGTTTGCTATTGCAGGAATATTGTTGTTAACTTCACAGTTACGATCCACGCTTTATTGTTAGCTTTGTTACAGGTCAATTGCTGATGGACTATCTGGGCGCACTGAAGCTTGCCAGACAAGAAGGCATTAGTGATGAGGAATTCAAAATTAGGTGGGACGAAGAGAAAGCCCAAAACCGAGAACAAAGGGCGATCGAACGAGAAGAAAAGGAGAAGGAAAGACAATTTGAAAGGGAGAGAATGGAATACGAACGGGAACTAGCCAAAAACGGGTGTCACAATGGTAAAGGGAGTGGAAAATCTGCTGCCCCGAAGGTACCCAAAATTGCCATTTTTGATGACTCGCGCGAGGATCTCGACTCGTATTTGAAAAGATTTGAAAGACTCGCGCAGGCAAATGATTGGGAAGAAGACACCTGGGCAGACATGTTAGGGGCATTGTTAACTGGCAGGGCGTTAGATGTTTATTCCGGTCTCAGCGATGAAGACAGTAGGGATTACGAGAAGGTAAAGAAGGTGTTGTTCAAGAAGTATCATCTCACGGCAGAGGGTTATAGGCGTAAGTTTAGGGAGAGTCGTCTAGATAAGGACGAAACTTATACGCAGCTGTCCGTGAGATTGCAGAGATATTTTGAGAGGTGGGTAGACCTCTCAGAGGCAGAGAGAACTATGGAAGGGATTACGGATCTGTTAGTCAGGGAGCAGATGTTGAAGATTGTCGACTGCAATCTTTCCATATATTTGAAAGAGAGGGACCCCAAGTCCGTGCATGAGTTAGTTGAGATGGCGGACTTGTATAGTGAGGCTCATCAGTCGAAGCGAGGGCTGGAGCAACAGCAGAAGTCAGGTAAGAGGGTTGAGGAGAGCAGAAGTAAGGGTTTAGGAGTGAGTAAACCGGTATGCTTCAACTGTGGCTCTCCCAATCACCTGAGTAGGCAGTGTGACCAGGGCAGGACGAAGAAGGGTGCTGCTGCCACTGTCGAGGACAACCGAGGTAAGTCCCAGCGTGAGAGTGGGCGTGGTTGTTTTGTGTGTGGGTCACTTCTCCATATTGCGAGATTCTGTAGGAAGAGACAGAAAGAGACGACCGCAGTCGTACTAACCAGCGATGAGGAAGCCGATGACAGTCAGTGGGAGTCATCGGGCAGGGCGAATACTCAACCAGGGGCTGAGCAGAGTGTTGGGCCACAGACCTTCATTTCTTGGGAGACGGAAGGTAAGAGTATTGAGTTAGAAGGTTCGACAGAACATGAGCCCGGAGACGATGTTCCGGAGAATGATTTATCCGCTCCATTTTTGGAGAAGGGGAGGATAGGGGATAAAGAGATTACTATCCTTCGTGACACGGGATGCACGTGTGCGATTATAAAAAGGGACAAACTGCCTCCTAACAGCTTAACTGGGAAGAACAGGAGTTATGTCCTGATGGACGGGACGAGAAGGTCTGCTCCTGTCTCGGAAATGTGGGTAGAAACCCCATTTTATACTGGGCTTCTCGAAGCGCTAGTAGTGGAAGACCCAGTGGCCGATTTGATTATAGGAAACATAAAGGGGGCGTCTCTTGAGAAGATAAGTGTGGTACTCACGCGATCTCGCAAGGTGGAGATTGACAAGGAAGAGCATGAGTGTGAGAATGCGAGTGCGAAAGTGAGTCAGACCACAGATAATGAGGAGGCCAAGGGCAACTCAACGGAGGAGGTAAGGGTAGGGGCCAAGATAGGGGAACTCATACCAGGTGAGATAGCCCGGGCCCAGAGAGAGGACGAAACTTTGAGAGTTTTAAGGGAGAGAGCCACGTTGGAGCAATCGGCTGAGGTAGGTACTCACATAAAGGAGAGTAAGGGAATTTACTATCGGGTAAAGAAGGCCGGGGCTGGACGTGCTGATGTGGAGCAGTTGTTGGTACCTAAGCAGTACCGAAGTGAGCTGATGAAGATAGCTCACGAAGGAGTGTTCGGGGGACACTTAGGAATTTCGCGCACACAGGACAGAATAATGCAGTCGTTCTTTTGGCCTGGGATAGGTGCGGACGTAGGTCGTTTCTGTCGATCGTGTGACGCGTGTCAAAGGACATCCAATAAAGGTAGGGTGACAAAGGTACCCCTAGTGCCGACACCCCTGATCGACACGCCCTTTTCGCGCGTCGCCATAGATTTGGTTGGTCCACTTCCGCGTACGGAACATGGGAGATCGCGTTATATTTTGACGCTAGTAGATTATGCCACGCGTTTCCCGGATGCCGTAGCCTTAAGGGGGATATCAGCTGAGCAGGTCAGTGAAGCGTTAATGGAAATATTTTCTCGGTTAGGCATACCAAAGGAAATAGTTTCAGATAGGGGATCACAGTTTACCGGTGAGCTGATGAGAGAGGTCAGTGCACTTCTCAAAACGAAACAGATATTCTGCTCGCCCTACCACGCGATGGCCAATGGTCTGTGTGAAAGATTTAACGGAGTGCTGAAGAATATGCTTCGCCGAGTAGCTCATGACAGACCCAAGGACTGGGACAGAATGTTGTGTCCACTGCTGTTCGCGTATCGCGAAACCCCACAGGCCAGTACAGGTTTTTCGCCGTTTGAACTAGTGTTCGGTCACCCTGTGAGAGGACCACTTGCAATACTGAAGAATCTGTGGACTGGGGAAGCGGAGTCAGAAACGAGGTCATCGTACGAATACGTGGTAGATATGAGGGAACGATTGGAGGATGCCATGAAAGTCGTAGCCGAGAACAGCAGCGTCGAAAAACACAGGCAGAAGAAATACTACGATAGGGGGGCCAAACAGAGGAAATTCCAAGTGGGCGATTCCGTCCTCATACTTCTCCCAAGTGACGGATCGAAACTACAGATGACTTGGAAAGGGCCTTACAAAGTAGAAGAGCAGAGAGGGTCAGTGAACTACATGGTGAACGTCAAGGGGAAGAGACGACTGTATCACGCGAATATGCTGAAGAAGTATATTGAGAGGGAAGACGAACAGGAAAACACAGAGGCAATAGCTGCAGCTATAATTGACGAGACCGATGAAGGAGAGGAAGCGACTTCGATGCCTCTGGAGACAGTCATGCCTAAGCTAGAACAGACCGAAACCTACAGGGATGTACAGTTAGGGGACACGCTAGATCAGGATCAGAGAGAACAGATGCAAGAGCTCATGGAAGAATACAAAGATATATTTACCGATGTACCGGGGCTCACTGACCTGATCAAGCACAAAATCCCATTGCTAGATCAAAAACCTGTGAAGGTAAGACCCTACCAACTACCGTACTCAACTAGAGAAGCTGTCAATGCTGAGGTAGGCAAGATGCTTGCGGCCAGAATCATCGAACCGTCCGAGTCCCCGTACAATAGTCCAATTGTAGTAGTTAAGAAGCCCGATGGTCAACATCGTTTCTGCAACGACTACAGGCGGCTAAATGTTGTGACTGCCGATGACGCCGAACCGATGCCTGAGGTAGAAGCCATTATTTCCAATCTAGCGGAGGCAAAATATTTCACCAAGCTGGACTTGACAAAGGGCTTTTATCAAGTTCCGATGGCCGAGGAAGATAAACACCTGACGGCGTTCGCCACACCGTTTGGGCTATACCAGTACAGGGTCATGCCGTTCGGGTTGAAGGGATCCCCCGCCACATTTAACAGGCTCATGAGGAAAGTATTAAAAGATGCTGGCGAAGGGGTAGATGCATTTGTAGACGACTGTCTTATACACAGTGCAAATTGGCCTGACCACTTGGAACGTTGTCGGAATGTCTTCGAGCGACTGAGGCGGGCAAATTTAAAAGCTAGACCTACCAAGACGCTAATAGGGATGACAGAAGTCGAGTACTTAGGCCATAAGCTGGGACAGGGGACTGTAAGACCGCAGGAGAGTAAGGTGCGAGCCATTGTCGACTGTGACCGACCGACGACCAAGACACAAGTGAGGAGTTTCCTGGGGCTAACGGGGTACTATCGGAAGTTTGTACCAAATTACAGTGCAATCTCGGCGCCGTTGTCAGACCTCACAAAGAAGTCCCAGGGCACAAAGTTCGCGTGGGGACACGCGCAGGAGAACGCGTTCAATGCCCTAAAAATTTGTTTGAGTTCCGAGCCGATACTACGGATGCCAGACTGGAACAAGGAACTGATTCTCCAGACAGACGCATCTAACCTTGGAGTGAGTGGCTGCCTACTTCAAGAAGACGAGGGTACGAAGTATCCAGTTGTATATGTTAGCAGAAAGTTGAAACCCGCGGAGAAGAACTACTCAACAATTGAAAAGGAATGCCTGGCCATAGTTTTCGCCGTTAGTAAGTTGCAGGCGTATCTGTATGGGAGAAACTTCGTGTTAGAGACGGACCACCGACCTCTAACTTGGATGCGAACTAAAGACCAGAAGAACGCGAGGGTAACTAGATGGAACCTGGCGCTGCAACCATATAACTTTCGAGTCAGCAACATCAGGGGGCGAGACGCTCTATGGGCCGACACTCTATCTAGATTACCGGTAGATTAATAATTTTATTAGCCGATTTTGCCAGGGAAAATCGACTTAGGTGGGGGCGATTGTAACAGGGCGACAGACAGGCAAGGTATAGCTAGCGTGGGAAGATAGCTAACGGCGGGGAGACAGAGTTATTGTAGGCCAGAGGGGGAAAGTAGCCGAGGCAACTGAAGCGCTTTGACACCCGAAAAGGGTAGTGTTTACTTGACCGCCGTACTTGTCGATCAGATCACCTGGGAATTGCTTGGGGGGGTAGAGCTGTTTCAATAGTATTTGACGTGGAGTCGACGGGGGTGGCTATTAGGATAACTAATGTACACTCGGTGAGCGTCTTGGGACGCTACCTGACTGGGTATAAATCCCCGAACGCTCCTTCCAACTTCAGACCGCTGAGAGCACTCACCAGCTTCGTGCCGAAGAGGAGACCACAACCGCAACTGTAACTTTGTACTAGTCTTGTGAGTGGGGAAGGTCAGGGAACCCGCAAACATCCTTTGTCAGAGCGTGGTATCTTTGGTATCTTGTCGGCATTTGGGCTGTTGCTGAGTGGTAAGTTAATTGTACGATGTATGTGTATTTTACTTAATGTTCATGATTGTAGAACCTAAATCTAGTGGGTTTACTTTGGTATAACTACTGCCTCTGAGAGAGTCACGGAAACGCCGTTATATATATGTTACGAAACCTTATAGGATGGGGTCCGTTAGAGAGAGCGTTATTCTTCGTGGGGAACGTGTAAATATCATTAAAACTGTGTTGATCGTTTATTCTATTGCCTATATGGGAGTCTATGGAGTATGGGAGCTGCAGCCTGACTTATAACAGTGTCAGCGGTTAAAAGTATTAATGTTGAATATCCGTCATGGAGTAAGTAGGGAAGTCATGCCTTCCAACAGTAGATTAGGAAGTTACGATTGTTTTTCTACAGAGGAGGAAGAACAACACCTTCTTGGCTTCTCAACTTCTTGTCCTTTGATTAACGACATCGTGGCGTCTTGGCTTCCCGACCTATTGGTACCTGCCGATACCTGTTGAGCTAACTGCGCAGTCAAGCCAGGGTAGAGAGGAAGAACCAGTGCCCAGATAGCGCCATACACCCCTAAAGGAGAGGTTTCCTTATGCTGAATGTTCCCATGTGTTTTATAAAATGTGCTAGAGATTGAATATTACGAAGCCATTTAATTAGCATGTACTGATTTGCATCAACTTCATTCCATCGAAATTCACATGAAATTGTATGACCTATGTTCCTATTATTATTGAATGAATTAATAATTATTGTATATATGTAAGCAATACAGATATCGTTTGTTATAACTTATAGAAGAGAGATAGTCGATTATTTAGTGTGTTTGTGCCGTGCCCATCACGGCTGGTGTCAGAAGAAAGTTAGTGAGAGAAAGTGGAAACATCACAGCCAGTACCACTATGCTATAGAGAGCAGTGTGATTGTGATTGTGTGTTTAATGTTTAAGATGTGTAATTAATTACATGTAGGCCTATTGGAGATGTATAATATTAGTTGGGCCTCACATGGGTGAGCCCCAGGATTGTTCTATGTGCGGCGGTGGATGAACAATGTTTCAGTGAGTCTACACATGTTGCAATGAGTCTCGCCGACATATATATATATATCATGTGCATGTATTATAGTTATCCAGATGTATTATGCTTCTATGAGTTTCGTAAGTGTGTGAAGGACAGTTTCATTTTAAGGAATGTACACATTACTTTATGTATCTAGTGGTGTGTCATACACATGTTAGCCTGGCGGCATAGCTCCGCGGCTAAGGTCGAAGGGCATGACCCTTCAGTATCGATTGGGAAGGGAAGTAACCCATACAATAGCCCTGGGGCGGGTTAGTACTAATAATGGGAGTGGGCCTATGAGGATGGCCTGCATTGGGATGCAGCGTCTGTGTTATGGACGGTCAGTGGGCCATGTTGGCCACTGCGTTATTAAATGGAATGGCCACTCTGGATGTGCTGTACACCGGCTCAGTGGAGCGAAACTATTGTGTTCTTGCCCCTTCATTCGTTATGTCCCTCATACTTTGATTAGTATATTAGTTTGTGTTGCCAGTGTACTAGGAAACTCCTTGCGTATATGATATAGCCACTTGTAGTTGTTATTCATTAACCTTAGCGCTATTTTATTCCATGCATACATATCCAGTTGGTTATTACTTAAATTCTATATTATATTGTTGTTGTTTGATTTAATACTTAATACTATTACTATGTATGTCCACCATTGATTGCCTGATTAATGTTGTCATTATATCCTAATCATATTTTTGTCTTTTTCTCTTGTTCCAGCTTATGGCTGGTTGGGTTTCTTTTTTTGGGCTTCTTTTCTGGGTTTCTTTTCTTTTTCTGGGTTTCTTTTTCCTTTTCTTGATAGGGTTTTTCCCATGCCTTTTGGTAGCGATACCTTTGTTGGGCTTTTGAATAAATAAGATTGCCAGCAGAACCCTGTGTTTGTTAATCCTGTGTATCCTTAAGGGAGTTACTATTGAACCCACGCAGTAACCACATTACCCACTCGTAGTTCATCCAACAGTTGTTTCAATGTGTCCTTTGTACACACGAGTTTCAGTTTGTACATCGTGTTGTTGAATAAAATAGATTATATGGACACCAACAGCTGTCATGTCGTGTCATATAAAAAATGGAGCACTGGATCCAGGTTACTGTTGTCGTTACGGTGTTTGTGCATTGTTGGTGCGGCTTTGCACTCTGCTGTGGTTATTAACGTTATTCACATCTACATTATTTTTGGCTTTAGGGAATGGAGAACGGGTCGTTTTTCACCCAGAAAACGTGGCGCATTGCTCTAATATGGAATACGTGGCGTGGGATGATCATTACTTCCTGTTACACATAGACAACAAAAGAAAAACAAAACACCACAGTCAAGTAATGGGTATAGGTGTAGGACGGGGTGGGTAGAATAATAATTGCTCTTTTGTTCCATTCATTACGTGACACTAAAAGTATTATCAAATCTTACAGAATAGTAGGGATTTTCTTAATTTAATAGATAACTGTGGCAGATAATGCTAATATTGAACATGTTAATTGAAATGGAACGCTTTGCAGTAGTTAGCCACTTACATGTATTTAAATGTTATAAAAGCATTTTGTACGTAACATTGTTTACCCTTCAGCAGCAAAACCTTTATGGTGAACTGTTTAGTCAGTACTAAAAATCATAAAAACATACTTTTTACTCATTTTGTCCCAGATCTGAGGGCATCCTTTCGCAACACTGTCCCATTACTTGTTGACACTGAGCATTGTTGAAAATCATTATGTCCATTATTACAGTCGTTTCCTTTGTAATCAAGTAAGTGTAGCAGAATGTGTGATTTAGTATACGGTTGATACAAAAGGAAAACTCATTTTTGTTGCTGGAAATTAATGGTAAGGTTACTTTTTATTGGTGTGTGAAATGTGCCAAACTTTTCGGGGAATTTTTCGACAAATTCCCCAGCAAAATTTAGCCTTAAAAATTGCAAAAACCTCTGGGGTCATCTAAACAAGTATGAGCGGCAGAGCCGAATTTAGACAGTTGGGTTTTCAAGATCGTTTGCTCTAAACGTGGAAGTGCAATATTGTAAGGAAACTTTTCAATAAAACCTTACTTTTTTTAAAACCCAGTGTAATAGGTAGAATCGAATAATTTTAAAACAAAGGATAATACGGTTAACGTCGAGTAGATCTAGCCAGAAATTCAGTATTTCCCTCTCCTGTGATGTGTCACCTGGTGGACGCCTTAAAACACTCGTAACGACCAGTACATAACCGCAATTCTAAGGTGTTATACACCAGGAAATATCGTCCGAAAAACTAGACTAGCATGATTACCCTTCGATTGCCTGGGACACGAGCCAGTGAGGCAGGAATTTCGAAAATCTTTTGCTACTAAATAAACCCCAATTATCGATTTCTGTATCCTAAGATGATCCCATGACGGTCTGCACGTAGCCTGTGAGAAATTGAAATATCGGGCAAATTACAAAGATAGAAGACAAACAGGTAACTCAAAATCAAGGGGTCGAAAGCAGTTACCACACAAATGCCTACAGGAAGGTAGAAAATGGTATCAGCCTGTGGCTTGCCCTCCCCCCCCCCCCTTTCTTGGTTTTCAAGGGGCTAAGCTCAATGCAAATGTGCTTGCCTATACATGATTGATGTTATCTCCTGCTGCAAATACGATATTTTGTGAATAAATCCAGCTAATGCTTTTCGCCACCGGCTAAGGGAAATTTGCCACTGTCACTTTTTTTGTCACGACCGCGAAACGAGCTATAAAAAGACCCCGATACAAGATTATTATGTTTTGTACAATTTCAAAATGCAGTGACTGATAGGGAGATAAACATTTAAATAACAGTTTAACACTGAATGATGATATGGAGAGGTCCATAAAGCTATTTTTTTAAAGCTGCACAATCTACAATGTTTGCAGTTGCCGTGTTGGTAGATACTACAACCACCAGGAAGTATGAAACATTCAGCGTCGACACATTTGGAGGGATAGCCTTACCTATGTAAGCTTCACTCTGTTATGTGTAGGGCATACAAAATATGCTTATTCTTTGTTAGACTACAGGGCAAGGTTTTACTGAAGGGCACTGTTTCTTCTTTTAATATTTTATTTTTCATGATTCTTATTTCGCTGTGAGTATATTTATTAAATGGTCATATTCTAAGGGTGTTTGTGTATATTGGATTTGTGTTTCTGTGTGTGTGTGTGTGTGTGTGTGTGTTTGCGAGGTTACCCGCGTGTGTATTTTCTAAACTGTAACTAGACCAAGGACAAATTCAAACTCCATGATGGTAAATTTAGACAAGATGTGCGTTGCCTGACACACACAGGTCATATTAACAACACAGGTTATCTCACTTGAAAGAATAAGGCGTTTTCTTCATCGGTGAATGTTTGTGGTCATTTCCTTGAGCTTTTTTTTAACTCTCTGAAAGCGTGCCAGGAATTATTACCCAAAACAGGTTTTCTGATGGCTTACTCTGCAAATCTACATCTGTGACTTAATCAAGGCTGTGATACAAGAAACGTGTCACGTCATATGAAATTATATAAGAATGAAAAGTAATTGCGTCCCCTTCGTCACGATTCAGTATTTCCAGTTTATAGTTTTCACAAGCAGTGAATATTATTTAAAAATTTCAGATGAATTCCAGAATCCCTGTGAGTTCCGTCTTGAGAAAGACGACATGTTTCTTGTGTATGAACATCTTCTTCGCCTTTCTTTTTCGGTCAACGCCCGGTAAGTAAATCGGTTTGTTTTTTTGCTGTTGTTTTTTTCTGAGAAGAACGAAACAAAAACACTGACAATATCAGATTCGTTTTAAAAACGTAACAAATTTTCGTTTCGAATTTGAGAACCCGATGACTTACTCTGTCATTATCAGGCTTCTGACGATTGCATGCAAATGTAAGACATGAACACACTATCGTAAATACAACGCAATGTTATTGTTGGGCGTCTTACGTCTTGGAGCACAACTAAATGTTCTATGGTCTCCTTTTCTCCAAGTACGGATGATCAATCTGGAGTGCCCTTTGCCTTCTTTGCGTCTGTCCCTGAGCTGCCTTACCTGTTTTACCTCAGTATAAAGTAAACGATCGGGTTACACGTTTAGGGTAGCACGCTCTCTAAATATTGAAACGTGGGACAGTATTTTAACAAGCCAGGGCTGCAACGGTTCATGATATTTTATTATTGGGCTGTCGTGGATAAAGTGGATGAGATGGAAAATATCAAGGGCAGTTGTTAATTGCTATTATTATTTTTGTAAACTCCCATTACTACAGTCCATGTTTCACCTCGTGTCAGAAATCACATAACCAACCCAAGGTGACTTGTACTGAGTCGTTCAACACTGTACCAGTTATATATTTTATGAACACAGGTTTGTGCTGTAGAGAATGTGCCGATGAGTTGGTAATTCACAAGATTGTGCAATTTCCATATTTCCACCAAGTATTGTAATGACCTCAGACAAACTAATCTTATTAGTGCTGCACTGACCAACTGACGGGTGGGGACAACACACATTTTGACTTACTACAGTGGGTCGCTCTCTAAGAACACCAAATCTATGTGACAAATGAATAATTCCTATTTTGTATGATGCCCATATTGATTGTTAGTCATCATTAGAAGAACTTTGTAGCTATATTATAATACTAGCTGAGGTCCCCGGCCCTGCCCGGGACAAATCGGTTTGAATATTGGTTTCAGTTCTGGGTGGTTATTATGGACCTGCTTCACCTGGCCTGTTACTATTTGTTTATTTTATTTTTGTTTGTTTGTTTTTAAATAAGTCTTACTGCTCTACCTTTGTGAGTTGACACACTGTGCATCCCGTACAACGGCATGATTTAATAATAATAATAATGTATAGCATTTATGTATCGCATATCCATTTAAAATGCTCTATGCGCTTTACAGAAACAACATGTCAACCACAGAGCAGAATGGAGCTGCCTGCGAAGCGCTCAACACACTGCACTGCTTCTTTCTCTCTCCCTGTCTCGCTCACTCTCTCTCTCTATCTCAGAGCAAATTGTAACGCAGCCTGTTAGGCGCAGTTCACAACTCACAACAGTTCACAACTCATATCAGTTCACAACACACAACTCAAATAATATTTGAATATTTATTAATAAAAATATATATTTAATAATGAATAATAAATTATGTTGTTGCTGGTGGGGGGGGGGGGGGTGATATGGATAAATTTTAATCTATTAATTTCAATTTTCAATTTTGCCCGGGCAGCGGCCTTCGGCCTGCTCTTTACGATTTCCAACTGCCAAGGTATCTTTAACGTGCGCAACGTGCACACGGGCCCTCCGAATTTTTTCGTCCTTATCCGAGAAGACTAGGTAATCGATCCTACCCCCCAATAGGACCAGGGACTTGAAAATATGAGAAAAATTCAATATCCAACATGCCTGCACTGCCCGGGTTTTGAACGAGCACCTTGCCTCTAGACCGCACGGGTTAGTGTATTTGATAGTGAACACATCGCAGGAAGTGATAACGAAACCTTAAAATGGAGAACCATGACTCGAAATAGATCTAAATCATGGCGAAACAATAAATTTCCAATAAAAAAACAACACCGATTTGAGACTTCTATTAAAAACTGTGCACCCTTACATCCATTCTGATGCACCATATAAAATTTGAAGTCTGAGTGTTTCAGAAGCCTTTTGCAAAGAAAAATCTCGTCCACAAATATATATAGTATAGATAACAGTGGCAACATATATTTTTTTTTCAACTTACATCACATGTGTTTTTTCCGTGTGTTTTTTTTCACTACCGTATGCTTAAATGGCAGTCAATCGCAATACTCACAGATGAACTCTTTATGTGGTCAGTCTGTTCTGTGATATTTCTGCAGTTCAGTTTCTCTACTGTCATGAACTGCCACATCTGCACGCTTGGGAAGGGCCTTTGTTTCAAGCTGTGTCCACAAACGGGAAGCTATTTCTATAGCGCATTTCCTGGTTGAAGACATATTTCTGTCATCAGATGCTGAGTAAATAAGCCGTGCCATTAAAACAATTGTGATTTCCTTCTTTTTTGGGGAGGGGGGGGGGGGAGGGCAGAGTAGTCATATCTAACTGGCGAGATGAACATGAAAAGAAAGTATGGAATTAAAGACAAAAAATTAAAATGATTAGAAAGATCAGTTCCATACATTACAATTTATGATAAACTAGTTTATTGTTTCTTTTTTGCCAACGGTTATTGTTAGAGATAATGAGTTTGAGAAAACAGTTTTCAATTTATAATTTAATGGTTTATCATGCTGGAAACAAAAACCCAAAAAAGAGAGTGAGAGAGAGAGATTGAGACAGACAAAGAGAGAGGGATGAAGAGAGGGATAGAGGAAGATAGCGAGAGAAAGAGAGAGAGAAAGAGAGAGAGAGAGAGACAACAGACTGATGTTATAATGCCTTGCAGTGATTTTGAGAAATTAGATCAAACGATTTGCTTCTTATTTTTAATGTAAATATACCACTGACATTATTCATTCCAGCGTGTTTGTTAATGAACGAAATCTGTTTTGCCTCCTTTTCTGTCTATCCACCATGTCGTCTTTCCCTTTTTTTCTGTCCTCTATCGTTATTCTCCAGCGTGCAACATTTTGGGATCTCTCTCACTTTTCTGTCTTCAGTTTTTTTGCAAGTCCTGAACTCTGTGAACCTGCCCCCTCCCCCTCCCCTCTCTACCATCTCATACTGCTCTATAATTTCCTTCTACTGCCCCCATTCCCTCGCTTTCACCATTTTTAAACGCTTTAGGGCTCCCGTCTCCCTCATTGGACACGCACAGATTGTATTGGAATAAATATGCCGGTGTAGCAGGCCAGACTATACCCCCGCCAGACTATATCCGGGGTTAAACTGACCTAGCCCAGAATATAACCCGGGGTATATTCTGGGTTAGGACAGTTTATACCCTGGGGTATACTTTGGGCTAGGCCAGACTATACACCCCCCCCCCCCCCAGTCCAGATTATACCCCCTACTTTTTTTTATCTGGCCTAGCCCAAAGTTTACCCCGGGGTATAAAGTGGACTAGCCCAGAATATACCCCGGGGTATACTTTGGACTAGGCCAGACTATACCCCCCCCCCCCCAGTCCAGATTTTACCCCTTACTTAAAAAAAAACAAAACAAGTCAAGACCACAGTTTATTTCAACTTTAGTTTAAATTGTTCATTGTCACTGTCATCAGGTATCATATTGAAGCATACATTCTTGACTCTTGTAAATTATGATATTTTTAAGATAAAATAAACATTGATATGCAAAAAGTTTGAAAATCCATTCAAATTGATATGATTGGACTTTTAAGAATAATTTTACTTGTGTCCGTTGGTATTATTATTGTTTTTATATTTTTAATAATTAGTGTCCATGACTTAAACATATATTGTATTTTTTTTTTTGGGTTGGCACCACTGACATATACTTAGTGGCAATGTATAAAATAATTATTAGACTCATAAGTGTAACGTTATCTGAATAATATTTTAGCTTTTGAAAATCAGAAATGTGCTTGATATGTCAGAACAATTAGATCTACATATAAAGTTACAATAATGCAGAGAGAAAAGGCCGGGAAAGAACACACAGAGAAAACAACTGTTACGAGTTGGGTTATATGGAATTATTGGTGTTACGACTGCATTTAAACTATCGAGAGGTTTTTAGGAATTACTCTTCCATACCATGCCACATATACTAATAACAATTCGAATAAGTTTTATCAAGGACCTGCAGGGCCACAAATTTATTTACTTTAAAATCCCTAACAAATTTCGTCTAGCTCTTACACACTAAAAAGACAACATCAGCAGCATCAAATGAAAATTCAATAACATATCACTAGAAGTCTCCTCTAGATTCCTAAAAGATCATATCATTCTGACTCATTCACAATTTAATTATTACTTATCTATCTTCCAGATATAGTCTGCCTACTATCTAACTAATAATATCCTAATGTCTCAGACGACAATGTTAACTCAGTTATTTGCGCCTACCGCTTATAAAGGATCAAACTCGTCAATACAAACTGACGTAGTTAAGTTAGATCTAGATCTGCTCTAGGATGGGCGGGCAATCCCCAGCCTCATCCAGACACATCAATTTCAATTTACAAATGTGTATACCAGACATTCATGCTAGATCTAGTTGCAAAGTAAAATACATTGTAGTCTTGCATTCTTCGGTAGCACTTCTACTGGAAAATTTAAGGTCAGCGTCACGTTCATCGTCGAATCAATAGGCAGACACTTACACTTGGTCCCTGATACGAGATCAGGGAGCCGGAGATAATAGCAGTAGATGATTTGTGAGAAGCGTATGGTCTCATTCCAGTGTCTATCCAGGACATAGACATGACTTTAACAATCTTCTGATTCTCTCTGGCTGAATCCCGCCGACTACCTTCACAGATGGATAATTCTGCATGGAGTAGTGAAACATAGGAATGGCTCCGGTTATATACCTCGCGACCATCTGCAAATCCCCAGCCAACTGCCCAAATTTGATTGGTGCATCCATTTCGAGCTCAGCTCGTAGTATTAATAGATTCTATCAATAGTAACAGACAAGGTCAAATTAACATATCAAAACCCTTACTAAAGTCTCTAAACCCTCTACGTTTTATGTACGAATTTACTCACTCCCTTTTCTCACCCCTGTTAAAGTTTATCAAAATCACGGGGTCGAGAATTGCACCGTCACTGCTAACCCATCCATTTATTCTATCTTGCCCCACTTTCTTTCCATCTCTAAGAAAAAACGTTACAAAAACAAACTGTCCACGAGAATAGTTCAAGGACATTTGCACTGGCTAAAATCAACGAGACCCTGAAATAAACAAACCGTGACCCAGCACGACACTTCTAGTCCTAACCCTGACATCCCCCACCCCAGTGAAAATTTTAAGTAAAATTTACACGATAGGATCCAAGAAATCCCAAAGTTATTGTGGTAGGGGCTTAAGTAGTACTGTAGAAAAACGAGCCTTAAGCTTGAGAAGAAAAATCTAACTAAGAACGTGCATATTGGATGGACAAAAAGCATACAATTATTGATGTCACGTTCTATAGAATCTATTCTATCGAAACATTCTTACTGCACCCAATCAAACTTCTCAGGAACATCTATAATAACAAATGAGTATATCACTGTATACTGCTGGATTAAAGTATAACTATTATCAAACAATGAAGCCTTACTGAAGGAATAGGCTCATAATTATCTAGTCAACACACATAATTGCTGCTTATATACACATTCACACACAATATATTGTTAATTAAAATACTGTGGTATCCAATGGCAGCAGTAGCTCTGGTAGCTTGGTTTGCCATGTCTCCATCTCATTGACCCGCTGACAAGGGCGTCAGGTTTGCCAGAAGTTCAGGTCACAGTCTGGAATGACGCTGGTGGAAAGAGGATATTCACAAAAAAGGATTGTAAAACTGGTTCATAAAGTAATGAACAAGATAAATGTGAATCCATCCACCGTCTAGAATTGAGGGGGACAAGCACTATCCAAGTGGAAAACAGTTGTTGAACGGTACGAAGTGTATCAGCACATTCGGTTGTCCATTTCACTTTATTAGGAAAATTCTTTCTTGTGAGGTCCGACAACGGAGCTGTAAGCGAAGAAAAATTTGGAATGAACTTCCTATAATAGTTAAGAAAGCCCAATAAACTACGAACTTCTTTCTTAGTTCGAGGGGGTTGGAGCTTTAAGATGGTAGTTATCTTCTTGTCATCAGGAGTCTGAACGCCGTGGGCAATTGTATGGCCCAGAAAATTGATTTCATTATATCCTAAAAACACCTTACTGGGTTTCGCCGTAAGGCCAGCTCGACGAAGAGCAATAAAAACTTGTCGTAGGGCTGCGAGGTGGCCCGACCAATTGGTTTCATAAATACAAATGTCGTCAAAATACGACAATACAGAATTCATACCCTGGAGCAATATTGTCATCATACGGGCGAAAGTGGCAGGGGCTGTAACTAACCCGAAAGGCATATAGCGCCACTGCATAAGACCCAACGGAGTCTGAAAAGCGGTATATTGCTTGCTATTCTCATCAAGCGGAATTTGCCAATAGCCTTTGGAAAGGTCAATTTTAGAAAAAATCGTTGCCCTCGCTAACTGAGCAAAAAGATTCTCCTGGTTGGGAATCGGTTCAGCGTCATATATCGTAACCTCATTAAGTTTACGATAATCAATACAAAAACGCACCTATCATCTTTTTTTTTCACTAAGACGATGGGTGAGTTATATGGGCTCGTCGATCGCTCTATCACTCCCAGGTGAAACATGTTACGTACCTCGGTTATTATAGTCTCCTGTGCGTGCAGCGGACGCGGGTATGGTTTAACAAAGACGGGTATATCCGTCTTTAATCTTATAACATGCTGTACCAAAGAAGTATTACCTGGTAGATCAGTAAAGACTGTAGTAAACTCGTTAAGCAAATCTCTTATATCTTGTCTTTGCGATTCAGATAAATCTGGATTTATATTTACATCCGAAGTGTTTTCAGAAGATCGAAGTGCGGGGATTGAATTCTCTATCTTAATAGGATCATCATCGTCAACTGAAACCAAGGCCGCATTGGCCTGAGCAACCACATTTCGGCGATTATTCTGTCGATTATCATCGTCGGACAGGTACTGCTTTAACATATTTATATGGAAGACTTTGTCCTGTCCCCGAATCTTGATAAGATAATTTACTCGAGAAAGTCTCTTTAGAACTTTAAAAGGTCCCTTCCATGTAAGAAGAAGTTTATTTTTCGTCTCCGGAAGGAGAACAAGAGTTTGGTCTCCGACGGCCAAGGTTCGCAATCGGCTACCTTGATCACGATATAGTTTATAAAGACTCGCATGCGCAGCTGAAGATTTTTGTGCGAGCTGACATGCGTTAAGTATTCGATGGCGCAAGTCTACAACGTATTGATATGCAGACCGCGTATTGTTGTCGTCGGTGTCTGATCCGGCGAATAAATCATGGAGTATGGCCATTGGACCACGCGGCTTGCGACCATACAATAATTCGAAGGGGGAAAAACCCGTCGATGCGTTCGGTAGTTCTCGGTATGCAAAAAGAATAGCGGGGAGTTGTCGATCCCAATCACTCGGCTTGTCGGCGGAAACTCGCGCAAGCATAGTTTTGATGGTAGCATTCCACCGTTCACAGCAGCCATTAGACTGTGGGTGGTATGGAGATGTCAATCTTTGTTTAATCCCGACCAATTCCAAGACTTTCTTAAAAAGCTCAGAGGTAAACTGTGGACCTCTGTCCGATAAAATTTCAACCGGAAACCCAAGACGCGAAAAAATAGTAATAAGGGCCTCAGCGACATGATCAGCTGAAATGTCTTTTAGCGGAATGGCCTCTGGCCAACGGGTTGCGTAGTCAATGACAGAAAGTATAAAACGATGTCCTCTGTCTGACTTGTGTAGGGGCCCAACTATATCTACGGCAACGCGCTCAAATGGTCTGGAGACCATAGGCATCTCCTGCAGAGGAGCCCGCGATGCTCTTCCTTTAGGAGTACGTCTCTGACATACGTCACATGTTGATACGAACCGGTTTACATCTGCGTAAATACTGGGCCAAAAAAATTGCGATAGTATTCGAGACTTAGTTCTGGACTTTCCTTGGTGACCCGCCAAGGAAGTGTCATGCGCGAGACGAATAATGTCGCGACGAAAAGATCTCGGTACTACAAGCTGCATAACGGCCTCTCGCTTACTCCGAAAATTACGATATAATAAGTCATCTTTAATAAGAAACTTAGAGGTATCCGGCGCGGTAGGATCAACCTTAGCAAACAAATGTTTTAATGTGGGATCTGAATGTTGCTCATCATGAAATGCACTAGACGTTATGTTCACTTCAATAGTAGAATTACTCAATGGACTGTCTGCTCGTCGACTCGATTGTAGGCGTGTTGTCGCACAAGCAACACTCTCATTCTCAGTCCAAATTTCCAAGTTACCGATAGGAAACTTATTTACTTGAGGTACATTCCCTATGATTATATCAGCCACTGGATTAGGCAGTACACATGCAGTAACAATACCTGTGAGAAAAGGTGTGTCAATATAAACTTCTGCAAGACGGAATCGCTCTACAGATCCGCCAAAAGTAATACAAGTTACCTCCTTATCCAAAAATTGTGTTGGACGGACTAGTGACTGTCGAACGCCGATAGTCGTGCATCCGGAGTCACGTAGAACAGAAGCGCGAATCGCGTTCACGCGGCCCTGGTAAAATGTTAATTCACCCAGTTCATGTAGGGCGGACATGACTGGAATAGCCTCTGATTGTCATGAAGATTCAGAATGACCGTCAGTCTCATAAGGTGTAGATTTAATCGAGCAGGCATTTGCCGAATCCATTCTCACGTTACAAAATCTCTGTATGTGGCCTACCCTATTACACCTAAAACACATAGTACGATTAGGATCGTTTCCACGATAGGGAAGACTCTGCGGCCTATCATAATCATGATTATTATCAAAATGCACTCGTCGCGGCGGTCCCTGAGGCCGGTTATATTGTTGGCCTGGATAGTTGCCACGATAATATGGGCGAGGCTCGTAAAAAGAATAGCTCTGGTATCCTCGACGCGGGGATACATTACCTCGATTCGGAAAATCTCTCTGTCTAAAAAAAGGCGGCTCTGATTGAGAGCGCGGATTTGGGGCCTGACGACGAGTCGGCCTTGAACGATCGTGTCCGGTTGGCGCTCCTTTGCCTACGTTGGCATAACACGGTGCTATAGTTGAAGGCTTTGCCAAAGGACGATTTGGGTGGGCGGACGCATAACGTTCCGCGCACGATGTGATTTCTTCAGAGGATGTCGGTGCCCTCTCTTTAAGGTGGGCAACCAAATCGGAATGACATGCCGTATAGATTTGGTCTTTTAAGACCAAATCATAAAGTTGAAGATAATTTCCGGTAGTCACGTTCGCGAGCTCGATCCAGCGATCTAAGTAATGTTTCAGCCGATTCACATAAGTTGAGAAATTTTCAGATGGCTCAGGTTTACATGAGCGAAATCTTTGATGAAAGCCATCCTCGGTATGCTGGAATCGCTTAAGCAGTGCTGTTTTAAGTTTGTCATAGTCGTTGGCATCCTCTACTTTGAGGCTATGAAATACTTCCAGAGCCTTACCTGTTAGTAAATTAGACAGGCATGAACTGTACATTGCCTGCTGCCATCCGACGCATTTAGCGTGTAGCTCGAACCGATGTAAATATGCGTCGATCCGGTCGAGTTTTTCATTAAACGTCGGCAGCTTTGGTTTAGTAGCATAAGTATTGGTGGCAGTAGTGGGGGTCACAAGCGATTCTCGCTCTAACTTCTTTATTGCGAGTTCATGCTGCCTTTCCTTCTCTCTCTCTCTTTCTTTTTCTCTTTCTCTTTCTTCTTTTTCTCTTTCTCTTTCTCTTTCCTTTTCTCTCTCTACTTCTTTTTCTCTTTCTCTTTCTCTTGCTTCTTTTCGATCCTCACGATCTCGGTCTTGCTGTAATTGTCGTTCGCACCACGAGGCGCGTTCTTCTTCTGGTATACCCAGAACTTTGGCAGATTCAATGTATTTAAGAAACTCGGCCATGATATGTTAAAGTCTGTAATTAGTAAGTATTTACCTACTGTTAAGGTATATCGCGGTATCAATTATATTATCTATAACAGTTATTCTCTGTTAATATTAATTCAGTGTCTTACGTTAGCACTGCTTCGCGAAAAGAACGTTCTATCTCTCTCTGTAAATTGCAGGCAGTGTGTCTTCCACTGCAAAAACTTTATCTCTCTCTCTCTGAATATGAATTCTAGCAAGGCAGTGCAGTCTATCCGTTGCTCCCACTGCAATAAAATATATATATCGCCTTTAATGCGATAAATTAATGTCTTGAGTGATCACTCTCAAAATTTATGTCTCTCTCAACACGACGAAACAGTGTCCTCTGTTATCACTGTGAAAAATGAATCGCTCTCTCAATGCGACAAATCAAAAATATATCTCTCTCTCAACGCGACAAATTTGAAATATCTCTCTCTTCTCAAAACGCGCACACGCAGTGTCTTCTGTTACCACTGCAAAATTATTCTCTCTATATTCAACGTGAAATTAGCACGTGAACAAAAATTTATTATATCTCTCTCTCTCATATGTCAATACCAGATTACAATTCAACGTGGTTTTAGCACGTGAAACACCTCAGGCATATATTGTAAACATAACAATGTTAGTATAGTAGTTTAAAGTTTATAAGGAAGCAAAAAGAAATACAATAAACAGGACGCTATACTGACAAGTAATACGAACGATAACAGACCCTACAAGTCCTAACCTATATTACAGAAAGTTTAAGAAGAAGACAGGAGAGACATCTTCCTAAAAAATGTAAGGAAGGAAAAGAAACGCCACAATCTATACGAATAATGGATCCCTAATAGAACTATTCACAGTGAAGCAAATCCCCCCGAGTTATCAATAGCCACCAAGGCACTCCAATATCCTTCGTAATGGCAAAGAAGATATGCTAAACTATGATCCCAACCAACCTCCCGCTCTTAAACTAAACATATAGTAAATGGTAAAATAGCCTGGAAACACAGAGCGGAAAGTACGTCGCCCTCCTCAAGACTGTTAGATAGATGGTTCACTTAACTTTGTTTTTGAGGAATTCAGATGGTAAGTATCCTCAAACCATAGCTCCAATCCAAAAAAAATGCGTTTCTGTCTCAGGTAGATCTGTAAGGTGAAGAGTGTCCCTCGCTGGTGTCGTCGGGCCAATGGGATGTTGAGTTCACCATATGAAATTGAAACAAAATGTTAAATTAATACAAATTGCCTAAAATCTATAATAAAAGGACCTGAAAACACAATGTTACAACAGTACAATATTAAATAATGGAATAAAATTACAATAGATTTTAAAATAATTTACCTATGGCATGGCGTTATTTAAGTTCTTTAAGGGTCCCTCTCCAGTGTTACGAGTTGGGTTATATGGAATTATTGGTGTTACGACTGCATTTAAACTATCGAGAGGTTTTTAGGAATTACTCTTCCATACCATGCCACATATACTAATAACAATTCGAATAAGTTTTATCAAGGACCTGCAGGGCCACAAATTTATTTACTTTAAAATCCCTAACAAATTTCGTCTAGCTCTTACACACTAAAAAGACAACATCAGCAGCATCAAATGAAAATTCAATAACATATCACTAGAAGTCTCCTCTAGATTCCTAAAAGATCATATCATTCTGACTCATTCACAATTTAATTATTACTTATCTATCTTCCAGATATAGTCTGCCTACTATCTAACTAATAATATCCTAATGTCTCAGACGACAATGTTAACTCAGTTATTTGCGCCTACCGCTTATAAAGGATCAAACTCGTCAGTACAAACTGACGTAGTTAAGTTAGATCTAGATCTGCTCTAGGATGGGCGGGCAATCCCCAGCCTCATCCAGACACATCAATTTCAATTTACAAATGTGTATACCAGACATTCATGCTAGATCTAGTTGCAAAGTAAAATACATTGTAGTCTTGCATTCTTCGGTAGCACTTCTACTGGAAAATTTAAGGTCAGCTTCACGTTCATCGTCGAATCAATAGGCAGACACTTACACTTGGTCCCTGATACGAGATCAGGGAGCCGGAGATAATAGCAGTAGATGATTTGTGAGAAGCGTATGGTCTCATTCCAGTGTCTATCCAGGACATAGACATGACTTTAACAATCTTCTGATTCTCTCTGGCTGAATCCCGCCGACTACCTTCACAGATGGATAATTCTGCATGGAGTAGTGAAACATAGGAATGGCTCCGGTTATATACCTCGCGACCATCTGCAAATCCCCAGCCAACTGCCCAAATTTGATTGGTGCATCCATTTCGAGCTCAGCTCGTAGTATTAATAGATTCTATCAATAGTAACAGACAAGGTCAAATTAACATATCAAAACCCTTACTAAAGTCTCTAAACCCTCTACGTTTTATGTACGAATTTACTCACTCCCTTTTCTCACCCCTGTTAAAGTTTATCAAAATCACGGGGTCGAGAATTGCACCGTCACTGCTAACCCATCCATTTATTCTATCTTGCCCCACTTTCTTTCCATCTCTAAGAAAAAACGTTACAAAAACAAACTGTCCACGAGAATAGTTCAAGGACATTTGCACTGGCTAAAATCAACGAGACCCTGAAATAAACAAACCGTGACCCAGCACGACACTTCTAGTCCTAACCCTGACAACAACAACTACATTTTAATAGCCCAACTGAAAGATGGTGCAATTCCATCATCCAACAAAAATTAAATACTTCATACAACACTAAATACATCTAAAATTGTTTCACATGATGAACTTAACCTGCCCTGACCCACTTGAAACGTTACAGAATGCTAACCAGTAATATACAGTAATAAAAATAAGAACACGAAATCATCTTATTTACTCTTGAAAATAAATCGACTATAATCAATATCAGAATCATCATCATCATCTTGGAATATTATAAAGATAAGAGGGAATGTAAAAATGACCTACACATCATTCTAGAATCTATAAGCAGCAAAGTTTGTGTACCAACTACATGTATACGTAAAATAATGTGTTAAATCTTTTCAAGTATTCAAGCAGAACTGGACAGAAAGCTTTAGTAAAGGAGCTTTGATAGTCGTGAAAACTGACATATTAAATCCACTGAGACAACTGTGCATTGTTATGATTGTAGAAAGTAATTACAGTACGTTACGGCAAAAATTCGATGGATCATGTTGCGTTAATATTTCTTGTTAGTAAATTCTTTGATAGCTTATTTGTAGAAAGGTATACATTTCATGTAGCTGATGATTTAAGGCACTGGATTAATTTGCAGGGCATTTGAAGGATTGCAATTATGTGTTATAGTGAATAAAGGTATGTCACTTGTGGGTGAAATAAAATTTTTAAAACTTAATGTTGTATCCTTGAATATTTTGCCTGAATATGGAGTATGATCTGGACTGGTGGAATATAGTTTGGCCTACAAAACACAGTTTATTTCAATCATAGTTTTAATTCGTTTTTTTATCACTGTCAGCGGGCACCACAGTAATACATACATAGACCTACATACATTCTTGACTTCCGTAAATCATAATACAATTCAGAGGAAAAAACGTGCATTATTATGTAATGATATGCTATGGGGTCAATATCCATTTAAACTGATATGATTCAACTTTAACCCTCATTTCATGTTGTAGTTTTTGTAGTTGGTTGCCCATGAGTAAAATTTGCACTATATTGTTTGTTTGGCACTGACATACACTTAGTCGCAATGGATGAAATAATTAACACACTCATAAAAATAAAGTTGTTTTTGGCGTACTTTTGTGTGCTAATGCACAGTTCTTAAATCCTCTGGCAAGGTACGTGTCAAGCTTAGGAAGGTAAAGACGGACAAGTTTGTTTTGTTTTTTTAAAATTTTATTTCACTCGCGAGTGACAAACCCTTATTCACTATAACACTTAAGTTCAATCTTTCAAATGCCTACTCCAGTGTTTAGATAGATTCTAGAATGATTTGTAGGCCTACACTGCCGTTTTTACACTCCCTCTTATATCTTTGTATCATTCCAAGATGATGATGCTGATATTGATATTTCTCTATTTTCAAGAGTAAATAAGATGATTTCGTGTTCTTATTGTTATTATTGTATATTACTGGTTAGCAGTCTGCAACGTTTCAAGTGGATCTGGACAGGTAGAATTCATCAGGCGAAAAAATTTAGTGCCTATTTAGTTTTATGTGAAGTGGATGATGGAATGGCACCATCTGTCAGTTAGATTAGTTGTTTGTTTTTATTATTGTTTTCTATGTGTTGATTTCGGGCCTTTTCTTTCTGCATCATTGTAACAAAAAATTCTATGTATGTTTGACTCATGGCCAAACAATTATCAACATAATAATAATAATAATAATATCAACAGACACGAGTGAAATTAATGCCGCAGTCTAATCATATCAGTTTGAATGGATGCTCAACCCCCCTGTACATCAATGCATTTTAGTGCATGTTTGTTTCCTCTAAAAATGATTTACAAGAGCCAAGAATGTATGTATGTACACCAATTTAAACTAAGGCTGAAATAAACTGTTATTATTATTTCGTTTAAATTGTATTATGATTTTTGAGTGTCAAGCATGTGTTCACGTATGTATTAATATGATATATGATGGCGGTGATGAAGATCAGCCTGCAATAAACTGTGGTCTTGACTTTTTTTTTTTTTTTTTTAAAGTAGAGGGTATAATCTGGACTGGGGGGGGGGGGTATAGTCTGGCCTAGCCCAAAGTAACCCCGGGGTATAAACTGGCCTAGCCCAGTTTAACCCCGGGTATAGTCTGGGCAGGGGGTATACTTTGGCCTGTTACACCGGTCTAATTCAGCCCTCGGCACGCAATGGAACATTCAGTGGCTTACTTTGCCTGCCAGCTGACTAAACCATGCTTAGTGGGAAACAAAAACTGGTCTTCTAGTGATACAAGCAAAACAAAAATATCCAAGACAAGACAAGTTTTGAGTAGATCTCATTTTAAAACATGATGGATTATGAGAATGTCTTCTACTTGGAAAACTACTTGTAGATGTCCAGAAATGCGCAGAACATTTGAGAATGAGAAAGTACGGGGCGTCTGATTTTCAATTCTCGTCTTTGTAAAATACAAAGTAAAAAAGAAAGACGGAAAGAAATATCGACACTTCCCCCCCCCCCCACCCCATAACCTCTCTATACACTTTCAAAACTACTCTAAGCATTCATCATACATTAATCAACTTAGTTGTTTTTTTATTATTTGTTGTTGTTACTGTCGCTATTGTTGTCGTTGTTGTTAAATGTTAAAAAGACGTCTAAACAAACAATCTCCATAAATACTTTCCACATCTTGTAAAGAGCGACATGGGCGATAACTTAAGAAATATTTTCCATTACCTGCAATATATTTATGATATAGAAAATAAAACAACTCAGCTTGGGTTAGGGAATGGGGAAAATTGGATTGATCCTCCTTCATTTCTGCAAGTGATTGCCTTGCATCGGATATACTTACATTTGTGCAGCGATCTTGAGGTGCTACTGAAACTGATTTAGGCATGTGCCGTCTTTGACAGCCTCGGAGATACCGAATCAGAGGGGCCTGTACTTTGCGCTTGTGGTGAATGACATCCTTTAGATTGAGCCTCCTCTCCACAGGGTACAGGGAAGTAGTCCCCGGAAAAAAAATGAGACGTCTTTATCTGGCTTGTTAGCTGATTTCTTTTGTGCTTTCAAGATTTCCATTTCAAAGTCTGAAATCTTCCTGTGTTCCTCTGTTCACAAGATATGTTATTAAAATGTATCGTGTTCCACCTCTGGCGTTGTTGCAGGCGTGCAAGATGGTCATTTGTATTCTTTACAGTCTCTGTATCCAAATCTGATTGTCTCTCGATTGCGCCTAAATTACGAGATGTATCGTAAGGTATCATGAATCTTCTTGCATCAAACATTTCTGTAAACCTGGTGGAACTTCGTCTTTCATTTCTCCAATAACTCCTTGCCATACTTTTTCTTGACTTATCTCTATCGACATATTTCCTTGGGATTATCAGGCAAGAATGACCTGCGTTGAACCAGTGCCATCAGTTTGTCGTCACCCACTGCCGGCTCACTGTGCTGTAAATCGTTTTGTGTAGGCCTTACAAAGTACATTAATTCATATTACAAAAGTGACGACGAAACCTGATCAGTCATCTCCCCTCTCCAACGGACGACCGAAATAATAGAGCATGCAATTAAATTATGTGGATGTCTGTTCGTGGTCTGTGGGCTGCAAATGACCGTAAGACAGATGATAATCATTTTGGAGACTTCGGTTGTATTATTTCTTTCATCGGAAAATAACGCAATATTTCCGCTCCGTTCCCTTGCATACTTATAAACATCAAATACTCGAAACTGTTATGATGTCTGATGACGAAAAAAAAAAAGTGAGCATCGTGAAGTCTTATATTATAAAGCGATAATGGGAATGTACTCTTCTCTGCAAAGGATATTTTTTTTAAAATCATAGAAAAGCTAAGGGGTTGCTACAAGGCTTGAAGCAAAATCACATTGTGGCCAAAAAACAAAACAAAAAATGCCTCGGGTAAGAAATACAGAAACGATTGAGAAAACGCAAAGGAAAAAGAAAGGCAAATCACGTTTTCCGTATAATAATCCTCTTCAGGAAAAACAATATTATGCAATGGAATAGAGAGTTAAATAAATAAAGAAAGAAATCAAAGAAAACACTTTTTGTTCAGTAAAAAAATGTCTTAAGCATGCATCTGTCCACCGTTCATTTTATTGGCCATGCACTGCACCCACTTGTGCATCTCCTCCTCCTCTCTCTCTCTGTTTCTCTCTCTCTCTCTCTCTCTGTTTCTCTCTCTGTATCTCTCTCTCTCTCCCTCTCTCTCTCTCTCTCTCTCTCTCTCTCCCTTTCTCTCTCTCTCTCCCTTAATGCCTTGATTACTGTCCTAGGCATCAGAGATAAACTCGGGTATATTGACCACAGGGCAGTGTAGGGTGAGATTGGTTGAGAGACCAGTCCGAACGATCTCGAATGTTAATTTTATGGCACTCGATCTATTCTGACCTGGTGGATAGCGGAGGGAGAATGCAATAAGATTCACTTAAAAATAAAATAAAGAATCGCAAAATTAAAGAAAATAATAACAAATAAATAAAAAATCTCAGAAAATGCTTAAGACTGGGAAACAGTAGCAGTCATGAATGTCTCTGACATTTTGTGAAAATACTAACAACTTATGTGACAAGGTGGTCTAGAGGCAAGGTGCTCGCCTCTCATGCCAAGGGTCCCGGTTTCAAAACCCGGGCAGTGCAGGCATGTTGGAAATTGGGATTTTTCTCATATTTTCAAGTTCCTGATCCTATTGGGGCATAGGATCGAGTACCTAGTCTTCTCGGATAAGGACGAAAAATGTGGAGGGCATGTGTGCACGTTGCGCACGTTAAAGATACCTTGGCATCGTAAAGAGCAGGCCGAACAGGCCGCTGCCCGGACAAAATTGAAATTAATAGATTAACATTTATCCATATCATCCCCCCACCAGCAACAACAAAATTTATTATTCATTATTAAATATATATTATTATCAATAAATATTCAATTACTATTTGAGTTGTGGGTTGTGAACTGTTGTGAGTTGTGAACTGCGCCTAACAGACTGCGTTACAATTTGCTCTGAGACAGAGGGAGGTAGAGAGAGAGAGAGAGAGAGAGAGAGAGCGAGCGAGCGAGACAGGGAGAGAGAAAGAAGCAGTGTAGTGTGTTGAGCGCTTCGCAGGCTCTCCATTCTGCTCTGCGGTTGACTTGTTGCTTCTGTAAAGCACATAGGGCATGTTAAATGGATATGCGCTATATAAATGCCATCCATTATTATTATTATTATTTTATTTTTATACGAATGAAACAGCTGATAGGTTCAAGCAGACTCTTAATATCATCATCCTAAACTAAAAACAGCTCATTCGAAATAGACTCATTCTGAAGAACACCACGTAACCCAGATAGTAATAATCATCTGATAGCAGATCTACCCAAACGGGCAACGAGGGATACCTCCGCTATCAATGATAATAAAGAGAGTAATCTATACAACTTTAGTCTTCCCAGAAATAATAATGGATAGATAGCAGAAGGTTTAGCGCTAGAACTGCGAGTACTAGGCAGCCACTACTGCAGCCCCAGTGATGAAAAATGCTGCTTTGCTTTTTCCATTTTTTTGTTGCTGTTATTATTGTTTTTTTTTTTTTTAAGGTAGTCACAACGGTAATGGGACAGAAATAAATATGGCGCGATTTATAAAGCGATGAATAGCAACTTTGTGTCGGTGCCTTTTTTCCTACCGTGAGGGATCCAGTATGGACGAATATTGTATACATTATATTCATCCAGACAGTAAACAAAGTACTGTCTCTGAATTCATTTTAGACAGTTCTTTAACTTTATTTCTTTTACTATTAACCCTTGGATCACCGTCGATGACTATTTCTTACTTCACTTGCATTTCAAATGTGAATTATATAGCATGAGCAATTATTTGAATAAGACGGTTTCTCTAAGCTCCTTCATTTTGCAATGAGTCGTTTCCCATTCTCGTGCATGATCGAGTGTTTGATTCCTGATTGCTTTATCCCCGCAATAGAATAATAGATATGGTTGCTCTCTCCATGGTGTAATGACAACCGCCAAATTTATGATGATGATCGAACCATTAGAATAAGAAAATGCAGGCAACTTATACTTTTTTAATTTGTCACAAAGACAGTCAAATCAAAACCAAATAAAGATATGTTCAGCTGTAACACTGTGTGAAAGTGATAAAACGGGAAACACTTATTGCTATTCTTCTTCTTTTTCTTCTTCCTGTTATTATTGCTATGTTATTATTATTTTTATTATTTTTATCATCTGAGGTCAAATTTACTACGGTGCAAAGATCTCTTTCTCAGACAAGCATAACTATGAACTTGTAAATGTCCTACAAGTCTGGACAACCAATGAATTGTGCAATATTCACCAAGCAGTTAGTCTTTCAAAAAAAAGGAGATGAATAGACAGCTCTGCTTACGTTTCATTCCAAGTTGTCCACCCAAACTGGCTTTAACAAGGGGATACGTTGCTAAGTACTACTGCATTGTATCAATAGTAGTGCTAAGACTGATTCAAAACTTACTCAACAAAAGAATCATAGTATCTGAAACTGAATGATTAGGACAACCAACCGGTTCTAGGCGAAGTCCGGAGAGACAGGAATAAGCAGTTGCAAATCCAAAAATCTAAAAAGTCTCATAAAAAAATAAAGGATTAGCTCTTACGCATGCAATGCCATGCCGTATTGCCTGTACAAGTGTTAATGAACTTTGAAAGTCATGTTTACAGTTCTAACAGTGTACATAATTATGTTCCCCTTAGTTTCCTCAGCAACATTACGATGTGATCCAGCAGAAGAAGGAACTCGACACACCATCACAGTTGATGCTACATGTGATCAGACTGTCCAGTGGTCAGTGAAGACAAGTATATTTGAAATCAACATTTGTTTGATGCCTGCACCTGACAACACATGTAATCCACGTCCTGAAATCTCTACTGCCAGTGGAGACAGGAAAACGTTGACCTTCAATGCTTCACGTCTGGTAATCTTTAATGTGGGAAACTCAGTGCAATGGATATGTTTGAGTACTGATGGCACTGTCTTTGATTCTGCAACATGTGACCTGCAGATTTATTGTAAGTTTACACAGCGATGTTTTATATCAATGTAGAATCAGTGCTGGTCTATGCAGATATTGTGTGAATGAATATACGACAGTAAATAATTGAATGAATGTCAGGAGAAACCACCTAAGACACAATGTTCACCAATCACAAATCTTCCCATTTTTTAAATTACTATTATTTTTATCATCAAGTCTTGAGTGAGTTTACTTTGTAGATTATTATAGAAAAAAATGGGGGCAGGAGGGGGGGGGGGTGGGGGATAGGACAAAATGAAATATAGACAGGTTAATTAGTCTATTTCATGATATAATTTCATGCCTATTTATTTGCTGAAGACTTGTAAACTTCATCAATGTATTCATAGACCAACTGGATTTATTTTGGGGGGTCATAAGGTATAAATTTAATTTTCTGAAAAAAAAGGAAATAGATAAGATGACACCCGTTATTATCAAATTCATGTTTTAAAAATGTTTATCAAATACTGCAGATGTTGTCTTAGGACACGGAGTCTAATGACCTTTACAAGCTATCAGTTTTGGAACCCTCTGCATTTTTTCTTTAATTGATAAAGAATTCGCCCCCCCCCCCCCGTCCCGCCCGGTTTAGACCATTAACAGGGCACACACCTCTACTTATCTTCCTGCTTCATCAGCTCATTACACCACTGTATCAAATCTGAGTCTGGAGATTTTTTTTTTATTTTCGTCGCTGGTTCATTATTTTCTCAACCTCCTAAGTGAAACATGATCACAGGGGTAAAGTTCTAAGTAACTATTAATCTTGCAGAAGAGAAACTTTACCTCAAGGAAAACGAAAATCACATCTCTCCAGGAGTCATCTTTAAATAATGATAATAAAAACAAAAAACAGAATGATACACAACAGTCCACTCATTTAGTAGTGGCTAGAATGAACAACAACAACAAAGAAAGGAACAAAAAAAAACATTCAGTTATCTCCCTGTACGGGTTTTTGTCCTTCCGCCGGCTCCATCAGTTCCGATCCATAGTAAGTCTGACGTTGCAGCTATAGTGCCAGCTATTCGTTTGGATGAGTGCCATTATTTTGTCTATCTCTTTTTCAGATCCTACAGGGAGTCTGGTTAAACTACAGAGAAAGGAATTTGCCATAAACCGTTTTATCGGAAATCCTATCAGCCTGCCCTCGGTTTGGCTCACAATAGAAATGCCATTTTTGCATCACATGTTACAAATTTTGCCGTATTCGTATCTAGTGCACCACAGTCGCAAAGTCTGCGTGTGTAGGTCGGTTTTATGCTTGGCATTTTTACATATAGAAAAATAATAAATAAATAATTAAATAAATACATAAAAAAGTAATGAGTAAGTAAATTATATGTTGGTTTTTTTTTTGTTCATTTTCCTGCCACTTTTATAGCCTTGACACATTGCCTCACGGGTTAAACTATATATAGATTACCAATAAATGCTATCTACGTGAATGGAATCTCCTTTACAAAGGCCACAGTTGAAAAGTCAAAATGCCGAGCACCCGCTATTTAGCATCAGCAATTGGATATCTCAAGCTGACTAAATGCTCGAAAATATAACTTGAGGTGACGGCAGAAATTCAGTAGCATTCACAATCCTACAAGGGGAGAAAATATAGAGTGAAATCGTTGATGGAACAAAAGTTTGCCTTTTCGTTAATAGAAAACAAAGTCAGACAGAATAATCTAAATTAGGAAACATCGGAAAGTTCATACTTTGATCCCCAACCTCCAGTTTGCTTGATTTTGGACTGCGACATAATTACAGATTTTGCAACTTTGCTTTACACATTTACATTTAAAATAAAATTCTGAGAGGAAATTTAAAGTTTTCTGAACTGAAGGCAACTGTAAATGGACACAGGCTTTGGCCTATCTTTTTTCGGATTGACTATTTTGGCCCATTATTACATCATTACATTTACTGTGGTATTTGTACTGGGTCCATATTAGCCTTACGTTCCCACAGAAAAACATGTTCTAACTTCATGCTGCCATCAGAAAAGCTGACTCGGACATTTATATATGCAAAAACTAGTGATATCATTTCGTAAACTGGAAAGGTTTTTATCTCTTCGAACTTTGCAGTTTACAACTTACTCGGCGCTACGATTTCATTATCTCGCTTTCATAGTTGTTGTACGTTTTCCATAATTGACGGCGAAAGCGTACCACTGAATAACAAAAAGTTATTTGTAAGTTAGGCCCAAACAGACGTAGCCATCTTTTTTCTAGAAAGGCCGACGAACGCTCGGCGATGAGTACCAGTTAGAAAGAAATCATGGTCAGTCTAAAACTCAGTTCGGGCTAATACATGTACATGTTGTGTCTCCAGTAAGAGTAAAGCTGTAGTTGAGCGGTGACACCAGACTGGCTGTGGCTGACAACATAGTTGGCATGGCATGCTAAAAATGTTAAGACTAGGTAGGACATAATTATCATTATAAGATAAAAGAGAAAAGATCGTTAGAGGTGTTTTTTCTCGTGTTCCATTTTTCTCGGCAAAAAAGAGATCGTACATTGACAGAAACTTTTCTTATAGGCCGCCATATTGCATCAATTCATTATCCTCAAAATACATTCAAATGTGTCCTCCTTTTCTGTTTCGAGTCTACAGGGAGCATGAATAGTCGTAGATCAAAGAGCACAGCTGACAACAATGCTCCTGTCATTCACTTTCATTAACAACATAACGGTAGCAGCACTATATACTATTTATGGACATCAGAGAGAGACGACTGAGTATTAGGGATTCTGTTGTATGTTAGCTTTGAATGGTTATACAACACTTTAGACGGAACTTTGGCGAGGTCTCGTCAATAGAATATATTATTATGGCGGTGATTATGAGAGCGTTTATTTTACAGTAACATTGGAGCTATTCAGATGACAAATGTATGTAAAGAGTAATATAGTCGGCCAGCGAACAAAGCCGGCCAAGTGGACTGCGATCACTTTTGCAATAGAAGGAAAGACTTAGTTAAACCTGATACGCGCAATATTTATGTGATTAAATTTGTCGTTTTCCTTAGTATAATGTCTGGTGTGAGGTGGGGGTAAAACTTTTATTTAATAAAACATTTTATGAGTTTGAACTAAGCCGTTTTCATCTCTCAAAAATCGGCGGACAAATCCAGCCATAGATCTATAACCGTTAAATGGCTGTAGCCGGCTCTGGAGATGAAGTCATATCACTTAAAACCTGCCATGCTGATCTGACACATGCATTCTCTTAGTACAAAGTCATGAAAATGACCTAATGTCACAGAACAAAGAAAAAGATGATCTACCTCTAATGAGCGGGTGTTTTGGAGTGGAGGTGGAGTTGTGTGTTTGCATAATCGCGAAGTGGAAGGTTACAGCATCTGCCTTAAATTCAAATTGTCCAGGACCATATTATCGGGTCTGCAGTTCTGAAAAGTCCTTCACTGATCGCATCTCCTTTTTCTTTTTTTTGCGAGTATTCACCAACTAAACAATCAACTAAATTAATTCCATCTGCACGCAATATTTTTTGTGAGTCTATCTAAAACAACAATTACTGATCGGTGTGACTATAATATTTCTCCAACAGATAAGCCAGACACACCCATCTGTGTACCAACATTTAACAACAACAACAAGGACCTAACACTGACGTGTACATCCAGTAAAGTGTACCCAGAAGCCAAGTGTCAGTTCCAGTGGCGGAAATCAACTGTAAGTTCTATCAGTTGTGGTACTTTTGTCATGCCATTCTCACAATATCACATTTAACATGTTCATAAGATTTTCCAATCACATGCTCAAAAATTGTTAACTGTTTTATAACAACAGTAAAATAAAATTGACTACACGGGAGAGGAAAAGTGTTTGTGTAATATACTCATGGTAGTGAAAAAAACATCAAAACCAAATTAATGTTCGACAAAACCAATGTTAAATTACACGCTTTTCAGTGATTGCAGTTCCTCTTTCATCCCATGTGTTCTCCTGGTTCATCAGTGACGGTCTGCTTAGGTCATCGCATGGTGATTATCTTTCCAAAATAAGACATTTGATAATACGAGTACAATGAATAATAATATTATGATCTGTGAGAAAGAAACTTAATCAATCATTAAGTGGTCAATAAAAATATAATTATGCTCATTATTCACTCTTGTTACCTAACATAATCATCGCCATGCACTCGATCCATCAGTTATCTGACATTTCAGTTTGTGTTACACTTTACAGGTTCCAACCAGTATCTGGACAGACATCAGTTCATCAGTGCAGTATGATCATTCCCAAATGGACATTTCAAGTCGTATTTACTACAAGTCTGCGTGTTCAATTTCTGTGAATGTCAGCAGTTTTCAATCACAGAAAGTTGAAGTCAGAGTGACAATGTTTCCTAATGTCACAAATGGTGACCAGTATGGCAAGTCAGCCAGTATCAGTTTGTGTGAGTACCACATAAATGTTATGTAACACCCCGTGTGATTATTATAAGTTTCGTATATCATAATAAATACATGTTACTCCTTAAACAAAACGTACCCAGAATTGGTTATGAAGACAGGCAATAACAGTTAAACCACAGATAAATCATTGAATTATTGTGTGTGAAATCAGACATCTGAAGTGATATATATATATTATATGTATATGTGTATTTTAAAAACCATTTCAGTCAGTCATTCTCATTTCAAAGACACCTATGTTCTTCCCATTGTTTTGATCTGTAGCCTTATAATGCACTGACCGAAGCCAATAAAAAAGAATTATCTCGTAACAAATTAGTTAAGCAAAAGTCTAAAAAATACATTATTCTGGTGTTCACAATGTTCATAGACATTAGTTCTGTCTCTGTCCCCAATTATTCAGACACTGCGTGTCATCTTTATGTGTGGAGATAGAAACATTTACAACATTAATTACCAGTATTAACTAAAGTGTCTAGTTTTACACATTACATCTATTCAGGCCAAATCTGAACTTTAAAATTTTCAGCATTACCTTTTGTTTTTTTAACTTGCCTCATTCAAGTTCAGTTTTGCTTCTTTCGTTTACTGCACTATATAATTTCAACAACTGCACACAGAGCGCACCTAGGTTCGGTCCGTTTATGTAGTGCAATTTTTCTCACCTAAACCGCCTAGTGGCTTGGTGACAGAATTCGGTGGCCTTTGTGTGGCTACCCTTGTGGAATGTTCGGGAACATAGTAATATTTACAATCACCCAACAACAACTACTCACTAAGAAGGGAGGGAAAGGTCACGGAGTCCACTCTGGCGGACGTCAACAATTAAAGGAAAAAAGAAGTGAACACATGCTCAGTTACCAGTACAACAAGCAACGGGGAAGGGCAAGGGGTAGCTTGTAGATGCTACATTCATAAAAGGTGTCGAGTTTCAATACTTGCAAATTAAAGTTTGCACATCTTATGACACCGACTTATCAGTATGTTGGATTTCAATAATTTTGTCGAGGCCTTTTATGTAAGTCTATAATTATAGGTGTTCACACAATATGCCTTGGTTCTCTTGAAACGGCTGTCATTTCTTTTTGTACTGCATTTTAGTTAGTATTTTCGTGTAATCAAAACACTGAGACAACTTTTATCAAGTTATGTACCAAAAGTTACAATAGGCTCAATGTAATAAAATATCATTACGTTAATCGCAGGCCTGTTGAAATCGAGACTCCGAGTGATTAAAATGTGTGCTGTTTATTAAAATTACATAGATGGTGAATGTTGAGGAGGGGAGAGTGAGAGGGGGGGGGGTGGTAAACACATTTGAAGTTCGTGAAACGAGCGGCAAAATCTTATGTCACTAAATTTACACAAACATTATCCACTAACATTGAAGATTTCTGATATTGAAAATGTTTTATATCTATCAAATCACCACCATGATGGGAGGCTCATTATCATTTCTTTTTACACCGGGGAACCATTGGGAAAGGTCTTGTTTACACTTTTATTCTGCAAATGTTCTACCAGTTCATTTTCTTGTGTTTAAACTAAAAGTAACTAATTGCTAAACACTCCTTTTCAGTTACATTTTCATCCATCCACTCACCCTACCCACCCGCCCATCCACAATTCCATCCATTCATCCATCCATCCATCCATCATCCACCCATTCATCCACACACCTTCCATCTATCCGTCCATCTCTCCATCCGTATATCCATCCTTCTAGCCACCCATCCATCCATCCATCCATCCATCCCCCCAACCCATCCATCCATCCACCCATCTACCCACAGACACACCCACCGCCACTTTAGCCCCAGGGTGTCCAAATGGCCCCAGTATTAAGGATGGATTTATCAAGGCTGGCACAGAAGCCAAATGTACCTGTAGAAGAGATAGCCCGGGCTATCCAACCGGACATGTGGAATGGACCAGAAATGATGGTGGACAAATTAGTACAGTAAACATTGGTAGTGAATCTGCTACAGTGACTGTCTCTTACAGTCCTGACGGTGAGACGTTCTCTATCTTTATCTTAAGTCATTTCATTCATTCTCTCTTAACAGTTTCATTTGGTTTTATTGGTTTTATTATTTTTTTAAATCTCTACCATCATTGCCAGTAAATCTTTCACTTTTTGTAATTTTCTCATTTCTGCCCCAAACTTGATTGTCCTGTCTGTATGTGCTTTATTTGTGTTTCTCTATTGCGTTTCGTGCAAGTTTTAAAATTCTGTCCGCCCCCCCCCCCAAACACACACACATTCTCCACTGACATTTTAAGTTTTGGGTCAATATTGTGTCTTACATCTGTGAATCACTATACTTAAGCACTACATCATCTTTCCTGATATTATAACTCTCCGTAACTACGGCCGGCGAGTATTCTGCCCATTACGAATATATTTGTCTGACTGTGTCAACTGTCACGTATTATTCAATCTCACGTTACTATTTTTTTATTTTATTAATTGTAATTCATTTTTGGAGAACACTAATAGTAATACACTCGTAAATTTAAATTCAGTGCGGGGGAAAGGAGGGCGGGGGGGGGGTCGGGGGCAGATGCGCATCAGATGACATAATTCAATGTAGTCAGTTTGTCGTCGTCATGAAAACGCCCTCTTGTGTTGTACATACAAGAACGGTGACGTACGTAAGTCACGTCTGTAAATGAAAAGTCGTCTTGTCAACGGCAAAGACACCATGTAACATAATAATATTTACTCCCTTGTGAGAAAAAAAAAGAGAAGAAGAAACAGAATGGCAGTCGGCACCACAGACTTATAATTAGGCAGACACACAATCCCCATTGAGTGACGTCACAAAACTGGTTCTCGACCCGCCATTTTGTTTTGTCGTTTGATACCTCGTATCTATAGACGCTGCCCGCTGTGCGTTGCGTTGCATTGTGCGAAGTTGGCTATCAATATGAACATCATACCGTGTACCCTTGTTAATCGTGTATTGTGTCATTTTTTAAGATTGCAGCTGAATGGAAATGAAGACTAGAGGTCTACTAGAGATGCTAAATATAGACATAGATCTATTTTAAACGTAATCAGTTTCTTAAGTTAGGAAAATCTAGGTCTATGGTGATGTACCCTCATTTCGGCCTCTAATGCTTTTAAAATTGCAATCTTATTAGACTAATAAAGAGCAATTGATTCATTTGAACATGTGCCTCCTCCGTGTTCAGACTGAAATAAAAAATAATTTAAGGCCTGTCAGTAATTTCCAGTGAGTGTTCGAATCTTCCGAAAGGTGGGCACATCACCATAGGCTATCTAAATCATGAGTCTTTTATAACTTGCGAAACTTGTGGCACGGTTACGAACACACGTGTCGCAACATGTATGTGTGGTAGTGAGCATTCTGCCTTGCCTCATTTTGGGTTGCATTTCTCGTGAGGATTACAATGTGATCCCAAGTCTGCAAATAGATGAGTGGGTGGATGATTGGATGGATGGATAAGTGGATGGATGGATGAATGAATGGATGGATGGATTAAATTGATGGATGATGAATAAGGAGACTGGTTAATGAATGGATACACTGGTAAATGGATGATAGATGGATGAATGAATGGATGGGTGGATGGACGGCCAAACGGACCGGCGGATGGATGGATAGATGGATGGCTAAATGAATGGCGACACCTAACTAGCTTGCTATCATGTATAATTAGACCTACTTCCCTCCACGTCGAAAGATAAAAAAAATGTGCGTAATGACCATGAGGTCCCGATTAAACCACAGAATGATGTAAACAAATTAAAATGGCGGACCGAGCGTTGGCGGAACATACCAAAGAGGCGATTTGTAATTCTGTGTTATATTTATTTTGTGGTCGGCACAAACGTTTCTTTAACTGTGACCATGAACATTAAAGTTAGAAAGCGAAAAGCAAACACGGAAGTTACCGTAGAATAACAGCTTTAAAAAACAGTTGAAGGCATTCACCATACATCTGGACATGAGAAGAAAACAATGCTTGTTATGGTAAAAATGTCCAGATTTGTTTCCCACCGAGCTCTAGTCGGACATTATCATACAGTTTGTGGAGAAATATCGAGTGGAAACGATTTACTGAACCATGAAGGACCTGTTTTCTGTGTATTAGTTGGATCAAGGTCTTTTTCATTGATGTATGGCCAGGAGTTTTTGGGTTTTGTAATGTAAAAGTATGTGTGTACATGTATTATCCACACAGTTGCACCTGTGAGGTTCCAGTCAGTAGTATATCTTGTGATCAGTTCCCATAAAATTTAAAAGAATGCTGTATCTGGATAGACCTTTTCATTCAAAACATCTGACTGCTCCTAATGAAACTATGGAGAAAGTTATTTAACACAAAAAACACTTTAATATAATATTACATTTACCCGTTTGATTCCGTTGGTAATAATAATACTACAAAAAAAAAAAGTAATAATAATCCTCAAGATTTAGTACTCAGACTGTTTTCTCCATTAATTCCTCTGTTCAGATCCAGATCCAAACTATATTTGCTATGTGGTCTCTGGTCTAGGCGGATTTCCTACACAGGTGATGTACCAGCCCAAGTTTGCCTGTAAGTACAATAATTATGTTACAATATGCGAAGAGGAAAATCTCCAAACAACTTGACTAAGTTATAAATTATACAGTGCTTAACAACACCAGTGCAGATGAAGAAATAACAGAGCTATTAAAATAGAGAACAATATTTAGAAAAATAAACTATGTAAAAACAATATCTCTTCATCATAAATCAAAACGTCCACGATTAATTAAGATATGGTAGTGTTTATGAAAACTATTATTGAAACAATTCTTGTGGAAAGTGGATGGGGAGCCCAAAATATTTAAGATTTCAGAGACATTAACTGTATGGTTCCTTTCCAGTCTCAAAACCTCAGTGAACAACCTCATTTCCGACTTCTGTCATGAGTCTAGTTAATTAAAATTCACGCGGGGCGTGAGTTGTTTGTTTGGCAGGGCCATTAGAAATTGGCTGGTGGCCTTGAACGGTCGCGGCGAATTATTGTTTGCTAGTACGGAATTGCAAAGTTAAATTGTCAGATTCACGCTTTCGGGTTTTGGGTAGTAGTGATTAAAAGTAAGGGAGTAGGGGTGAGACAAGGTGGGGATAGTTGACATTGTTAAGTATGACTAGACAAGTTTTTGCACGTTAACTGGCTGGTAGAATAGTGCAGACGATATTCCTACATTCAAAATGGTGGGGGTTTCGGCCAATGAGATTGCTGAACTAATTTTGCCAGCGGACTAGCCCTGCCGGGTAGTTGGATAATATAAAACATCGTGTAACGTTGAAATTCATGGAATACAGACGAGAGAAGCATCGTTTCGTGAAGTATCTCCGGTTGGCCAGTACCTGAACTGTGTGGTCTGAAGACTAAAAGTCCTTTGCCATCGGACTGACTGAGTAGAAAGAAAGGTCTGAGTGGACTGACCTTTAAGAGTCCACGCTGCGCTCTTTTGATGTTCGCGCCTACCAGTTAGGCGTGACCAACGGTAACTCATCTTATTCATTAAGTATGATAGAAGTCAGGGATAGAAGAAAACCCACAGCATCATAGGAAGTCAGAGAAAACCACAGCTTGGACTCGACGAACGAGCGTAGTGTTAGCTTGTGAATCATTACGACTCGAGCCCTCTGATATTGATATGAATATTAGAGCGATGACCTGTATAGAATTATATGTACAAGCTGTTTAAATACCTACAAGCTGATTTGTGCTTCTGTAGGCTTTGAATGTACTGGGCTTTTCTAGCCTTCAGTGTACCTTGAGAACCTGTATTATTTCTGGAGAGTTTGCCTGGCGACTGGCCAGTGGCGACTCAACTGTTACTTTAGATTAATATCTTGTTTCTTATAATATACCATTTGGCTATTGATTGCATTACATTTGATAGGGAACATAGTGGCATAAAGAGGTTAGGTTAAGTTAGTAATTGGAATTTTTGCTTTGAATATACCTCTATTGTCTTTTGTTTTGTATATTAATATTATGTAATAATATGGCCCGGCCGGCCTGACAACGTATATTCTTGTTATTTAATAATTTCTTGTGTGTTTGTGTCCGAGTGTGAGTTAACTGCCTCTCGTGCAGTCACTAGATCCCCAAGACCATAACTCTGCTCGTGACAACTTCCATCTGTAAGTTTCTTTCTTTTATGTATCAATTGTCCACAATTTAAGGTACCATTAATTTTTCAATACCATTACTTTAATTTTCATACATACGTTTATTTCTAAGATGCATTCAGGTGCTGATCAGTGGTTAAAAAAAATCAATAATCAGCACATATATTATATGTAATAATACAGAGAGAGAGAGAGAGAAATAGAAAGATATATATATATATATACACACACACACACAGAAGGGGAGAGAGAGAAAGAGGGAGAGGGGAGAAGGAGAGAGAGAGAGAGAGAGAGAGAGAGAGAGAGAGAGAGAGAGAGAGAGAGAGAGGGAGAGAGGAGAGAGCGATTTGTTTACCAGGGCCGGGTGCATACTAGAGTCAGGAAGACAGATCAAGGATGCAGTTTATTTCTCGGAAGACAGGATGACACAAACATTTATTACGAAATTTACTATAAGTACTTCACTGTTACTCAAATAGACCAGATGACGACACAATTTATAACAAAATTTACAACCATTAATTTCACCATTTCCCAGATGGACCAGATAATGTCACAATCCAGACAGATAACACCAATAAAGTTTACAACCTGTGTGGACAACTAAAGGTCAATGTGACCTGTCGGGTATCACGAACAACGACCAACCCAGAACCAATATTTATTTATTATGAAAATGGACAAGAAAAAAGTCGCTCAACTGCCAGTACATATGAAAGCAAGTTTATCTTTCAACCAAGTGAAGGCGGCAGTTACGATCTGACTTGTAGAGGGCAAAACTCAAAATTTCCTGACAGCGACCTGCAGGCGGATACTTCAGTCAAACTGACTGTTCAAGGTAAGTGAAGGAACATTAGACGTGATGAACACCTGTGTAGATTAATGTAATTACACATGCTACAAGTTTACCATGATGTTTTAATGTCTGGTACAGGTCGGAAACACTGAGACTACAACTGGGTTATTTTACTTTATTTTTACATTGGGACTTGCTGTGGTGCTGCCGCGGTGCATTTGTTTTTAAATATAGACCAGTGAGTGGAAAAGAGCTCACATTCAACTTTCAGGCTCATTATTGAGTCAACGGATACATGAAACGAACACACGTCTGCGACTTGACACGGCAAATTGCATGTGTGGGCTTGGCATTATACAGGCTCAGCAGCATTAATACAATGTACGTGTACAAATGGCATCGTTATGCTTATGTTTACTATATTGTTTTGCCACAGAACCACCCAAAAACCCTCCCAGCATTTTATTCAATGGTATAAAGGTAACAACATCAACTGCAAATGTGACAGAAGGTGATGTTGTAGCTGTGACGTGTGTGGTAGAGGGAGGTAAGCCAGCAACTACCAACAAAACTGTGTCATGTGGACCAAACACAACACAGCGTGGAGATAAGGCTTCATTCACGATCAACAGAACGATGACATCTTGTTCGTGTCAAGCAAGTCATGTGACCAGTTGTTACACAAACAGATTTTCACAAGTCAATCTGACTGTTTTATGTAAGTATTCGAAGAAGGGCGTATCAGTTTGAGTAGACAGTGAATAATGTTTTAGATGATTCTGATATTGAATTATTCAAGCTGGTCTAGAAATGAATGAGGGTGTAGTACCTGAATAGCGGACTTATACCCAGTTTGTATGGCTAATTCTCAGTGCCTAAATATTTCTACGTCCCATATTATGTCACAAGTTGAATATCCACCAGACAACATAACTGTTCAAATACAAGAAGATGTTTCGATATCACAGAGTTACTATCTTATTTCTCTCTCTAGATGGAGCCAGCATCCAGACCTTTAGTGTCAGCTCTAACTTACCAGTGGAGGTCAGACCTGGATCAGTTGTGACCTTTGTCTGTCAGGCTGACGGTAACCCAGCACCCACACTCAGTCTGTGGAAAGGAAACAGAGCCCTGTCAGTGATGACTCAACCAGACACTCTGACCTTGTCAGTTCAAAAGTGTCAGGACACAGGTCTATACAGTTGTAAGGCAGACAATGGGGTACTCAGACCAGCAGTTTCTAAAGCTGTACAAGTTTTTGTCTTGTGTGAGTGATGATAATGTGGTATTCTAGTATGAGACTATTAAATGCTGTTGATTTCCATGATGGGGTATAGATATACCTTTAAATGAATTTTAATGTCATTGAGGCACCAACTTGCTACCAGCTTGTCAGAAAGTAAGAAATTTTAAAATAGACGTGTATAAATGCCTAACTGTTCCTATGGTTCTTGTGATGTGCAAATTCTGTAGTGCACAATGCAGGCAGAAACAGAGATAGAAGAGTCTGCACTTTAAACTGAATGAAGAATAATTAATGTTACTGTAGAGAAGCAAATACTGATAATATTAAGTAGAACGCTCGGCGATTGCCGACGAAAAGAGACATCAACAAAGCAACTTGATGAGCAAATACCTATCAAACATCAAAAGTTCTGTAACTGATTAGTCTCACAAAATATGACATAATATGGCAAATAATTTCAAGTAGTTATCAATTATTTCCAGTAGTGATCCGTGTTGACTCGATGATAATCTGAAGTTATTAATATTCGTTAATTAATTTAGATAAATTCCATTATGGAAAAACTCACGAAGAAGGGAAACCATCAGCAGTTGAGCAAGCGGCAAAATGATAATCAGCAAAATTTTTGCACTCCCAAGCGAACAAGTCAAAGTAGGAGATCAACCACTGGAAGATGTAGAGTCCTTCTGCTATCTTGGTAGTATCATTGACAATAAGGGAGGAACAGAGGCAGAAGTCAAAGCACGAATTGGAAAGGCACAGGCAGCTTTCACGTCCTTAAGCAAGATTTGGAGAACCAAGGATATATCTCTAAAAACAAAGCTGAGGATATTCAACTCGAACGTGAAGTCAGTCCTGTTGTATGGATGTGAGACTTGGAATGCATCCCAGGCCTGCATAAAGAGAATCCAAGTTTTCATCAACAGATGTTTGAGGAAGCTACTTAAGATCAGACGGACAGACAAGGTCAGCAATGAAATTGTTTGGAAAAGAACAAGACAGAGCCCAGTCAGAGAGGAAATTGGTAGGAGGCGATGGAGATGGATCGGCCACACTCTCAGGAGGCCAGGAAACAGCATCGCGAAGAAGGTATTGGATTGGAATCCCCAGGGCAAGAGATCAAGAGGAAGGCCGCGCGGAACGTGGAGAAGAGCCAGAGAAAATGATGTGCAACGAAGCGGAAAGACTTGGAATAATGTAAAGAGGCTGGCCCATGATAGAGAGGGATGGAAAGTGTTTGTTGGTGGCCTATACCCTGATCCAGGGTGAGAAAGGCAATGATGATGATGTAAAATATGACAGAAACATGCGAGAAGCTGAAAATGTAATGATCACCAGTGTAGAAATAATCCGATGTACTGTAATTGCTCAGGTGAGGTGGAATTTTTATTGGGTTTTAAATCAAGAAATGACATACAATATTGCAACCATGACACTTTTTAATCTTTAGTGTTTGGCTCTCCTCAGGTCCCCAGCATTTAGAGAAGACAGAATATCAACACCGTGTGTACGAAGGCGTGGTGGATGACCCATTAAATATTTATGTCCCAGTCTTTTGGTATCCACCACCGTCCAGCCTGATCTTGATCGGAGACAAAACTGGTCGTACAGACACACTCAAGTACAAGATGAATTACACTGGACTGGATCCACCTTTTGGAATCGTCACCATCTTCTTCAACCTGCATAACGATTCGTTTCAAAACTACACGCTGTCGTTAACGAACACAGAAGGAGTATTGGTGTATGAGTTTCAAGTTCAGAAGAAAGGTATAATATAAATTGTCTCTTATCTTTACCTGGCTTATGTTCGCTAGCTTTGAATTACTATATCAATGTTTATTCTTGCCAAGTTACGTGACTACAAGATTCATTGAAATACAGCAGCGAAAAAAAAAGCGATTTTAGTAGAGTTATGCCTCTTTCCAGCTTTCTTTTATCCTGTGCACAAAATTCAAAGGAACTACCATTTTTGTCCAAACTTCAAACTAGTGCCATCAATAGACAGGTGAGTCCAAATTAATTTTTTCTTCATTAAATATACTTTAGAAGAATAGTATTTATCATTTTCTGCTTGAAAAATGATTTTAACCCCCTAGTCTACATAGAAAAAGCATTATAACTAATCTGTCACAGTGGAGTGGAACCACATTATCCGTGGGTCAAATCTGCCCTACTGGGCACTTCAGGAGTCACCATTTCCAGACATTGTAAACTAGTCTGAGTTTCAGTGTATGCCTTGTCTACTCAAAATGTGATTACTTTTTTTCTCGCCACGTACTTTCCTACTTTTTGTATTGCTGCTGTTATCCATAATTTCAACTTTTTCTTTCTGTTTTGCAGTATGGAAAACGATGATGAAATAGAAGACGTCTTGAACAACATTGACCCAATTGAAAGTGATTTTCTCTACTCTGGGGATGAATGTGCACCTGTAAGGAATCCCGGCACAAGGAGCGAAGGTGACATGAGACCCCAAAGTAAGAATTGCTCATTCCCAAAGTAGAAGAGGCGAAACATTGTTGGGCAAAATCACACATAGCGAAGAAGATGACGACATACCCCTGGCGCATTAGGGATCAAATTCAAACACAACGAGGACATTAAGCAGTTCAAAGTAATACTGTCTCCAGTGATGGATCACCAATTTAGCTAAAACTGTCTTTTGAAGAAGTTGGAGCAATATTTCTTAAAGAAACTGAATTGCCCCCATACAATCTGAAATCGCCTTATGAATACTTCCGTGAGTTAGTCACTGATGAAATGCTGGGCAACTATGAAACATAGGCAACCTACTATGCTTGAGAAAGAAAGGCGCCGAGTTAAAAACAACCAAAAAAGAAAACAAGATGTTCATTGGCATATATCTCAGAATGGGGATTATGAAAGTAAACATCAGTCGAACATACTGGTCCTGGGAAACAAGATACCCGCCTGTCGTATGTGTGGTGACCAGAACAGATTTGAAGTCTTGTGTGGCAACTTGCATATCAGTGACCAGATGAAAATGTCAGAGCATGGAAGATCCGACCTTTGATAAAACATTCTCAGCACAGCCTGGCAAATATTTCCAACTGCAGATGAAGTGATGGTAGCATTAAAGGAGGCAGAAGTTCCATCAAGCAGTACATTCCTATATTTCAGGGCAAAGTCCTTAATGTACTACTAGCATGTGAACCCAGTGGGACATATCTGCCCATGAATACCGTAAGTTGTTTATAAAGCGTTGGAGGAGAGCTGGAAGCGATGGGATTCTTCACGCCTTTGAAATCTACCACGGATCCAAAAGCTAAACAAATCAGATCTGGGCTTTGCAGGAGATGTAGAGATGGATAATAATACTGAAACTCGAACAGGGGAAGAATTTCAAAATCTGTGCAGACAGTCTATTCTCTAAGAGAACAGTGGCTTTATTATGTAGGAACTGTGAGAGGAAATAGATTGAAGGGATTTGATTTGAAGACAGAAAAAGAGATGAGGACAGAAGAAAGGGGTACTACTGATGGCATGGCAGACATAGACATTGTCGTCACAAGATGGTGTTACAACAAAAAAGATGTCATTTCCCCATTCGTAGTCGCGGAGCCTGTAGAGCCGGTCATGAGATACGATAAAAAGAAAAACGTATATTACTATCAAGCAGTGCCATGCCCTGCCCCACTTCGCATGTACAATGCTAACATAGCGGAATGCGGGTAGGGTGATTGATCTTTTGGACATGCTCATAGCCTTGTATAAGGCCAAGACCAAGAATCGCCGTTGGTGCTTATACGTCTTCTATCACAGCCTCAATATGGCTGTGGTAACAAGCTGGCTACTTTATCGGCGACACAGCAAACTCTTTGCACTGGACAAAACACATGTAACTGTCTTATCCACATCCAAAAATCTCCCGGGAGGCCATCTGCAGCTGCATCTGATCGAACTCCCCAACATGCAGCAATGGTATCAAATGAGCATTGGCCAACAATTAATGTGCAAACAGATCAGACTGATCACATTCCTGTCTACAGCACCAGGATGATGTAAACTGTCTGGTTGCAAGCAGAAGTGCTTCAATTTTTTGGTGCCACAAGTGGAAAGTGCATCTGTGCATTAACAAAGACTGAAATTGTTTTATTGAGTTCTACACCAAGAAATTATTTTAATTCAGCAAAGTGTTACTTTACCATGACAGGCTGCTTGATGCTTGTGTATCTGGTTTTGAAATTACAGTTTTCTACTGTTGAGTCTACGTCTGAGTTCAACGATTATAGTATCAGTCAATGCAATTATTTATCTTATTATTCCTATATTTGAACATTTATCCATATCATCCCCCCACCAGCAACAACAAAATTTGTTATTCATTATTAAATATATAATTATTATTATTAATAAATATTCAAATATTATTTGAGTTGTGATATGAGTTGTGATAATGCGATGTGAGTTGTGAACTGCTGTGAGTTGTGAACTGCGCCTAACAGGCTGCGTTACAATTTGCTCTGAAATAGAGAGAGTGAGCGAGACAGGGAGAGAGAAAGAGGCAGTGTAGTGTGTTGAGCGCTTCGCAGGCAGCTCCATTCTGCTCTGTGATTGACATGGATTGTTGTGTCACGAGTGGAGTGAGTGCAATTAAGGGGATTGCGACAGAGCGGGTGTAGAGTAAGAAAGGCTCACAGTAGACAGCAAGTTAAGCGTGCTGTTGTGAGTAGTAGTGGGGGAGGGGTCTGAAGGAGGCGAAAGCGCGGTATTACTATCACTGCAAGTTAGAAGGTCCTAGGGATCGGACCTGTGAATAAAAGCCCATCGGGCGGACATAAAGGGGAAGCAGTCGAGAAGACTAGTGAGAGTCTTTCCAGTTATGACTGGTATGTAGAACGTTGATTGATTATTATGATTGATGTATTATATTATATTCGTCTATTACCATGATGTAAATAAGTATATGTGAGGAATGTGGAAGTCCTTGATATTGGATATAGCAATGTGCGCCACGAGCGATAGATGAAAGTGAGTTCATGGATTTGTAGCGCGAGTGAGTAGTGTGTACTCCGATGGAAGTGTGTTACCGTAAGATGTGTGGTGAGTGAAAGGTGAACTAGTGTGTGTACGTTTCATGGGTTGTAAGGAGAGGTGGAGTGAATAGAAATGGTAGGATATTATACCAATGTAATGTTATTCTTGTAGGTGTCGGGGACGGGCCGCAGAGCCACCTCGATGAGCACAGGGGATAGGCCAGCATAGGGCCGGAGGCCACACATAGGCCAGAAGTGAGGCTGTCAGTGCAGGACAGTAGAGGCACATAAAGTCGTGGCAGTCAGGCCACGGGCAGGGACGTAGATATGAGAGTGAATGAGATACTATGTTGTTGCCATGTTGATAGGCTAGTGAACTGATACTATGTTGTTGCCATGTTGATGGCTATGGAAATAATAATGTGTTATTGCCCTGCGGAGGTGCTAGGGGAGTGCTAAGGTGTATGACAATAGGAAGGTGATATTGAGAGACTGCGGTGCCAGTGAATCATTAATGTACTATTAAGACCCTGAGGGGAGAGGCTGAGGCCGAAGTGCCTTTAGGAGTAACTACCGGATTGTGGATCCGGGGGAGCGTGTGTGTGAGAATAAGGCCGTTGTACGGCAGTCATTTCAATAATATAATATATGTAATTGCGCTATTATATGTATAATTATGTTTAATAAATGTGTGAGTCTGATGGGTTGTTTTGTTAAGTGTTAAACTTGTTTGTTCGTGATTGTCGTCCTGTCATAAACTATTACATTTCCCAGTCTGGGATTTGTGACATTGGGGGCTCGTCCGTTGTGACATTGGGGGCTCGTCCATTGTGACTCGTCCATTTTCGTAATATTTAGTTGTAGTTAGTTAGTAGGTATTTGTGCTGTCTTGTTCGTTGGATGAATGGACATTTCATGATATGATTTATGTATATTTATGAATAATAATATGTATTGATGCATGTATTTTGATGAATATGTATTAATGTGTACTTAAATTTCAGAGAGACAGTGGGTGTGCGTGCAGCCTGAGGAGACAGGCAGCCAGAGCTCCGATTAGGTCGAGGACTTAAACTCATAAGGCTGAAAGTTAAGTGAAAGTCAAAATTTTTGTGCCCTGGATTTTGGGCTGTTCCTTTAATCTGTCTTTTTCCCTGTTTTTGCTGTTTTTGTTGTCGTTATAGGTTATACGGGCGGTGGCGCGGGTTTGCTGTGTTGAACTTAGTTTATCCTTTTAAAAAGGTGTGGTAAACTTTGGAACTTCGTTCATCACAGTGAACAGTTCTGTAGGGACCTGTAATATTGTTTAGTTGTAGCGTTCTATCTTCCTCGTTGTTTTAGGAAGACGTTTCTCTTGTCCTTCTCCTCCCTATCTGTAGATACGTTCTTTTTTTTCAGACTCCGTTCTTGTTCGTACCGTGTTGTGTAATCGGCGTAGTAGGTTGCATTTTTTTTTTCCATTATAGCTTTTTTTTGTAGAAGCTTGTCCTAGTCTGGTTCGTTGTCCTTGACGTACTTGTGGTCCTTCTACTGAATTTCCTTATTCTTGTCTTTTCTACTCTTTCTTATTATTAATAGTGCAGTACATTTTATGAATATAGAATTAGTTGTGCTGTAAAGGTAAATTTCTGAATTGTATTGGATACAAGTAGGTGTGGTTATATCTGGGGTGATCTCAGGTCTCTGGTCGTGTTGTTAGTGATCATACCGACAGGTTAGCCGTTTTTGTAATACATACCATAACCATAAATCTGTGAAATGGCGGAACTCCAACAACTAATGAAGTTGGGTAAGGAACTTGGCCTTGAGGGAGAGGAGCTACGCGGCTGGATCAAAGAACAGCAGGCGGATTTGCGCGATGAGCGTGCTAAGGATAGAGAGCGAGAAAAAGAGGCTAAGGCTCAGGAGCAGGAGAGAGAGGCTAAGGATAAGCAAGAGGAAAGAGAGGCTAAGGCTCAGCAACAAGAAAGAGAGGCTAAGGATAAGGAAGAGGAAAGGGAGTTTAAGTTAAAGGAGTTGCATCAGCAACAGGAGAGACAGGCTCAGGAGAGGGAGCTTAAGTTAAAGGAGATAGAAGCTCAAGAACGGGAGCAGGAGATAAGGTTAAAGGAGATAGAAGCTCAAGAGCGGGAGACAGACGCGCGAGTAAGAATAGCGGAGTTGGAAATCAAAAAGAGTGCGCCAACAGAAACAGTTGAGCGGCAGGTACCCAATAAAGGTGGTGTCAGGATTAAGCTCCCTACGTTCGACGACCGGAAGGACGACATAGACGCCTTCCTTTACAGGTTCGAATTGAACGCACAATTGCAATGGGGGGAAAATAAGGAATTATGGGCCACGTACCTGGCATCGCTATTGCAGGGGCGAGCGTTAACCTACTTTAAAGAGCTACAGCGCGAAGACGTGCAAGACTACGATAAGCTGAAGGCTTTGCTGCTTCGCCGATTTGCGCGTACCGAGGAATATTTCCGGGAGCAGTTTAGGCGGGCACGTGCAGATACCAGGGAGGACTTTGCTGCCTTCGTCGCGAGACTAACGGAGTATTTCGCGAACTGGGTAGACTTGGCGCATGTGGGCACGGATTTTGCTAAACTGAAAGACTTAATGATCCGTGACCAGCTGTACGCGTCGTGCCACAAAGATCTGGTGGCTTTCCTGAAAGAGAACGAACCCGCGACGGTGCAGGAGGCGTCTAAGTTGGCGGAGGCATACCGTACGGCGCACCCGTCCAAACCAGTCGCCAGGGCGTACGTCCAAGATGCTGGGTACGTCGCCGTTGTCGAGGGGTCGCCGGCAGGACTTAGGGACAGGTCGCGTCAGCGTGGTGCCTATAGTGGGCAAGGCCAGGGGCAGCATAGGGGCTATCACCAATCACCGGCATATGGATCCGGTAAGTTTGACCGAGCAGGAGGGCTAGGTCGCGGTAATGGCCGGGGGCGAGTTGTGACCTTTGCCGATGACCGACGGCATAGGGACTCTAGTTCCGGTCGCGAGGGGTCACGGGGACCCAGGCCTAGAGCAGCACAGGGAGCGGAGTGTTGGACTTGCGGACGCGTGGGTCACTTTTCGCGCGAGTGTAGGCCCGCGAAGTGTTGGAACTGCGGAAGAGCAGATCACATCAGCGTGAACTGCCCTGCAGGTAGGATAGCGGCGAACGTGGACAGTAGCTCCAGTCCATGTTCCCCAAATAAATTTCACCATGCGGCTGCGTGTGTTACATCGGACAACGGAGGCGGACAGTATTCTAAGTGTCCCAGTTGTGAGAAGTTATTATCTTCCGGTGTTTTACCTTGTGGGAGAAAGATCCCCGTCATAAATTCATGTCATACAGGAGGTGGTCTTAGGGTTTATCCGGGGTTTGTTGGGGACGAACCGGTCTCGGTTTTACGAGATACAGGATCTACCGTTGTGGGAGTGCATAGGGACTGCATTCGGGATTCACAGCTTACAGGTGAGACTGTCCCGTGCATCCAATTTTCGGGGGCCATTGAGAAATTACCCATGGCAAAAATAATGATAGATACACCTTTCCTTAGCGGGGAAGTCGAAGCAGTCGTTGGTTGTTTTCCAGGCGCCCAGCTCATCATTGGGAATGTATCACGGGTAGTTTCCCCTTCCGATGAGAACGTGCAAGCATGGTCGCAATCAAAAGGTATTGACTTTTGCGCCGCGGTCGAGACACGTCGACGGGTAGCGGATAAAGATAAGATTAGACCTTTGGCGACGCCAGCGGTCAACCTAGATATCACGCCAGAGCGCTTGGCGAGACTACAAAGGGAGGACCCATCATTAAACCCATGTTTTGGGGAAGCGCGAACCGAGAAAACGAGGAGATATAAGAACGGGTCGTCCTCCTTTATTGTTCAGGCGGGCATTCTGTTCCGTAAGTATGTAACGGTGTCCTCCATTTTAAAGCAGGTCGTTGTGCCAGCGTTGCTGATCGCAACAGTATTGCATTTGGCACATGATGTCCCATTAGCGGGTCATATGGGGATAGCTAGAACCAAAGAAAGGGTTCTTAAAAATTTTTTACTGGCCATCGATCCACAGAGATGTACAGGTCTATTGTAAGACGTGCAGTGCGTGCCAAAAGACGACGCATAAGGGTCGTACACCCCAGGCTCCTCTTCAGAAGATCCCCACGGTCTCGGAACCGTTTAAAAAGGTCTCGATAGACCTTGTTGGCCCCATTCACCCAGCGACCGATAGGGGGAATCGATTTTTCTTAACGGTCATATGTAATGCTACGAGATGGCCAGAGGCGGTTCCTCTGCGGACCACAACGTCTGAGGCAGTCGCGGAAGCGTTGTTTGCAATTTTCGCTAGGGTAGGAATACCAGAGCAAATTCTGTCTGATAGGGGCGCGCAATTTACGTCGCAGATGATGAAGGAATTGTTCCGCTTATTCAGTATACAACCCATCACTACCACCCCTTATCATCCGCAGGCTAATGGCATGTGCGAGAGATTGAACTCGACGTTAAAGTCGATGCTGCGTAAGGTAGCTGCTGATCGCCCTAAAGATTGGGATAGATATATCCCTGCAGTGCTATTCGCGTACAGAGAGGTACGGCAGGAGTCAACGGGATTCTCGCCGTTCGAAATGATGTACGGTCGTAGTCCGAGGGGCCCAACTGATGTTCTTCGGGACATGATGACGTCGCCATCATCGGGAGACGATGAGCAGATTTCGGTGTTTCAGTACCTTGTTGATTTAAGAGAAAGACTATCTTCAGCGCGCACTATAGCGGAAGAAGCGTCTGGTATCGCTTCGAAAAGAGCAAAAGACTATAAAGATAGAGGGTCCAAACTGAGAATTTTTAAGCCAGGAGACAAGGTTCTGTTGTTGTTACCTACGGACCATAATAAGTTATTGATGACATGGAAAGGCCCTTATGTTATTGAGCGAGTTGTTTCAAAGGTAGATTACGCTATCCACATTGATGGAGCGAGTAAGGTTTTCCATGTTAATATGCTACAGAGATTTTATGAGAGACCACAGTATCTGTGTGCACAGACAAGACCAGAGGAGACTGTCTTCTCTATTGCTTGTACGGGGGTCGTAGACCAGTTGGACTGTGACGTAAGCGACACCGAGGCGCAGGAAGAGTTGCAAATGCAATTGCCGGAGTTAACTGCGACACAAGGTTACAGGGACGTAAAAATTAACCCTGACCTTACGAGTTCAAGGAGTAGGGAACTTGAGACCCTGTTAGCGTCATTTCCGGACGTTGTTACGGATTTGCCGGGTCGCACTACGGTGATCCAGCACCAAATAAAGTTGACTTCGGATAAGCCAGTATTTCTTAGACCGTATCCGTTGCCTTTTTCTTCGAGAGATAGAGTCATAAAGGAAGTTGAGTCAATGTTGAAGTTAGATGTGATAGAACCATCAACATCGCCGTATTCATCACCCATCGTCCTCGTGAAAAAACTTGATGGATCGGTGCGGTTCTGTATTGATTTCCGAAGATTGAACACTATTACGGTAGGCGATAGGGAGCCTATCCCGTTTCAGGAGGAATTAATAGCTTCATTGGCCGGGTCCACGTGGTTTTCCAAGATAGATTTAACGAAAGGTTATTGGGAAATCCCGCTTACTGAGGAGTCTAAACAATACACGGCGTTCCAAACGCCCATTGGATTATTCCAATTTAAGGTCATGCCATTTGGGTTGGTAAACGCGCCAGCGACGTTTGCACGATTAATGAGATTAGTGTTGAAGGACATACCTAATGTCGTGTCATTCTTTGACGATATAGCATGTCATACGTCGACATGGTCTGATCATATTCAGACACTAACAGTAATTTTTCAACGATTACGTCATTTTGGGTTAACTGCTAAACCCGCAAAGATGGATTTGGCATGTCCAGAGATAATATTCTTAGGACATATTGTGGGTAGAGGTGTTCAGAGACCTGAAGAAACAAAAATTGACAAGTTAGTAGGGTTGCAAATCCCTAAAACAAAGAAACAAGTCAGAAGCTTAGTGGGAATTTTAAATTATTACAGAAAGTTCATTCCAAATTTTTCCTCCTTGTCATCTTCTCTTACTGACCTTACTAAGAAGGGACAACCCGATAAGGTCCAGTGGACGTCTGAATGTCAGACATCATTGATAATTTGGTGACAGCATTATCATCGTCACCCATTCTGATATTACCCGATTTTCGATCTAATTTTATCCTCAGAACGGATGCGTCGGACTCTGGTGTCGGCGCTTGTCTTCTACAGGAGAAGAACGAATGTCTCCATCCTGTATGTTATGTCAGTAGGAAGTTATTGCAGAGAGAAAGAAAGTATTCTGTGATAGAGCGTGAGTGTCTTGCCATTGTCTGGTCCGTCCAGAAACTAGGACGTTATCTCATGGGACGAGAATTTTGTATCCAGACAGACCACAAGCCACTGACATTTTTGTCGAAGAATCGATCGTCCAGCCCACGCTTGTCTAGATGGGCATTGGCTTTGCAGCCGTATACCTTCGTTATTCAACCAATTCCAGGAACCAGCAATCATATCGCCGACTACCTTAGTCGAGCCTAGGGGAAGATTTCAGGAGCTTATACATCAGAGGACAGGAACATTGACAGGATCTGGGTGAATGAGTCGACTTTAAAATATTGACATTATAAATATGATATGAAGAATGGTTGATAGGTTGAGTGGTTTTTTGATTCTGTATTAAGTATTGTGATTAGTTAGCTATTCATGATGTGACACATATATGCATATTTCAGACCATACGGATCCCCATATTTTCCCCTGATTTCGGTATTTTATATACTAGGGGAACTGCTAGGTCAGTTTTTTTAGTATAGGTATTGCTCACGCTCACTCGTTGACAGTCATCTTGATGCGATTTGAAATTAATTGCATTAATTTTTTTGGGGTGGGGGATGATGTCACGAGTGGAGTGAGTGCAATTAAGGGGATTGCGACAGAGCGGGTGTAGAGTAAGAAAGGCTCACAGTAGACAGCAAGTTAAGCGTGCTGTTGTGAGTAGTAGTGGGGGAGGGGTCTGAAGGAGGCGAAAGCGCGGTATTACTATCACTGCAAGTTAGAAGGTCCTAGGGATCGGACCTGTGAATAAAAGCCCATCGGGCGGACATAAAGGGGAAGCAGTCGAGAAGACTAGTGAGAGTCTTTCCAGTTATGACTGGTATGTAGAACGTTGATTGATTATTATGATTGATGTATTATATTATATTCGTCTATTACCATGATGTAAATAAGTATATGTGAGGAATGTGGAAGTCCTTGATATTGGATATAGCAATGTGCGCCACGAGCGATAGATGAAAGTGAGTTCATGGATTTGTAGCGCGAGTGAGTAGTGTGTACTCCGATGGAAGTGTGTTACCGTAAGATGTGTGGTGAGTGAAAGGTGAACTAGTGTGTGTACGTTTCATGGGTTGTAAGGAGAGGTGGAGTGAATAGAAATGGTAGGATATTATACCAATGTAATGTTATTCTTGTAGGTGTCGGGGACGGGCCGCAGAGCCACCTCGATGAGCACAGGGGATAGGCCAGCATAGGGCCGGAGGCCACACATAGGCCAGAAGTGAGGCTGTCAGTGCAGGACAGTAGAGGCACATAAAGTCGTGGCAGTCAGGCCACGGGCAGGGACGTAGATATGAGAGTGAATGAGATACTATGTTGTTGCCATGTTGATAGGCTAGTGAACTGATACTATGTTGTTGCCATGTTGATGGCTATGGAAATAATAATGTGTTATTGCCCTGCGGAGGTGCTAGGGGAGTGCTAAGGTGTATGACAATAGGAAGGTGATATTGAGAGACTGCGGTGCCAGTGAATCATTAATGTACTATTAAGACCCTGAGGGGAGAGGCTGAGGCCGAAGTGCCTTTAGGAGTAACTACCGGATTGTGGATCCGGGGGAGCGTGTGTGTGAGAATAAGGCCGTTGTACGGCAGTCATTTCAATAATATAATATATGTAATTGCGCTATTATATGTATAATTATGTTTAATAAATGTGTGAGTCTGATGGGTTGTTTTGTTAAGTGTTAAACTTGTTTGTTCGTGATTGTCGTCCTGTCATAAACTATTACATTTCCCAGTCTGGGATTTGTGACATGTTGCTTCTGTAAAGTGCATAGAGCATTTTAAATGGATATGCGCTATATAAATGTCATTATTTATTATTATTATTTCAGGGCAAAGTCCTTAATGTACTAAGAGCATCTGAACCCAGTGAGACATATCTGCCCATGAATACCATAAAGCCCAATGGGTCTTACATGCCATACCAGACCTGTCCCAGCTCCCTACTATCACGCATAATTATGTTCCATTTCTTATCTCTGCAATCAATTGAGCTGTTGGCCTGTTGTTGTTTTTTTTCTTGTTCCTTTGCGTACTTAGTAGCCAATTTTGCCTGTGTTTAAAGAGTTTCAGAATTTTTAGACAAACTGAACTATACGCGGGCATTATAGAGTTAATGAAATCTCGTACCATTGATGGACAAAGGAGTTCTCATACAAGATGTTAGAACTGGCGTTCTTTTGACTGAGATTCAGAAGATTATCATTAATCTGTTATTTTATGATTCAGGAAAGGTTAATTAAACACTTTGCATTACATAGATGAGATTCTCCACTTAGATTCAAACAGACGTAGGCTAAATAATCCTAACCTTCTGACAGGTATTTGCCTTAAATCTAAAAAATTAGAGTCAGATATGCTTGTATGTTTTAAAGTATTCAAAATCATGTTAGAATTTCTGCAATGTCCTTTCAGCAAAGAGCAGGAATGATGAGAAAGATGAGACGAGTTTAAATGTTGCTGCAGTCGTCCTGGGTAGCATCCTCGCTGCTGTTGTTGTCTCGGCGACGATAATTATAGTAGTGCTCATCAAGAAAATTAAAGGTTGGACGATTTAAGGAATTCCAGTTTTAGAGGTTTCACACTTAATGGCAGTTAACTAATTTTTCATTGTAATGGCTTGAGTGAAGACACACACATTATAAAAAAACAAAAAAAAACAAAACAACGAGAAAGTATTATAAATAAATGCGAATTCTCTCGTTGTCAGTACAAATCGATCGTAAAACATTGTGAATGTTGTGGATAAAGAGCATTAATACTCCTCTGGTAAAAAATCTCATGTTGAGAAAAAGGAAGTGGCTATTTTCACGACATGTCGTGGAAATGGCCTTGGTGAAGTTTTTCACGACGTTTCACGACTTAATACAGCTACCCCAGCCCCTTTTCGCCTGATTAGTCAATCTGACTACCGCCCAATTGATACAAACTGACTAGACCCTCACGCCCCCCAGGTTCCGACCTCCCGCTCAGTGGGGGCCGCCATTTTGAGTCAGAAAACGGTAAGCTCTGATTGGATGAAAAACGTGTCGTGAAAAAATCTCTCCACGCTTTTTCCACGATATGTCGTGTGCCTAGACACTTCGTGAGAAAAATGGATAACATAATAGATGTTGGTGAAAGATGTGCGCGAGTATGTGTACTTGCCCAGTATGATGGTTGTGTACTTTCATGAAATACAACAAGAACAACAAGGTTCTACTTAACAGAATTTCACATCTTAAATGACATGTTGTTTTTTTTTCAGGATCATGGGCCGGAAAGGCAGAACTTGCCAGTGACAAAAATGCGGGGAGGTAATTTTTATTTTTTTGCCCAAAAAGACATGGCAAGTACAAGTGCCACTGGGTATCTTTGTAGAAAGGCAAATAGGTATTGTTGTCAGCAATCTCTATCTGGCACTCTGGTTGAAGAATTTGTTCATACAAACTAATGCATTAGGTTGAGGAACTGAATAGTCCCTAACTTGGACTAGTACACTCACAGTGACACTTCTCTCTATAATCCCATCTCTGTAGAGGTCACCTAAAAAAAAAAAATCAATTCATTTGTCACGGTATGTGCTGTGCTGACACATTATGGTGACGTTAGTGCCCAAAAGTTTTAGCTCCAACATGTTTCCACTTCGTATCTTAAAATTATACTTTTTGTAGTTGAGCACCCCATGAGCTGATCTGTCTTCTGAATGAAAATTCTCTCGTTCTCCTAGAGGGCTTTAAAGTTAACAAACCACGTACATTTCTAGGGCTCACATAAATTTCGTGTAACCGTCGCGAGTATTGGAAAAAAGGGATACAAATTTGGGAAATGAAGGAATCAATGGAATTGGAGCTGTTCTAGTACTATGGGGACAAGGTGGTCTAGAGGCAAGGTGCTCGCCTCTCATGCCAAGGGTCCCGGGTAAAACCCGTCCGGTGCAGGCATGTTGGAAGTTTGGGATTTTTCTCATATTTTCGTGTCCCTGATCCTATTGGGGGGGGGGGGGCGGTAGGATCGAGTACCTAGTCTTCTCGGATAAGGATGAAAAATTTCGGAGGGCCCGTGTGCACGTCGCGCACATTAAGGATACCTTGGCAGTTGGAAATCGTAAAGAGCAGGCCGAACAGGCCGCTGCCCTGGCAAAATTAAATAAATTCATCCCTACCATTCCCCCCATCCCTCATTCCCCCCCCCCAAAAAAAAAACACAAAAAAACGCCGACCCGACCGGCGCTGCACTGTGGCGACGATGCAGTTGGCCCTTTTGCAAACCGTGGACGGCATCAGGTATCATTGCCGGCATCTCAAAGGTCGCCAGGTCAGCGGAGCTTTTCCCGGTATAAGTCTCAGCCAATAAGAACTATTCGTTTAATGTGGTATCGTTCAGCGCGATTCTATCATTATTTGTACTTGAATTTTATATAATCTGTTTACCGGATGTTGCTTTTGTCTTCGCATGTTACATGACTTGTGTCATACTTCATCTAGAAATCTAGTTAGACAGAATATTTTTTGTGATATTGTAATTCTTTGTGTATTATGTGAGATGGCAGAACGGCAGAGAAATTTGGACACATTATTATCTGACATTGACATAGACACCGCAATAATCGCGGTTGGGGAGAAAGTGTATGACAAACAATCAGAATCAGCAGGTTCAATACGACAATAGATGCAGATGTCAAGAACAGATTGCAAGACTTGCTATTGCCAGAAGATTTTGAAAATAATATCTTGCATGTGCTTGAAGATAAGAAGGTACTTCAGGCCACTGTTGGACACCTTACTGTTTCGAATTTGAAGATCTGGCTCCAAGATTTTGAAGCCATTCACTGCATGACCTTGCGAGTAAAAGCAATCAAGAAAGCTACAAGGGGGTATGTACTTCAACATTATTACAGGTAAGCTAATCCTGATCTGTAATTTACTAATTTAATACTATCAAGTTTTAGTGAAGGAGGTCGTACATAAGTTCCAAAACATTAGATCTAGATGTAAATCTAGTAAGTCTAGATAGATCTATAAGAAGAAGACACCTCAATCTAAATTTTAGAACTATCTCAGTATCTGAGTAGATGACTAAAACTAGAAGTCATCATAAAGGCCACGCTTATTCGCAGACGTCTGCGGATAAGAAAATTCGCAGATGGATTTTTGTGATTTTATTTAGAAAGAGCTCCTTTACATCATAATTCTGGCTTGTTTCATTGAATAATTAGGCTCTTCTCTTGGTAAGATGGCTCGATTCGGAGTAGCTAACGCATCCAGTGTTGCTTACGGTAATGATGCACGAGGTTGCCTTTTTTTGGCGATACTTATCGGTTATATTGTGTCCTCGGTAGCAGAGAGTTTGCTTAGTAATAATAGTAACGCTTTTACTCAGGTTCCCTGGTGTCATGCTTTAGAAGTAAACTTGCCTGCTGTGTTGGTAAAGGGGGTTTGAATCTCCTGTAGAGCTGACTTTTTTTTTTGTCCATACTTTTTTTCTACTTTTCGCCCTCTGATCATTGTGTGACAAGGATTTTTTAGTCAGGTGTGAGGTCACAGAGAAAGTCAGACTGAGCAGATAAAAATGAACTATACTTTCATGCAAACAAAAAGTAATACATGTAAAACAAAACATGACAAATAGCTGAAGCAGAAGACCGCCAAAGTATATTTTCACTCAGTAAATACAGGATAGATCTGTCACGACAGAGAGAGAGGAAATGTTCAGTTTGCACTGACAAAAAGAGATCATTTATGTACAAAATTTGATTTACATTTTTTATTTCTAATTAGCAACTGTCCCATTCAATGAAAAGGAATTTATAACTAAAATGAACAGGAATAAATAAAAGTTCAAATAATCTGGAGTACACTAGTACACTACAAGTGCCAGTAGTTGACTAGTAGTAATGATCAGTTTCTCCTTGACATCAATATTGTAAAATCATTAGGAAACAAAATGATTCCTTAATGAGCAGAACTAGGTTTTGAAAAAAAAAAAGATTCGGCGTGGGATTGAACCCAAGACAGATGGAAACCATAGTCTGTGACTGATAACCGCAGATGCACCACGGCAGCACATCTTAGGCTGAAGGAACTTTTCCATAGTAGATGCCACGGAACCTAGAAACCCCCATCTGCGAATAAGATGGGGATCTTATTTGCAGACGTCTGCGAATAAGCACTTTATCATAAAAACAGGGAGGATTCCCATCAGATGAAATCTCAAGTTGATGGGTACACAGACAGGCCTAAGGGTTAAGAGCGGGTTCGATAAGTTTTGGGATCGGGGATAGAATTAGTGTCTTTTTTTTTTCTTCTTTTTCTGGTTTGATCATTTTAATTTAATACAGATGTTGAAATTGGACTGCAAGGGATTCACTTGTTTATTTAAAAGGGAGTGTTTATACGCCGATAATTGGGTTTGTGATGTTTATTTTGGAAAAAATTCTTCACTTTTATACAGGATCCGCAATAAAGTATTGGTTACCATCTTCGTTTGTCAATCGGGTGACCGTGGTTCAGTTCTCAGACGTTTTTTTTTTTTTTTTTGTTTGTTTCTTTAAAAAAAAGTCGTTTTTTTTGGAAAATAAAAGTCTTATTAATTAGGAATCAAATCAATTTGTTTCTTTTTGTTTTTTAATCCAACAACAACAGTATGGAATAAATCCATTCATTTTTTTCTTGTATTTAGTCAACACCAGTACTGGAGGATAAACTTGGGCCTATATTGTTGGTGGGTAAACCTGGGCAGTATCCAACGATAATGCTGGCGGATAATGGTAGCCTATTTATAACTATTTAATATAATAAATGTCTGTCATTCTCACTCACCGAGGTACATACCAAGTATGATTAATTAAAGACTACGCTTGTGGTTATTCGCAGATCTATGGATTTTTGGTTTTGTGATTTTTATTTAGGAAAAGCTTTAGACCACAATTCTGGCTTGTTTTGTTGAATAATTATTAGGCTCTTCACTCGGTAAGATAGCTCGATTGGGAGTAATGTACAATGTTCTTGCAGTTATGATGCACCAGGTTGTCTTTGTTTTTACCGATACTTATTGGTTATCGTGTCCTCATTAGCATTAGAGAGACCCTCTATAGTAACATTTTTACCCAGGTTCCCCAGAGGCATGCTGATAAGTAAAGTCATGTGCCAAATCGATAGGGGGGGGGGGGGGGAGTTTCGAATTCCATAAGAGCTGATTTTTTTTTTTTTTGCACTTCTTTTTTTTTTCTGCTTATTTCCCAATGATCATCAATGCTTTGCTCCATAGTACATGTACAGTGTGTATAAAATTTTGTGAAAAGAATTTATTTTTTTTATTACCTGTATAATTTTAATCTATGACATTAGACAGGTTTGTCAGGTGTGAAATCACAGAGAAAGTCAGACAGAGTAAATAAAAATTAACTAAACTTCCATGCAAACAAAAAAGTAATAAACAAAACTTGATGAAAAGCTGAAGCAGAAGACCCCCAAAATATATTTCCAGTAACACCGGATAGACCTAAGTTACCGTAGAGAGATGAAAGTTTCATTCCTTCACGCTATTTAGAAGAAATCATTTACATCATGTGTTAAATTTGATTTACATTTCTATTTCTAATTATCAACTGTCCCGTTCAATGAACAGGAATAAATAAAAGAAGAAAATCTGGAGCACACTAAGCAGTGATCAGTTTCCCCATCACATCGATGTTGCAAAATCCTTAGAAAAAAAAATCTGATTCCTAACAATGAGTGGTACTAGCTTAAAAAAAAAAAAAAAAAAAAAAAAGAGCTCCGGCATGGGATCAAACCCTTAGATGCTAGTCAGTGCGCTACCGGGGACCTGATTTAAAAGTGATAGTATAGCACTTGACAGACACAACAGGCAGATACACAACCAACTCAAAACCGTCCAGCTCAGTGTAAAACTCGAGAGTCGTTTATTTCTGTTTATTACCCGAAGTCCTTCTTGGGTTGCCTCCGTTCAACACCTCTGCGCACCCCTGCGCACCACACACCTCCCCCTAGCACAGACATCTCACAGAGTTATTGGTAGCGCCTTCCTGAACGGGAAGTGAGCTGTCTGTGGTCAAATACAGTTGTGGGTGGATCATTATTGTTTCTAGTTCTTTTGTTAAGTTGTGGCTCTTGTGAGACAGGAGGACGACCTCTGTGCACCGGCTGCTGAAGTTGTACCGGTTCTGATGAGTCCACTCGTGCAGGCTTAAGGCGGTCTAGTGAGATGCGTTCGGCACGACCACCTCTGTCTATGAGAAATGTTTTATCTCCAGGAGTTAGCACCTTATAAGGACCGGTGTAAGGCCTTTGTAATGGACTTTTCACTGTATCTGTGCGTATGTAGACATATTTGGATGATAACAAGAGCGGTGGTAAGTGCGTAGATGGGTTACTATGGTGGATGGCTGGCCTAGGTACACGTAGACCGTTTTTGTCTCGGAGAACTGTTAAAAAATCTGATGCAGACCAAGACTGAGTCTGCGACGGAATTAATTCACCGGGGATAGTCAACGGTTCCCCATAGACAAGTTCTGCCGAAGAAGTTCCCAGGTCCTCCTTTGGAGTTGTTCTGAGTCCGAGGAGTACCCAAGGTATCTCTTCTGCCCAATTGTTCCCTGTTAGTCGTGCCTTCAAAGCCGATTTGAGTGTGCGATGAAACCTTTCCACCATCCCATTGGCTTGGGGGTGAAATGATGTTGTCCGATGGAGTCTGACTCCTAGGCGTCTCGCAATTTCAGCCCACAAGGAAGATGTGAATTGTGAACCACGATCCGACGATATGTCCGCGGGAACCCCGAAGCGAGAGATCCAGCCTCCAAGGAGAGCCCGAACACATTCTGGTGCTGTAATGTTTGTCATAGGAATTGCCTCTGGCCATCGTGTATTACGGTCAATGATGGTTAGGAGGTAACGGTAACCACATGACTGGGGTAATGGACCAACAATATCGATGTTGATATGGGAAAATCTTTTGTCAGGTGCAGTATATGTCTGAAGGGGCGCCTTGGTATGTTTCTGAATTTTTGATGCCTGGCAATTGTGACACTCATTTACCCAATCGCTAATTTGGCGGCCGAGGCCCTGCCACACGTATTTCTCTGCAATGAGTTTAACAGTAGCCTTAACTCCTGGGTGAGCAATGTTATGGACAGCCTCGAACACCGGGCGTCGATAATCTGGAGGAACGATAGGGCGGGCTCTACCAGTTGAAATGTCGCAGAGAAGCTCTGGTCCTTCATCAGTCAGCTTTGTCGTAGCAATTTTCATGTTTGTGATGGCAGTTTTGTACGCTTGTATGTCTGGACTCAAAATTTGCGCCTTGGCCATAGCTGTAAAGTCAATGCCTAACGAGACCGCGTTTGTGGAAGTGGAAGCGCGAGAAAGGCCATCGGCAACCACATTCTTCTTTCCCGAGATGTGCTTAATATTGGTGGTAAATTCTGAGATAGCAGTCAGTTGCCTTTGCTGACGAGCTGACCATAGTTCAGATGTTTTCGACATTGCGTGGACTAGAGGTTTGTGGTCTGTGTAGATGGTGAACTGCCTCCCTTCAAGCATATAACGAAAATGGCGTATTGCCAAATGGGCGCCCAGAAGCTCTCTGTCAAAAGTACTGTGCTTGATCTCCGGACTACGTAGCTGGCGACAAAAAAAGGCAAGTGGCTCCCAGCGACCATGGTTGTACTGCTCAAGGACTGCGCCGACGGCCACATCAGATGCGTCACATGTCAAAGCTAATGGACAATCTGTACATGGATGTACCAGCATGGTTGTATCTGCCAATGCTTGTTTACCGGCAAGGAAGGATTGTTTCATTTCCTGGGACCAAATGAGATCTTGGCGTGGTTTGGATATTTTCAGAGCTTGATAAAGGGGACGCAACATCAAAGCTATGTTTGGAATGAAACGGTGATAAAAGTTTATTATCCCAAGGTACTCCTGGAGTGCCTTTACAGTTCTTGGTTGTGGTAACTTCTTTACTGCCTCAATACGAGACGACATTGGTGCTGAGCCTGACGCAGACACTCGATGTCCCAAAAAATCAAGCGATGCCACTCCAAAGAGACATTTTTCAAGCTTGATTACCAGTCCGTGGTGTTTTAGTCGCCCGAAAACTGCATTGAGGTCCTCTACGTGAGACTTGGCTGAGGAGCTAGCCACTAAAATATCATCAAGGTAGACAAATGCGCTGTCTAAATCTTGGAGCACAGAGTCCATGAGCCGTTGAAGCGTCTGCGCTGCATTTTTAAGGCCAAATGGCATACGTAAAAATTCCCATAACCCAAAAGGCGTGATAACAGCTGTTTTAGGTATATCTTCGGGAGTTACAGGAATTTGATGATATCCCCTCACAAGGTCAATCTTGGAGAAATATTTTTTTCCAGCCAGGCGAGCCGAAAAGTCTTGAATATGGGGTATCGGATAGCGATCAGGAACTGTGGCATCATTCAGTCTGCGGTAGTCGCCGCAAGGACGTGAGTCTCCGTTACTTTTAGGTACCATGTGTAGTGGGGATGCCCAGGGGCTGTTGGATTTCTGTACAATACCCATCTTTTCCATTTCCAAAAATTCCTTCTTTGCAGAGGCCAGCTTGTCTGGTGCTAGACGACGTGCACGAGCGAAGACTGGCCTGTCTTTAGTTGGGATAAAATGTTTTACCCCGTGCTTGACTTCAGCAGTGGAGAAGGTTGGCTGTAACAGTTCCGGATAGTCACTGAGAATTTTACGGAACTTATTGCTCGTGGGTTCTATGAGAGCAAGATCCGAGTTATCTAAAACTGAACTGACAGTGCAGTGAATGTGAGCAAAAGATTCTGCTTCTATTAAGCGGCGTCCTCGAATGTCGACCAACAGGTTGTGCTGACGGAGAAAATCAGCCCCTAAGAGAGGTCGTTTGACATTAACTGATATAAGACGTGCTTTGAAAATCCGGTTGCCAAAATGCAAAGGTAAGATTCGTGAACCATAGGTCGCTATGGAGGTTCCGTTGGCGGCTTGCAAAGGTGTTCTTGTAGCACCTGACGTTCTTTCTGCCCATGTTGCCGGTATTACAGAGACTTGTGCGCCTGTATCCACCAAGAAGCGTCTTTTAGACTGTGCGTCCGTCACAAATAGTTGAGTTACCTTTGTCTCTAGGTTTTGTTTAGTACATGGTGTAGTGGGCGAACATGGCGGACCAGCAAGTAAAGTTTCTACCGCTGGCCCGCTCTCCCGTTTCCCTGGTTCTTTTTAGTCTTGAGGTTGCTGAAATATTTACATGGGCTGGAACATCGCCTGGCATTTGAACCAAACTTTCGATGAAACCAACAAATCTTGTCAATCTCAGACAAACCTGCATCATGTGCTACGGTTGGTGTTGGTTTAGGTGGTTGAACCGCAGTGCAGATTGTCGCGTTTGTTGTCAGAGAGTTAAATAGGTTATCAGCCTCTTTCGCCAGTGCTCGGTAGTCAGTGATATTGGGGGAATTAGCAAGTGGAGCACGAATAGATTCAGGTAACAGTCTGAGAAACAGGTGGCGGAAAAGGAAGCATGGCTTGTGGTCTCCCAAAAGAGCTAGCATTCTGTCCATTATTTCTGACGGTTTGCTGTCACCTAGTACTTTAATGTTTAGCAAAGTGTCTGCTTTCTCTGCTTCTGATAACCCGTAAGCATCCGTAAGGAACGATTTAAGTGTGTCGTACTTACAGGTTGGAGGAGGTGAGGATATGATTGATAGAGATCTTGAAGCTGTGTTAGCGTCGAGTGCTGCTACTATATAGTAGTACTTCGTTTCGTCTGTTGTGATTCCACGCAGCACGAACTGAGCCTCAGTTTGAGCGAACCACGCTGAAGGACAAGTGGACCAAAACGTTGGTAATTTAAGTGCTACTGTTTCTATTGACATCGTGGACGAATCGTCGTTGAAAGATTAAGAATAGGAATATTCTGTCTAGATCTAAAGATCACGTCGGGGTCACCACTATAGCACTTGACAGACACAACAGGCAGATACACAACCAACTCAAAACCGTCCAGCTCAGTGTAAAACTCGAGAGTCGTTTATTTCTGTTTATTACCCGAAGTCCTTCTTGGGTTGCCTCCGTTCAACACCTCTGCGCACCCCTGCGCACCACAATAGGCAGGAGGAACTCTTCCTTAGTAGACGCCACAAAACCAAGAAACTCACATCTTCGAATAAGACCAGGATCTATAGATGGAAGAAGTTGCAAATGTGGAATCCATACTTATTGTCAAATAAAATTTTTTATAATTTAACATCATTTGCTGATTGTTTGCTCGGCGGACTGACATTAAAAAATGGGATTCTAAATGTGCATAAAATATTTCCGTAATTAAAATAATAGCGTACTATTACTTACTGTGTATTTGCAAGAAAGAATGTATTGAATAAACTGTATCATACCGTAAAAATGGAACATACGCTCCTGATATTTCATTCAAAAATTACTTAAATTTTTTAAGAGAAACTGAAATGATCCTGAATCGGTATTGCTTGCAGTCATCTTTTTATAATCTTAGACACCTTCCACTGAAGTGGTTGTCGTTTACACTGTGGAAATATCATAAAATTAAGTTCCACCTTCAGTAGTATGGATCGTGTGTTGCTTGAAATATATGCTTAAAATTTCATTTGATAAGATTTGGCCCATTGGTTGACATTTCAATTCAAATGGAAGTCCTGTCATAAAATTTTAGAACTTCCAAGGAATACCTCAGGGGTCCTCTAACATAAGTTAGAACATTAGCTCTTATTTTTCTACTGCCCAAATGTCACAAAATTGCACACCTTTAATGATTCATTCTTACTCTTCGATCTGCTTTTGAAATGTTTTCAAGAGATTTTCATTTTTGTCCATTGAAAATTGTATTTTATACAAATTTTGAAAAATTAACATGAAAGGATTATGTGCTTTTCTGGAGGAAAAAAAATGTAACAAAAAAAAAAGTAATTCAAATTTGTAGAATTCCTTTTTAAACAAAAGCTAGAAATAAGGAACAAACAAGTCTACCCAGTTGCATCAAGATATCCAGAACTTTCTGGGAAATGTATTTTTTGTGAATTGTTTTCAACCATTGAGAAAACGGCCATTATGGTCAGAACACATCATTATCTGCCTTGATGTATCATTTATAAAATTGATTTTGACGGTCCATGGATATTTTTAACTGAAACTTTCAGACATGAATATATGGTAACTTAGACAGAGATACCAACCACCTGAAATCAATATTTTTTGTTGAAAGTTTGATTTTCATTGACCCGCAGTCCTTTAACCACAAGAGTTAAAATAGCAAAATTATGTGCCTGAAATTTGACCCTAAGTGAATGATTTTCGTGGAAATACCGATATGAATTTTTAAAAAATAGAATTTGAAAAAATGCATTGCCAGTATTATTTTACCCGGAGAGGCCCATCTAGATTCTTTCAAACAGTTCGTATCCACATTGCCAAAATTTCAAAGTAAAATCGATTATTAACTTGGTGATAGACCTAATACTAATAGTAATACAAGTTGGCCATTTGTTTTACTAATTCAAAACAGTGGTCAGTGACTTCATTTTTCCATGTTCTGACATTTTGCAAGAAGAGGTGTATGTACCATCCTAGGTGCAACTAGTCTTCCCCTTTTTCCTAGCTTCTCTAAAATAAAAACTGTTTCATGTTTGGTGTCCTAATTGGTATTATTTTTCATTTCTTTTTGTCAGATGTCAGCACAACACGGGACTGTGGAGTCCAAGCAAGGACCCTCAGCAGAAACTGGCATTAAATCCAGCGGCAAGGGTAAAAAATACCAATTGCCCCTTTTCACTGACTGTGAAAATAGACATGCAATCACTCCACCAGGAATCTGCAATTTTGGTTCTGTCTCCGAAGAGAGTCGACTTGCTCTGGAGAAACTTTATAAAGAAGGCCACACTCCCGCCTCAGCACGCGAAGTGTTTGTGACCAGTTTACGGGAGAAATGTGTAAATGAGCTGGATTTTCATCTACAGAAAGCTGACCGATCTGTGATGCCCAGGAGGAGAGACTTCAAGTATTTTTACACCCAGTTCACCAAAACTGAATATGGTGGCTTAGACGAAAATATGTATATCAAGCTGGTAGACCAGCTGGAGGAGCTGAACAAGCAACCAGTCACCAGTGTGAGGTACCAACTGTTTGGTGGGCCTCAGTGTCCCCTAATAATTTCCATGGTAACACCGCTTATGCAGCGCACTGCATTGCATATCCCACAGAACCATGAATTGATGTTTGTGGACGCAACATCAAACACTGAAGAACATAACCTAAAGTTATTTCTTTTGTGCACTCACAGCATAGCTGGTGCGCTTCCTTTGGGAATTATAATCACCAGCGACGAAAAGGAAGTAACCATGAAAAAGGGTTTCACCATGTTAAAGGACTGCCTGCCGGAAGCAGCTTTTTTTGGCAGAGGCAGAGAATATTGTTTTCCCAAAGAGTTAGTGCAGATACATCATTTTAAACACATGTAACATAAGGTCTTCTATTCACTGTGACAGATCTATTCTACTCTAATGCTTTGACCCAAATTGCTGAAACTACATTTTTGTTTTCTTTTTTGTAAAAGTAAAACAAATCACAAGAAAAGTGTGCAAATGTGCAGGATAAGAATGTGTTTTGACGATGAAAATGAAAGTTAGTCCATCATGTCATGTTTTCACCCGTCGAATTTCTAGAAACAAACTAAGTCCTTAGGCCTTATTCAGGGTTCATAGTCATACAAAATCTTGGCATCTTATTTTAAGGACTTTTCAAATATAGTTCAGTTCCCTTGATTGATGCTCTAGTAAAGGTGCCCTGTATCTATCCATTAATTTTATATTAAAGCTGTTCAGTCCTCCTTATAGCTCCTTCAATTTCAAAAGTTCCTTACAGTTTAGGCCTATAATCAAGTTCATCAACTCTATAACTGCCCTTCAAAAGTTTCTCATCAAGTGCGCTACAGTTCAGAGTGTGACTAACCTCTGTTTCACTTTTTCAAAACGGCCTGCAGAAAAACATACTTTCAACGATCTAAGTTTTAAGATAAGACAATCCAGATCTAGATGTAGATCATTCTAGATCTGCCACACCAAAATCATATTGAATTAAAAAAATTTCGCTTGAAACATAAATTTTTAGGGCTTTGACATAATTTTCAGAATTTAAGGACTTTTTGAGTACTTATTTTTTCATTTATGAAAATTAGGGACTTGCGTGAACCCTGTTATTTGACCAATGTATAATTCAATGTTTGACTCATGACTGACTCTTTTTCATGCTCATTCATTGTACACAGGTCGAACTGGACATCATTGTCAAATGATGTCTCCCTCCCATGAAGAAAGTAAAAAAAACAAAAAAAACAAGACTGGCCATTTTCACATAAATGGACTGGATTTACATGGGCTAAGCCCACCAGAGTGTCTTACATGTATTTTAAAATTTATCTTGTTTTATTTCATTGAGTGTTTTTTGCTTAATAAATGTGTATTGTAGAGCTTTGTGGGATGCAATGCTCTGAAAATGAAATATTAGCCCCTATCTGAATTTTTTTCTGGAAGTACGGTAGATAGACACGTTGAAAACAAAACTGCTGATTGTAAGTAAGCCTTTGCGTTTTATTGTATCGTTTCTGTATTATTTCTTATGCGAGACTTTGCTGCATTTTTTCACAAATTTTTCTTTTGGCCACATTTTGTCTTTGCTTCAAGCCTTGCTGTGACCCCACAGATTTTCTGTGGTTTGTACTGTATAATATTACATTATTATGCTTTTTTTTTAATAAAGTGCATGTAGGGCAAAATGTTTTATTCTTTCTTTGTTCTAGTCTCTACCGGATTTGGATTTATTACTATTATTATTATTATTTTTAAACAAATATTTTCACTGTGTGGAAGATGACTTTTTCTGGTTTTCAATTTGTTGGAGGATACAATAATGAGTATGTAACATATTATTTTTAGTTAAACCTAGCAAATTTGTAAAGAACAAGCATGACACAGTACAGAGGTCTTAAAACTCCGACTGAAACCACTGATTTGTAGAGCTAGTTCAGGAAGAATTTATAAATTTGCAATTTATGATTAATCCTTGATAACTGCAAAAACTCACTATTTACACATTGCCAGAATTTTTACTTCACAACAGGCAGTAAATGCAGCATTGTAAGAATTGATGGAGGCAAGCAAAAAATTAATTTGTCTTTTGGTCCATTAATGTGATGAACTAAGACCACGTTTTTTTTTGCCGTATAATTGGGGTATGAAATGCTATAAATTTACTGTATACGTTTAAATACGAAATTAGATCGGATAACAGTCAGAACACAACAAGACAGGGTGAGACTGAAAAAAAAAAAAAAACACTCAGAAAAATACTAACAGTAACACTGAGAAAATGATAGGCCTTTGAACAATTTAATGATTAACTACAATGCTGTGTTTTCTTGTGGCGCGTCAAATTCGATTTATTACTGACATCCATACCACAAATTTCACATTTATTATTTTTTTTTTGTATGGGTATCTGTACGGCGAGTTAAGTCTTTTTTGTCCCCGAAACATTTGCCACAGCAGGGGCACTCAAATTTCTTGGTATGGAATATGGACTATATGGTAATGTCAGTTAAGTGCCTTCTCATCTTTTAAGTGAAGTCCGCAGTCCTTGCATACTGCTTTTCCACAAAGGTGGTGGGTATGCAAATTCTTCTTTGGAAAAGTTCTGCCACATGAGCAAGTATCCAACCATGATGTCTGATTTGTGTCAATTTCCTCTCTTATCTTCTGGGCCTCATCCCTCCAGTGCTGTGGGTGAAACAATTTTTTGACAAAGAATTAATTTGTTCATATTTTGAGCCACTGTGTCACATGCAAGACAATACTGATGTCTCAGTTTTCAGCGGGTTGTGTTTGGGAAAAGGGGGTTGATTTATAGTTTTCTTTATTTTTCATCGCAGCATGTTTACATTTGATATGAATTTAAGAACATTATATCGTCTCTACATCAAACCAACTGGCAAATCAGGATTCCATGAAGTCATGCAAACATTTTTTTTCTCCATCCTAAAGACACACTGGCACACTGCAGCAGCTTACAACACGAATCAGGAATGTTACTGGCAAAGTCAAGAACATAATAATTATTAGATCTTCAGCAGTAAGTACTGACTGGTTAACCTTTAACCTTGATTTTATTAAGTTAACCAGTTCACTATTCAAAATACAGAAGAAGCCGGTGACTGAAAGAGAAAAGAAATCACACAACAATTTGGTCAAACTATACTAAAATTTCAGTTCATTAATGTTCTCACCTTTCTGCGCTCACCAAGCTCTTTCCACATACATGTGAGAAGGTACAGTACTCATGGTGGCAATATTCTTCTCAGGCAACCTTTCTGGTATTTTGGGCTGGAGATGATAAAAAAACATGATACTATAACTAATAAAATTATTCAATTTTTAAACATGTTCTATGGGATTAAAGAATAAACAGACATTATTCACTACAACATGACACATATATTATATATAAACATGTTATCAAAATAGAAGAGTTGGAAGATATGCATCTTTCTACATGTATGTATATTTGGTTGACAAAAATAATACTGGTGATTCAACAGAATGCCATTACCATTATAACAAACGCTTGTCACTGGTCACTGATAGTGATAAATTTCATTCAATATTAAAAACTCAGATCACATCACTAAATCTAGTTGCATATTATTATTATAGGCCCTACATGTATTATGCTGGCTCCAAGCTACTTGGCACTGAAAAGCCCCTATTTAAATTGCAAACTCATGAGATTTTAATACGACTTCACTGTGTCCGAAAATGCTTCAAAAACACATCAAACCACTGATCAAAACAATGCCATACTAGATCTAGTTAAATATGGATAACAATGCTCATTATCTGTAAGCCTAGGCCTACCCTACCCAATCAACATGTGTAGGCCTATTAGGCTATTGGTACTTACAATTTGGAATCACCATCTGAATCCAGCTTTCGATAGGTCTAATTCTAGATCTAATCTTGCATTTTACTTCGCTAACTCGTAAAAAAAATAAAAAAATGCCCATCCTGATCTAATCAATTGGATCTAGATCTAGATCTAGATCTCCAGATCTAGCCTAATCATTATGATTATTATTTTAATTTACACAAAAACTTACCCCAACAGCCTGGTAAAAAAAATTCCATCCTGTTATTCTCTTCAAACTTTTCCTTTTACTTGGTTTTTGTTGTTCGTCTGACGTTGCCATTTTTTCATCAGTAGGCTAATGTGGAGAGTGGAGAATTTCCAAATTCTCATCACATGTGCATTGTTTTCGGAATAACGTAATCGACAGACTACTCAAATTTACAATATCAGTTCGCATGTGGGGCCTACGATTATTCAGTTCTAAATTTAGCCCAGTTTCCTTGTTATCGGTGAAGGTCGTGACGTCACGGAATCCCGCGATGCCGGCAATGATACCTAATGCCGTCCACGGTTTGCAAAAGGGCCAACTGCGGCGACGATGTTCCTGCTCCAGTTATAACTGGGCTGCAATGGCACAAAGGCAAATTTCCCAAATGGGATTAAAGAGTTATACAAATACAAATACAAAATCTGTGCCATGTTTCCATCGGGTATTGCATCTCAAAACCTGCAATTTACTGTTCTATATGATGTTTCCCCCACTGTCCCTCTTTATCTGTCTGTCTGTCTGTCTGTTTGTCTGTCTGCCTGCCTGCCTGCTTGTCTGCCTGTCTGTTTGTCATTCTGTCTGTCTGTCTGTCTGTCTTATACATAAAGTACATAAACTTAAAAGCAAAACCCTTCTCTAAAAATGCAAAATTAAGTACTTGTTAACTATGCGCATCAACAGATACTAATTTTCAATTAATCAGATTATATTTCATTTTTTTCATGTAAGTGAAATTTGAGTTCCAGTAAGGTTTGCATCTTAAAATAGAGAATTCAGATTAAGTAATGGTCTGCACGTTTTTTTGTTTTTTTGTTTTGTAAAATACTTTTGTGTTTCTTTCAGTCACGGCCGTGAATTATCAGTGACCACGCAGAAAGGTTAGTAGCTGTTCATTTTCCCAACGAAAAAGTATTGTGATTACGTTTAGGATGTGTACCGTAAAGGAAAATAAATAATTATATTGGTACATCTGCAGTATAAGTAAGAATGTTTTCACGTTAATATTTACATACTAAATACTGACTGAATAGCACCCATTTTTTGTCGTTATTGTTGTTTTATAAAACACAATCAGATGATATCATTAAGGTGGACCATTGTCTTGTGGGTCGAGTCCACAGGCATAAATAAATATATCATGTAGATAAATAATGGCATGATATACAGATAACAATTTATTGAGGATGAGAACTCTTGTATAAAGAGGATGCCTCAAAGGATGTCCCAACAATTGTGTGAGTTTACTTGTTTAGAAATCAATACTGATTGAGACCAACGTGTGAACTGTGGATTTATACAGAATACCATGGGTGATATGTTAGTAATAACGTGTGCTTCCGGCACGGTCGCCGCTAAATACAAGTGTATATCATTTTGACTAAGGCGAATAGATTTAGCTTGGTTTAGAATCGCCACCATGTGAAATCGTACGTAGAATGCCAACAGTGCTGCGGCAAGTGAACAAATCGCTAAACGGTACAAAAGAAGCAATAAGGAAGCTGGGACGAACTTCCGGTTTAGTCCTGAAATGATCCCGATACTCCCATTAAGTGCATTTTATAAAAGATATACTTAAAAACTAGAATCCGCAAGACGAGAACGAAAAAAAAAAAAAAACCGATTGCGGAAGTAACAAAAATCGGGATACGGAGAAAGCAAATCGGAAAATCGGAATCACGTCCGTCTTTTAAGAAAAGTTGGAGTGGTTCTAAGATAATGGGGCGATGAAACAATCGTCTTTGAAGGCTCATTTATTTAGCAGATACAAAAACCAGGCTGAATTGCCCATTGGGGTGGGGGGGGGGGAGGGGGGAGGGGGGTAAGGTGTGATGGGGGTTGAGTTTGAGTTTCAGTTTAAGTTTGGAGAAAGCAGGTCTACACGATAAGGGCCACGGTGTGCTAGGAAGAAGCCAAGACGATAGACAGAATATAACAGAATGATAGGACAGAAGGAGACCCTACCAGAACAACCCGCCAACCATCCGCTGGGGGGTGGGGGTTTGATGGGGGCGCGGGGGGGGGGGATCGGATGTCCAACTTGGTCACCTGATATTTGACTATAAACGGTCACAGTAGAGCCAGAGATAACGTAACTTCACACGTCATTCCTCAGGAACAGCAGTTAAAACATCGTATATTTTGAGTCATTTTCAAAGAAAAGAATGTTACGGTATGCATGTAAGCACCGTTATTTCTTTAGGGTTTTGTGTGCAACATTGTAATTGTACTTCTTCATCTCTTACCGGGTCAGGTTATGAGAATGTGCTGTTAGACAGCCAGACTGAGGAACTCTCCCAGGTTGAGACAACTCTGTCACTAGATTCTCCTGGAAAGAGCCAAAGTTCTTCTCTACACATCTGGGAGAAAACAGAGAATGAGACGGTTGATGTGCAGCCAGTTGTATATGAAAATACAATTTAGGCAGAGGATTGCGGGAAGAGCTAAAAAAAAAAAAAATCTCATCCAAGTGGAAATCTCATGTCCAGTGTCTATTTCGTTTTGGTGCAAAACTGTATTGTCCCACATAACCTCTTCGTGAAATTCTTATTTATACCGGAACAATCTGTGTTGTAAATTCTTACATACTATGGATTTCTACGCAATGTTCTATACATGTGGTATTTCCACGTATGATTTTTCAATCTTATTTTGATTATGTTCACCATTTTTTTTTTTCATTTTTGTTTTTTCTTTGAAGATCCATAATGAGATGTCAGAATCGATTTCTGTTTGTATTTAGCAATTGCTAGGAGCGCACATAATATCTTCTGAATATTGCTTGATTAGAAAATTAGTTTTGAGTTAATCCCAAATGGTATTATGTCATCTTTTTTGTCATTGCGGCTTTCTTGTTTAATATGTATCGGTATTTGTCATTGTCCGTCTAACCTCAATTCTGCATGTCATTTTGTCTTATCACTCTACTTAATTATTAGCCTGTCAGCCTATCTGAATGATTGATACAATCAGTCATTTCAATATTTCCACACGTCTCAGCTATTCATCAATCTGTTTTCTTTATTTTGTCATGTATAGGACAGTCACGGAACTGAAACATCATAAATCCCGCACCAACCCACAATCTCATTCACTTAAACATCAATGCTTATTCATTCATTATTCTCTCACTCAGTGATCAAAGTACTGACTTATCTCAAATACTGAATCAGAAACTTTCCCACAGCTGCCACTGATGACAAAGGGACGGAAACAATCACATGCTAGCTCAAAGTCACTCAATGAAATTGCGCCAAGTCAAGGGCTTGTCATTCATATCATACAATCTCACGGCTGATCCCAAAGGTGCCAGTTTGTGAATGGCTGTCTAACGCTTGTTTGGTAGATTCATTATTTTCGCAGTGCAAAATCAGGCTGTTTACAACAACAACAACAACAACAACCAAAATTACAAATGGGCGACCAACCAGATGACGATGCCTTGGGTGATGTTCCCTGTGGTGTAGGAGATTCCCATTCTAAATATTACCATACGTTCGGTCATTTCTGTGATCTTTTTGTGAAAGAATGAACATGACAACATGATTGTAACATTTTTTTTTTCTTGCTTTGATAACTTTGAAAAACCTTGAAAAAAAAAAAACCCATCTCCCCCCCCCCCCCCCCACAAAAAAAAAAATGTCACCCAGTGACAGAATTATAACGCTTTAGTTTATTTTGCCCATGTCATTTAGCCCCAAAACATCAGAAGAACAGATTGTTTTTTTATATTAAATGTGAATAATTATGTCGAAGTTCATCTTTACTGGTATTTTGACACTCCTCAAATCATAAATAATAATGTTCTTGCCTTAGCAAAGGTTTGCAAAATTAAAGAACATTATTTTAAGCTCTCTTGCTTTATTGTCCTTAACATAATATATTAATACATAATAAGAATATATTTTAAAAAATCGTTTTGGGACAATATCGCAGAAAGGGATTGCCTTCTTTATAATATTATTGGTACAGAGTTTTCAGCCTCAGTGTTTTGTGTTTGGTAATACAATTGAGAACCAATTTTGCTTTAATCAGTGAATCAAACCATTTTATTTTCTCCGAATCTGTGGAAAAAAGTGAAATATCGCTGTAATTTACTATTTGATTTTCAATTTGTAATATGAGAAGCATAAAAGGCAATGTATCTATGCCGGTGATAATTAAAATTGCGTCACTTCGTACGGACAGGCACAACTCAATGAACTAATTGAAATAAAACACTCATATTTTCAAATTCCATATGGGAATGTGGCTGAAATTTAGACACATAACATGTACAAAGTCACGAAAATATCCCCCCCCCCCCCACCCCCGCAAAAAAAAAGTCCCTGCGACTACCAGTTTCTTCCGTTTTTAAACAGCTAGTGTGAGCGATTCACATTTACTGACAGTTCTTGCGCCAACCACATGGTTGCCTTGGTCAAACGGTGAATAGTATGATGTTGCTTGGGCCGCGCCGACTCTTGGCCATCCCTGCAAAACTCTGTCTGACAACCCCCCTTATTTTATATAATGTGACAACATCGGATTACAAAGTTCATGAGCTACAGTTGTCACCATTTCTACACAACCTCCTGGGCCATCAATGTGGTTTCAGGTAAGTAGGATGTCTAGGGAGATGTGGATACATTTATTGTCTGAAAGTTAGATGGAGCACATCCAATGTCTCGAGGCTTTTTTTTTTTTTTTCAAATATTCCGATATATCGAAACACGAAAATATTCATGACCTGCTGGCATTGGGTTATTGGGGTCCGATAACAAAACTAACACTCATCGGTATGAAGGTGTAGCCATCATCAGTATTGGATGTGACACCTACAAGTGTCCATAACGCCTTGGCATCGGCGCTGCGTGCTGTTGCAGTATGTCTGGAAAAATCTTTGGGGTACGGCATTCCATTCTGCAATGACTGCATGCTCCATTGTTGACAACATACTAGCAGGCCCTTCGCTTAAGTCCGTCCCATGTAATCTTGTGTGCTTGTGTGGGTGCATGTGTTTGCGTCAAAAAGACAAAATGACATTAGAACAGACAGTAAAGGACCTTGTTGTAGATGGCAAGAGATCAGAGGCAGATAAGAAAGGAGAAACACAGAGAGATGGGGGGGGGGGATTATCACACGGTCCTTATGCATGTTGAGCTACTTAACATTTTGACGATATTCACTTGAAACAGTTAGTCTGGACGTAAGTTCAAAGATGTACTATTTGTCTTGAAAAAACTTATAAATATGCTCTGATTGGCTGAATATCGTATTGTAAGTGAGGACTTTGCCATACAAGCCATGTTCAAGCTGCAGTGACACAGATTTAAGGGATGCAAAGACAAAATGTACATAGCACCGGAATGGCAGCGTCTTCAAAGGCAATGGATATGGGAGTCGACATTGGGACGACATTATCTACTGCTGGGTGGGCGTATGCTGTCCCATTCAAGAAATTCTGTTGTAGAGATGTATCGATGCAGGGAAAAGATGATATAGAGTCGAAAGCAAGCTTGAGTTCCTTCCTCCTACATCCAACTCAGTGATGGTGGAACAACTTTGGTGGGTTTTTTGGTGGGTTTTTTACCTATGATGTAGGTGTTTTTTTTCCATACTCCCATGACATGGAAACTGAGACCATGATCGGCTTTGAAATCTGAAATCAGGTCGCGTAAACCAGTGTCAATGGAATAGAATTAAAAGCTAAAAGAGACTTACTTCGGTAAGTTGAATTTTGAATGTAATTCTATTCCATTGATGATAGGTTTGTGTGAGCATACTTGCACATCCATAGGCTAGGATTCGTTTGTCCAGTCGATTAGGTTCATTGCGTCATGATCTGTTTCAGCTGAAGAGTGAACATGCGCACAGGTAGTTTTCAAATTCAACTTATCAAGGTAAGTCTCTTTTAACTTTTAATTATCCATAAAAGAAAATCATGAAAGCTATAATTATTATGTTCATGGTTATAATAAACCTTCTAAACATTCTCCCTTTTTTTTTCTTAGAAGTCGATACTTTCTAAAATTCCATTTCCGAATTTGTTTTGTCTTTTAACGGTGCCTAAAATTGTGCCAGATTTTACATTCTAACAATTTTGGCACCTTTCTAAGTTAAAATTGTGAATGTGCTTTTTTAGTTTCGTTTCTGGCACTCTGGAATCATTTCAAAGGAGACAAAAAATGCATAATCTAAAAATATGACGAGATCTTGCTTCAACAAAATGGTGACTGGCGGTGAATCGACTCGAGCAAATGTTTATCCCTAGTCTGTGGGCTACAGCGCTTATTACAAACCTGTTTGAAGATGAAGACAGACTGAGATTAGAAAAGAAAAACTAAAAGAAGTGTGTGGGTGAGAGACTGGCCATCATAGAAAACGGGATGTACTTCGAAGAAGTGATAAACACGCTGTTTGTATTAAACCCCGTCATGATTCATCAATGAATTAGAACTTAAAATATGAATTGGTCTATAGGGATTAGGTTTTAGATTCTAATTTCACTTTTCATTCTAATATAGAGCCGCAGTAAAATCGTTGAAACACGAAATGCGTGAAATGCCGATTCTAACTAGAAAGTCAAATCAGAAACATGGAAATAAAAAGTGTATTTTTTTTCTATTTCATTCTAAGTAAGAATCATTGAAACAGCGAGGCTGCTTTTGATTCAGTTCTAAAATAAAATATAATAAAAAATTAGAACCGTGTACACATAGCGTTACCTGGGTATACTGGTATTTTTTCACCACCCTAAATGGCCTTAGTCTGTTTTCATCCCTCATCAAGAGTATTAACGATCAAAATTATGTTTGTGTAAGTTTCCATGTTCTCAAAGCCAAGCTCACGCTAATGCAAATGTTCGTGCATATTTCTGATTGATATCATCCCCTACTGCAAAGACAAAATGATATTTTAATGAATGAACTCAGCCAGTACTATTTCGCCATCGGCTGAGCACTGGTACCATTTCTCACTGCAGCGAAACGAGCTGCAAAAAGACCCCGATACAAGATATTATTTGTACAATTTCAAATCCACTGTCTGATCGGAAGATGAATACTTAAATAACAGTTTAACACTGAATGAAGGCATGGAGAGGTCCATAAAGCCATTTTTCAGAGCTATACAATATTCCGTGTTTGCAGCTGCTGTGTTGGTGGATAATAAATCAACAGGAAGTATGAAACTTTCAACGTCTACACATTAATTTTGTAGGGACGGTCTTAGCTGTGTGACCTTCACTCTGTTATGTGTAGGACACGTTTAGTATGGGTTGTTAGATTGAAGGTAAGGTTTCACAGAAGGGCATTCGTCTTTTAACAGGTTTTCGTGATTCAGATTTCTCTGTGAGTGTGTTTATTCAATTTACAAATTCTATAAACCTTGGTGTCTGTGTATATTAGATTTGTGTGTGTATGCGTGTGTGTGTGTTTGCGAGGGCACGCGCATGTGTATTTTCCAAACTGGAATTAGAGCAAGAAGAACTTCGTAACTTTGTGGCGGTAAAACTCACATAAGATGTACCTTGCCTCACACACACAGGTCATATGAACAACAGACAATGTCGTCTCACTTGAAAGAATAAGGCCTTTTGTTCACCAGCGCACCTTTGTGATCCTTTCAGATTTGAGTAATTTAAAATATTCAGATATATACTTTCATAACGCTTACTTTGCAAACGTCTATTATATTTCGCTGCAGTGACAAGTGGTACCGGCGACTGTCGCAAATTTCCCTAAGCCGATGGCGAAATAGTACTATCTTTCAAAACGATTTTCTGATTTTTGACTCTGCAAATCTAAATGTGATGCAAGGTTGTGATGAAAAAAAACAACATTGTGTAACTTCATACGGAATTATATGAGAATGAAATGCAATTGCCCCCATCCCCAACCCCCCCCCCCCGCCCCACACACACATTTTTCAAAATTCCCCGTTTATGGTTTTCATAAGCAGTGAATATAATTTTATTTGTTCAGATGAAGGCCAGCAGCCCTGTTAGTTGCTCCTTGAGAAAGAAGACATGTTTGTTCTGCATGACCTTCTTCGCCTTTCTTTTTCGGTCAACGCCCGGTAAGTAAAATAATCCGTTTTTGTTTTTTTTTTTTTTTTTGAGACGAACGGAACAAAAACAGACAATATCATATTAATTGTTTTCAAGATGTAACAATGTTCCGTTTCCAATTTGAGAACACCATCATTTTCTCTGTCATTATCAGGCTACTGGCGATTCCTTGCAAAATGTAAGGCACGAACACACTATCGTACATACAACGCCGTATTTATTGTTGGACGTGTTATGTCTTGAAGCACTAGTAAGTTCCAGGGTCTCCTTTTTCTCCACGTTGCGTGTTCTGGAATACCTGCTTCATGTCTTTCCCTGACTTGTCTTTAATTATTTTACCTCAGCACAAATGATCGAGTTACACATCTTGTGTAACGCGCTCTCTAAATATTGAAAAGTGGGACAGTATTTCAACAAGCAAAGGCTGCAACCGTTAACTCATTCATGCGTAGCGATCCATTTTTGGACACAGCAGGTTTTCATGCCTGAATACCAGTAGAAATGTTCTATTGAATCGAAGGATATCGCTTAGGATTAATGATGCCATTTCCTGTGAGGGAAGAAACCAAGGACTCCTTCTGGACCAAAATACTTTTACTTATACCTTATATTTCATATACCCGAGTCTCTCTCTATATATCCCTTTACCAGCGCATCCCTGAACGGGATCTATTTTGCCAAATTTTGTATGTACCCAGCATGTTGTCTTACGTTTTTTGTTCTGTCCTCTGCCGTTATTTTCCAGCACGCAACATTTTGCCATTTCTCTCACCTTTCTCTCCTCAGTTTCTTTGCAAGTCCTGAGCTATGTGACACCCCCCCCCCCCCTCTTCCCCGGCCCCCTTCTCCGTCATGTCTTAATGCAGTTTCATTTCCTTCTATTGCCCCATTCTCTCACCTTTGCTACTTTTACCATGTGTTCTGTCCTACCTTTCTGGTCCTATACCTCTGACGTAATGCTCTTAAACAAGTTTTAGGCACTTAGGGCTCCCGTCCCGCTCACCAAACACACACACACACAGATTGCATTGGACAAATTCCGTCCTGTCTCTGTTACAGCCCCAGTGAAGAAAAATGCTTTTTGTTATTCCAGTTTTTTTTTTTAAACTTAAAATTACAACAGTATTGGCACAGAAATAAGTCTGGCACCACTTCAAAAGCTATGACCAGCAACTTTCTTAAAAAGGTCGATGTCTTTTTATCTACCGTGACACTACGGATGAACAGTGTCACGATCACGTGCGCGAAGATGGCCACGACCACGTGTGTGATGAGTACCTAACTTATCTACCCTTCAAACCCAGCTAACAAGCCAAGCAAGCAGACCAGCGATCAACGGACACATGGAGTGAGATTTAAATTAAACGATATTTAATTATAAATGCATGACAAAACTTATGTCAAAACATTAAACTCATGATAATCACATACATAATCACAAAAACAGATACTTCAAATCTACTCTTGGGGATCATGGCTATTATCTATTCCCCGATTCACATCTAGATCTAATCTTAACTACGTATACTTAATAGTCTCTGTCAACAGCTGCCCTCCTCGTTGATGCAGTTTCACGTCTCCAGAGTTCACACGATCCTTTCTAGATCTTTAATTTCGACGATAAAAGGGGAAACAGACGCCCCTGGCTTCACACAAATAAGAACACACAGTTCACACCCGCCATTGTAGATTACTTGTTCCTTGAGGGGTTCTCGACATCCCATCCTCAAGACTCTTCAACTTGCAAACACACAGAACACCGACGGTTTACACCCGCCATCGTAGATTCACGAGCTTCTGATGGGTTCCCATCCTATCATCAGAACTCAACTTCTGGTCCCCATGGCACGACCTTCCACTGGTCGCCCGGACCGATAAATTCTTCTTATTGGGAAATACATGTGAACATCATGGATCCCTCACACACCTAACACTTCTGGTCCTCACTGGCACGACCTTCCACTTGTCGCCCGGACCGATAAATTCTGCGTCTTCCTTTAGGAATGAATAACTTGGGAACCACGTGTGTCGAGCTTCTCCTCTAATTATACTCCCGAGGTTTTTGCACACGCGACTAGTTTAAAGCGAGTCGTGTGTAACTATCCACGCTCGTCAATGTTAAAAACCGTGTTTTCCCCTGCTAAACTCACCCCCCTAGACTCGTGGCGCACAAGGCCACCGACCTTCCTCGTAATAGTAATTTTTCATGCTAGACAACAAATTAAAAACTCCCCTTCTCCCCTACTTTTTTTTTTTTTTTTTGGCTCAGATTGAAATGCGATTTGGTCTGTAACCATTGTTTGCATGACTCCGTGAATTTTCTATTGAATACAAATATATAGAGATAGATGAATGAATAAATAAAGTGGATAAGAATAAATAAATAGGTAAATGAGTATGAAAGTTAATCAATAAATAGATAGGTAAATAGATAACTAAATTAATTAACATAAGTAAATGGATACATCATTAAATAGTTAAACATATAAATAAAGGATAAATAGCTAAGCCCTTCTATCTCCTGACCAGCTTTCTATCACGACAATCCTGAGTATCGGACTTACAAGAAGGCTTTTGTATCTCAGACTGTCAACTGAACTCATTGTTGTCGGCTGTTCTTGAACCCTAACTTGGGTCAATTCTTTAGCAGCTGACGGTTTATTAGTTCGTTGTGGGCAGATGGTCCATTTCCTTAATTAATCATGTTCTCAGTGAGCCTATAACATATGAAGATCTATATAATGTATCGTGGAAAAATCGAGATATAAATTAATAAAACGTAGACAATATCTGTACTGTAATGCAGATAATGTATAAATGACAAAGGAATAACATTTATACGTATTGGAATATTCACCTTTATGCGATTCAAATATAAAGATGAGAATAATCATTAAAAAAAGAAAAAAAGAAAAAGATGATTTTAAATGACACATTCGGTAATTTAAATATAGTAAAAATATCAACCTTGAGTAAAGTTGGTAAGATATGAAATTACTTTCATTCATGCACATTGGGATACCTTGAGTAAAGTTGGTAAGATATGAAATTACTTTCATTCATGCACCTTAGGATACCAATTTTTCGCATCCGATTTTTCGTCTTTCGTCATTGCCCTTTTTTTTTATGCTGCTTTTTTTAAAAATTTTTCTTTCACTCACATTGTTCTAATTTCATTCACTCTCTCTTACTCACGCCTTAAAATGCACCATTGTTTGGTTGTTTATTTTATCGTCTCCTTATGCTTTGTTGAGCATCTGCTGTCATTTAAAATGCGTGCAGGGTATGCTCTCATGTCCTTTTAAATAATTTTCCTCAAATAACATTGAAAGTATAACATAGCTATAAGATCTTGGCTTTTTCCGTATTTAAATTTGCTTATACACATTTTTGAAATTAAAATAAGATGATTCATCTTGTCTAGCATTGTTTGGTCTATGTCTTGCTCCTTCTTTATTATGCCTAGCAAAATGTCTGTTATTTTTAGACATTTTCCCATCTGTGAGAAGAAATGGGGATGAACTTGAATCATATGTAATTTGCAATAATTTAGGTATAATACGGATTACATTAATTTATGATTAATCAGCTAGTTGTGGGCACTTGCATCGTGCACATACTCTAGATATAGCTGATTGAAAACTGGAGAAAAAAAGTTACATCTCCAGCCAAAGAAACATTTCATCCTAGCTGTTCTAAATCCAGTAAGTGCCACAGACATCTCATTTTAGAGACAAACAAGAGATCAGTGCAAGTCATGCGCTTTCTGAAAGCCAAACCACATCAAAAATTGAAAGTGTGAGTAGAAGGAAAGTAGCAGATTCTTAACTGTAGTTGTATTTTCATTAGCAGATTTGACCTTCTTAAAAACAACAACAACAACAACAAAACAGCGAATAGTGAGCAGTTCTTGTCCACCCAGGATGAGAGCAACTAAATCTAGACAACAGTAATTGTTGTGTGACTTTTGCAACCGTAATGACACCGGATGAAGGAGCAACAATTCCTTATTGAGTGTCAAGATTAAATACGTTGGCCTAAGAGTGAATGTAACTATTGTGAAAAACCAAGATATTTGTTGGAGTGGCCTTAAAGCATTGTCGTCTGCGATGTCAACTTGTAACTTGTAACAAATTAGAATAGACGGGAAATTAGCATAGAGGAAGTTGCACCAGGAACAGAAATCTTCGTATATTAATAATAATAAGAAAAGTAAAAGTAAACATGTATATTGGTAGCTAGTAAAGAGTTAAATAAAAGCCGTTAAGGTTTAGAGGGAAGATTAGCGCCCCAGTTTTAATTTGAAGAGGGGATTATATTTTTGCTGACGTCATTGAGGGTTGAAGAGCTAACCAATGAGGGTTAGCGTAGAGATCTCAACGCCGTGCTGGCGCCTGCGGTGGTACTTCTTATTCATTCTAAGCAGAGCATTCGACTGCAATGGAGTCAGGGGGGATTCCACTTGAGCGAATCATTACTTACAAAGTACAATATGTCTGGATGAAGATCTAGTCATCGATCCATATGGCTGATTTGAAATTAAACAACGCTATTGTCCACTGTTCTCTGGCCTAGCGCCAGGGCAAGCGTGAGAAATCGAATCTCTTGATCATATTGACAATGAATAAGAAGGCGAAGAGCGTGACATTTATCCGTTCGGAGAATTTTGATGAATCTACCAGGAGTGATTGCCGGAGAATGCAAGATGCAAAGTTAAACTGTCACCTAGAGCTGCAACTAGAGTTAATGTATGAAATATATAACTGTGATTAAATTGTCTGGGTGAGGCTGGGAGTTGCCAGCCCATCCTAGAGTTATATTTAACTGTGCCGACGTCACCTTGACGGGCTGAGCCTATAAGTTTAAATATCTGAGATAGCCTTATGACACTTATGTCTCCAGAGACTATATTAGTATATTAATTGACATACAGTAAGCAGTCCAGATCTTAGATATAGAACTAATTAGTTAGATAATTAGCGAGAACAGAAGTTAAATGATATTAGATCTATAGGAAACCTAGAGCTAGACTTGTAATGAAGTATTATTGATTATGGATTTGACGCTGCTGATATTTATCCTTACTACATAAATAGATCTAGTCGAAATTGTTAGTGTAACTAACGTAATTAAAATGTGGCCCTGCAGGCCTGATTGTTGAAATTTATTCAGTTTGTTCTTTAGTAATTGGCATGGTCTGGAAGTGAAGGTTAAATTTAATATTAAAAATATGCAGTCGAACAAACACCCCAACACAACATTAAAATACCATCTATAACATCAGGATGGGATTATAACATTGAGATTAATTGGCAGTAAATGATTGTGCCGTTTCTTTGCCTTGACTTTTAGGTGTACATACCTGAGCACGCCTATTTACTCATATATATAACATACTTTCGTGATATGTGAAATTAAAAAAAAACAAAAAACAAACCAGCTCGCTCTTACGTCCTTCAATGAATTTTGTTGGAAACAAAACTAAATGGCTTTTAACACAGCTATTATGTGTATCTGCTGCGTGCTCCAGTAGGCTATCCGCGCGTCTCACGCAGATAGACATAATTCTGTACAGTTAAGGGTTTAATAGTGTGCAATATGTTTTCCTGATGTGTTCCAAGCGTTTGTCAGTCACGTTTGGGAGAAATAAATTATTGGTCTGATAGGGCTGAAACTTTAGATTTGTTCACCGTAGAGGACACAACTTGGTCACTCATAGACTTGTGGTGAAAGTTGGTAAAAAGAAATGGTTGCATGTAGCAGTGTCGCATAAGACATAATACCCAAACGTTGGTACGTACAACTGTTTCTCTTTGCCAATTTTTGACTTCAATAGCAATTTTCTCTAGACCTTAATCTCCATTGGGGTCTTGAGTTTGAATTTGGGTTTAGGTTTTACGGTGCATCGGCAAGATAATGGCCCATGGGGGTCGATGTGGTTATCCAAGGGGCCGGCAAATGTCTTGAGGTCAAAAGGGGGATCAATGAAATGTAGGTGAATTTCTAATGTGCTTTTTCGATTTCTTTAAGTATTTTCTTTAAATTTCTTTAAGTATTTTCTTTAAATTTCTTTATAATTTTAAAATTCCTTATTGAGAGATAGTGCTGACGTAAACAGGCAAAGGAATTATTATCATTATATTGAGAAATTTGTTATTAATAACATTTATTAACTTATTTTACACGATGGGGGATGGATGTGGGATCAAGGATTCCATGAAGGGGTCTATGATCTATAACTTTTTATAAGGTCCGTGTTTGGGCAGACTTTGATTACAGGCGGCCTATTTGTTTCTGTTCATCCCTCCTTCCTTTAACCGGTTATTTTAAAAAAAATAGATTCTTAAAAAATGTATTTCATTGAATGGCTTTTCAAGAATGTTTTGGGGATATTTTCTTACAGTGGTAATAGTGTGCTCAACACAATGATGGACAAGGGAGACTGTCTTTAAATGTATCTAAAATGACAGTCGGCATCCCTTTTTTTTTCATCAAATTTCTAGATCATCTAAGAGCAACATAATAATATACATGGAAGCAAACAGAGAAAGATAGAGAAGACCATTTTGCCATCCACAATTCACCTCAACAAGACATTTTAGCTACTCGTGTGCCATATTTCACGAAGGTTCCTTGCCATGTCACTTCATGTATTTGCTCTGAGAGAGAGAGAGAGAGAGAGAATGAGCCAGACAGGGAGAGAGAAAGTAGCAGTGTAGTGTGTTGAGTGCTTAGCAGGCGCTTCATACTGCTCTGTGGTTGACATGTGGCTTCTGTAAAGCGCAAAGAGCATTTTAAAAAAATGGATATGCGCTATACCAATGCCATTCGTTATTATTATTATTATTATTATTATTATTATTATTATGTATGCCTGTTGTTGAGTTTATTGAGTTGTGATATATTACTTTTCTGTAATGACGCTTCAGATATGGCTTGTGTAGCATGCATGTGCTTTTAAACGCTCCGCGAATGAGAATTTCTCTCATGGGACAGTAAAGTGATTCTTATATTATCTTATTTCATCTTATCTTATTTGACAAACATTCAATTTGGTGGGATTTCCCCGAAGGAATGAGTGAAAGAGAGAAGTGAGGGAAAACGAGAGACGCGGTGAGATTACGTTGAGAGAAGGGGAAACAAGAACGCATGCAGGGAGTTAGTTATGCTGGTCATTTTAATATACCCACATGAATAGATGTTATGTTTTACAGATGGCTTGGATGCCGATACTGTCCCAGTTGATGCCCCGTTACCAAGCAATCCACAGGCAATTCAAGTTCAAATGAACAGACCAGTGAAGTATTGCTGCACGTCCACAGCCCAGCCGTGCATATCTTCTTTCAAATATGGAGCCAGTGTGATCACCCAGAATATGTCATGTGTGGAGCTGCCATTCTCCCCATGTGCTTCAGATAACGAAACAGTAGAGTATTCGTACACCGTATGTGGCCAGTCATTCCCAGGAGTCACGTGTCGTATAGGTAAATAAGCACTCCATAATACGATTTACTTGTGACTTCCAAAGTCTGGCATCTCTGTTAACTCATCCTTGGCTTTCTTATTGACATGTTTACTTCGTCTTACGTTTTGAGATTGAATCTGGGTTTTATTGTGGTTTAGTACGATAGAGGCCACCTTGTGTCTCTCATGTTCTTTTTGGTCGTTTATTTAGGTTTGATATTCACAGCTCATCAATTTAGAGTTCAGAAAAAAAAAAAAAAAAATTAAAATCCCATATAAAACTGTTTACATTGGTAAAGTTCTCATTTTTGTTTTTTTTTACATTGACCAGAAGGAATTTTGTAAATGTGTATTAAAGTTCAAGTTATAGAGCTTTGCCTTGTTTAGAAAGGACACGATCCGCTGTGGCACTATTCCTCCATGGTTCTACAGGTATAGTGCCTTCTCAGGGTATGCATGGAATGTGCAGATTCAGTTAAAATATTCTTTGTCGATAGTTACCAATTACAGGACATATATTCGGGGAGACGCTCCCCCCCCCCGCCCCCTCCCTCTTCTTCCTACCCTTGAGCAAAAACAGGCGTGTGAGGTGGGCATGACCCAGACGGGGTCTACTGAGGACCATTTCATTTCTCCGATTTTTTCTAAAAGGCATGAGCTCAGTGTCGAAGATGATATGGGACAAAGTATAGTTTATTTCGCATGTTTCCTATCATCTCCATTTGATGAATTAATTAACAACAGATTTAACGTCAGTGTGTGGTATTTTCAAGTGTTCTAGAGGACGCTTTACTGTTTCTTTGGACAGGATGGTCTGCTGTTTCATTTCCCTTGATGCCAACGCGCCCATTGGTCATACAGAGAAAAGTGTTGTATTCTCCGTGGCACAGCATGAAGACGACGTATACCCAAATATTTCTGGTACATGTCGCCATGCCACTATAAGCTTATTAATATAACAGCAACACTCGTGAAAACAATGGGCCCGAGATTTGTAAAAGTGTTGAAAATAAAAATAGTAATGAGGGGCAGATTTTTATCGTAGTGAAAGCCCCTGAATAGCAGCAGCCAATCATGACACGTCAGTTCTGTTTTCTCCGAAACAGGCCAGCCTAGGTTTAAGTCGTTAAAAATGAACCGAAATATAGGTCTTTATAATGTTTAAACATACAGAACATAATTACACGAATCACCTTCGATCAGAAGAAGTTTGTTTCGGATGTTTCTATATTGGCAGAGTGGCTCTTCCGAATGATGTCTCCGCTGTCAAGGACAGTAATTTTCGTTGGTCATTCATCCTCAATAAAATTTTAAAAAAATAAGAATAATAATTACACAGGAGAACCAATTATGGTCCGGTCGAGGACAAAACTGGATGTCACAGTTACCAAACCATACCGCTTCTTCAGACACTGTTGAGTTCAATGCTTTCCAGAGTATTTCTGCGTGTCATGTTGAATAGAAATGAAGAATTGAAGGAAACCTTGAGAACGAATAGTTTAGGATATGTGTTCATCTCATGTTCAAGCAGAACAGTTTCTTAACCGTGTAGATTCTGCTCACACTAGGCTGAGTCTCCACAGGGCTCCACGCATCACACTCCACGTGTCACTGGTCATACCTCGCTCGTGAAGTTAAAAGTAGAAAGAGAGGTTGTATCCTAATTGGTTCCATTGGATCTTGCACTTCTTCATGTTTCTCCACACTTCAGCGTTCTCGCGTGAAATGACGCGAAAAGGCAAAGTGTGCATATTATTATTCACTTTTTACAATATATAAAAAAATAAAAATAAAAGCTGAACTGAGCTTGTACAAGACTAAATCAGTGGGCTGAGCACTTTGGATTATGTTATAACTAGATGAGCTACTGGGCATTGCCCAGAATTAACAATCATGTGTTCCCCCCCCCCCCCAGTATAATAAAAGTAATAAACTACAGTCTTGCTTCAAAACTCATGCGCACCACAACATTACGCACCAAACTGAATGCTTGATACGGTTACTTTTTATGGCATGCACGGTAATATAATATTACGAAACAAACATGCAAATATACAGCTGTTACATAGCAATAAACATTATCATTTTTTTAAAATACATGCTTGAAGTAAACAGCGTTTAATTATAGCCATCATCTTCCTTATCTCAATTGCCACCTTCCTGCCAAATTTAAGGCCTGAAGAGTGTATAGTTTGGTCAATTAGTCATGCCAAAGGTTGCAAGTTACTGAAATATATAATCTATATATATATATTTGGACAACTTGGAGCGGTCCTTCCCTATGCATAGAAAAACGGCTAAACGTAGAAAGTTCAAACTTTCTGTGCTCATCTATATAAAAAAACAGCAAGGAAAAAAAATTCACTGCTGCGAGGAAGAAATGCCCAGACCTGAAAAAATTACATGTAAAAGATAGTTCTTTTCACTACTATGTCTATTCCTTTGACATGAAAGTGAAGTATCGTAATTTTGTAATAAATGAAAATAGGCCTAAAAATATCGAATAATGCTTTCTCCTCAACAATGATGGCCTCCCTCCTGCCTTTGTTTTGTTTCGACTTTAGTACCGTGCATGTCATAAAAAGTAACCATGTCAAGCTTGGTGCGCAGTGTCCTGGCGCGCATGAGTTCTGAAGCAGGACTGCAGATTACTACTTTTATTAAGAGAGAGAGTACATCATCGAATAATGCTTTCTCCTCAACAATGGTTGCCTCCCTCCTGCCTTTGTTTTGTTTCGACTTTAAACTTCCGGTTGCGTTTCAAAGTTTGAAGGCATGAGTTTCTGTGCCGTCTGCCTCATGCACGGTACGGGCCATGCGGGTGTTACTGTGCCAGTTGTGAGTTGTTTTCTTCCTAGATCTACATAATCGGTGTGCTGATTGTGCGTGTTGTTTGCAACCCGTTCTTTGAATGGGTCCTTACACTAGTTAGTTAAAAAATCTACTAGGTTTTTACACATTCATTTTGAAGATATAATGTGTGGAAATGTACAAACTGAATTTATGAAGTCATTTGTTTTGTTACCAGTTCCAATCATCTTTTTAAAACACCATTTTCAACATTTCCAAATAGGTTTTCCCCTGAGGCCGTGTTTTGGTTTAACAGTTTGGTCACCCAAGGCTCAGGAACCGCATCACACTCAGGCTTCAAACTTTGCACAACAGCATATTATCAATGAGAAATTAACATGGGCTATATTAGAAATTATGAAATGTTCAGGCTTCTACGTTTCGTTTTTCATTGTTTCGCTATCGTTTAGATCTATTTCGAGTCATGGTTCGCCATTTTAAGGTTTCGTTATCACTTCCTGCGGTGTGTTCACTATCAAACACACTAACCTAGGCCACCCCAACTAATTTGGGGGAAGCCTAGACACTAACCCATGCGCAAATCATGCTATTATATAATTGTACGGGATGCGCAGGGTGTCAACTCACAAAGGCAGAGCAGTAAGACTTATTTAAAAACAAACAAACAAAAATAAAATAAATAAATAGGAACAGGCAAGATGAAGCAGGTCCATAATAATCACCCAGAACTGAAACTAATATTCAAACCTCAGCTAGTAGATAATAATATGCTACTCTTGTGCAATAATTTCAATTTCCCCATGCCCTTTTAGAACGTTCACTGATATTCCCCTATTGGTTTTCTTAGCAAAAAATGTCCCAACAACATAATTATAATCGGTTCCGTGTTCTTCGCTTGTTTTTTTTTTTTTTTTAAAGCACCAATAATACGGTTTGTTTATCTGGATCCATTTTAAATGACATTCAATGATACAAATATCTGCTGTCTCCACTGGGCGAAATGAAACCCCGTGATGATAGCTTACGTGAAGTGTGAAGCGTGGATTCTTCGGAGACTCCGTCTGACTGGACTGGATTCAATTTTGTTCATTTTTTTTTTCATGTATTCGTGCTTCGCAATATACTGTAATCAGTCTGTGTCATGTTTTCTGGAAAAAAATATAGGATCATCATGCTGTGGATGTTCATATGTCTGTGGTGGACATTCTTTCTTCGGCGCCATCGGTGTTCTTGTGTTAACTGCCACAATTTCCATTGCTGGTTACTGTTGCTGGCTCTTAAAACGTGAGTACGCATTTTCAAGTCCCTATTGTTCTTGTGTGCTTAATCCAGAATGCTTTCAAGATTTTGAAAAAAGTCTTTCTCGTTGATAATGAATAAACAGCTGCATAGGATAGCTTCCTGTCCTCTCACTAGATACTCCCGAAGTGTGGTGGGGCAATATGAGTTTCACTGAGATTGCAACATAAAGTTGTCATAATATTGTGTAATACCGTATGTATTTCTCGGTAGTCTAATCGAACATGGCTCATGTAATTAAATCAGTCCTGATAAAAAGTGAAAAAAATGGCAACACCATCAAATTATTGTCATGTCGCGCGCATCTCTCTCTTTCTGTCTCTCTTTCACCCTTCTCTCTCTCTCTCTCTCTCTCACTATCTCTCGTAGTTTTCTGTACATAACACTTACGTCTGTAATAATGAAAGACTTCATATAGAATTGAATTTTTGAATTTCAACATAATTATAATCCAATGAAGGGCGGTACCAATGTTAGTGTGTTATGTACAGTTTGGATAGCGAAAATTGTCAGCAATACGAATATAGTATTACTTTTTTTATATGATAAAGTGATGTCCGCTATTTATAGTTTAGGAGCATCTGATCATAGTACCATCTTGTAAAATTTTTAATATTTATGCTGAACTATAATGTACATTCAGTCTTAGCGAAACGTTTGTTTTCATGTTGAAACAATTTGAACTGCCAATAAAACAAATGTAAAAAAAAAAAAAAGGTCCCTTCGTTAGGAACACATAAAGAAAAAGCAGAAATATTTGTAACATAGAAAAACCAAACAAAACAATAAAAACGACAATAAAAAACAGACAAGAAAAACAACCAAGCGGCATCCTAAGTGACTATAAATATTGACACAAAAGATCTATTATAATACTTTTGTTTACAATGTTGTCGTTATTAGTTTTTACTGATAAACTGTCGCTATATTCCGAGCAAAAAATATTGCCTCACGAATAGTCTTAAACAAACCTCTTTGCATAGATCTCGATCAAAATTTCCATGGCCTTCTAAATCAGGTTGTTTTGTTTTTGTTTTCTTTCGGGTTTTTTTTTTCGTTTTTTTGGCGCGGGGTGCGGGGTAGAATAGAACAAAGTTAGGGTAGCCACACAAAGGCCACCGAATTCAATCACCGAGCCACTAGGCGCTTTAGGTGAGAATAATTGCACTATATAATTTCAACAACTGCACATAGAGCCCACCTAGATTCGGTCCGTTTATATAGTGCAATTCTTCTCACCTAAAGCGCCTAGTGGCTCGGTGACCGAATTCGGTGGCCTTTGTGTGGCTACCCTAAGACACCCCATAATGTCTACAGAACCTTCACAAGTTCAGGAGATGTGAAAAGCTACACGAAAACACATAAACGAGTAATTTTTCTTATACTATTTTAATACAGCGACGTAATTTTAAACATAGATGCATGAAAAAGTAAGTCAGCGGCCAAAGAACGACTAATGAAAAAATTAGATACTTTCTTCCATATATATTGATCAACGTCAGCCATTCAGGTTCCAAAAGACATGAGGAAACCGGTGATATTATAAAGATGAACCGTCGTTGATGTTATCATTATTGAGGGCTGCCATCTGTGACACTGCACTGTTATTAGGTTTTCCTCAAAATGTTTACAAGTTTGCTTCTAATCTTGAAAACCGTGGTGTTTTTGCTTGACATTTTGCGTTTTTCGGCTGGACTTTGCAAGTCTAATAATTGTCCGAATGTTCTCTGCTGCCGTAGAGAGCTCAAACTGCTGATCTATTGTTGTTGGACTTGCCCTGTTGATAGACTGGCAATATAACATTCTTATGGTGAAACCAGAACCTGCAGATAAGCTACTTTCAAATGAGTCGGATGCGTGTATGTATTAAATGTGAGGATGATGAAGCAGGTTGAAATCAGCTCATCTCCAAAGCGGCTTTTGACATAATAAATGCTCTGATATCCAAAACTGATATTCAGAGCTAACCCTGTCAGGATTGACCCAGGTCTCAAACAGCAACGGATTCAAAGCCTAACGGATTAAGTGGCCATACGTCTCACCGTAGGATAAAACCAGATAAAAGTGGAATGTCGGTGGAGAAGCAGTCCGCAGATTGGTCCACCTACACCACCAGAATCCCATTCTTCGCCATCGCAGGCCACAACTGAAGGTGAACGAGGCGTCCCCGCTGTGAGGAAGTACCAAGGTGGTGTTAAAGAAAAGCACGAAAGAGAAGCTGGACAGACCACAAGAAAAGAAAGGAAAACTTTTGGCACCCAGTGGCGAGATGAAGTCTTTGAGTAAAAACCCACCATCGGTGAGGTTTCACCACCTGCAGGTGTGGGCAGTGGGCCTATTTATTATCCTCTGGAATCGCCTGACGGGAAAATTCAAATAATTGTTAAAACCCATGAAATCAATAAATTGTCACAGCGTCTTAATACTCTATCCAACAGTGAAAAGGATTGGTCTTTGTTGGTACCCTGACCACACTGGCATTATGGGACACGAAAAGCAGTTCCCTGGCCAGAGAAACAGTTTATCATCCACCAGAACACCCGAAGATATCATAGATCGTCTTTAAACCTTTTGTTCATAAGTTGATAAAATCGAGATGGCAGGAAAGATGGGACTAACAAACATCAAATAAACGACAGTTCGTCCATTATCAGCTTGGACCGTGGACTCATGCCACTCAAACAAATCGGAGAGATGAACTCGTCCATATTAGACTTCGCCTGGTTTATGCCCACCTCACATATCATTTTCACTCTGGGGAAAATTCCCCCAAAGTTTAGCGTGTACTTGTCAGCCACCAATGGAGCATATTAATGTTTACCTGAATGTACGGATTTCATGCATATCTGTACAAAGCACTATGCAGGCGGATCAAGAATTACTTTCTAAGTTGGACCTGGAGCGCATTTTGTTCTTTCTGAAAAGGGCTAGGATCTACAATATGATTTAAAGACTTGTATTTTCTACATTTACAAAGTTCCTTCTAGATTTATACAAGCAATTTTCGGAAACCTTTACCAAAGTAATCAATTTTTTAAAGTACTATTAAACCCTATTTGTGAAATCTGAATTGATGAAGCTCTGAATATTAAACCGAAATAGCGTGTCCAGGAAACGGTGAAAGGCGTGAAGTAGCCATTATCGCGCCGATGCTAGGTAAACCTAAACCTCAAACTCACCAGTATACAGTGTGCATCACGGCATATCGACTCCGTGTGGATGGCCTAGTGTTGGCAGGAAGTGATGTCACTATGGCTCATAAATTATGCTCGTGAAATAAAGGATCGGAAGAGAAATCAGTGACACAAAGCAAATTTAAAAAAAAAAAAGCTCCTTCATGAAAATCTTCAAATCTAAGAAAAGAACCTTGTGCAGGTTGACAGAAAGGGACCTTTGATATGTCAGGAAAAGTCGAGCTGTATCAGTGGTGGTAGATCTAGTTAAAAATGCGCATAAACCTGTTAAATCTACCCAATGTAGAAACCATTTAAAATGAATCAACACCTTGCTAACTAAGGAATTCACTGGCAAATTACTTCAGGAAAATAGTATTGTGTATGTGTTATATTCATGCAAAAGAATAATGTTACATTAGGGTTTGAATTACGGTTCAACTAAACCTGAATGGTTTGCACGAAAATATTCATTAAAAAAAAAAAAGTCGTAGCCCTTCAAGTGTTACTTTCCTTTGAATATATCAAAACACAGGATAGCGCCGGTGTATGAGTGTGTTCTATATTATTGGCAAACTAGAAATTAATAGTTTAAAATTTATCAATATCATACCCCCACCAGCAACAACAACATTTAGTATTCATTATTAAATATATATTGTTATTAATAAATATTCAAATATTATTTGTATTATTTGTATTGTGAGTTGTGAGTTGTGAACTGTTGTGATTTGTGCACTGCGCCTAACATGCTGCGTCACAATTTGCTCTGAGAAAGAGAGAAATAGAGAGAGAGAGTGAGCGAGACAGGGAGAGAGAAAGAAGCAGCGTAGTGTGTTGAGCCGGCGCTCCATTCTGCTCTGTGGTTGACAGGTTTCTTCTGTAAAGTGCATAGAGCATTTTAAAAATGGATATGCGCTATATAAAATAATAATAATAATGATAACAACTATTATTCAAGCAGTTTAGGAGAAGCCATCGTCAGAAGGGAAGTTTATCTTGCGCATCGTAGATTACTTCCCTTTTTTATTTTTGCTCAGTTGGTAAACCTGGAACAGAAACAGACCAAGCTGGCCAAAATCGTGCCGAATGGTGAGTATGGAAGAAGGACAGAAATACATTCGTATACATGTATAAATAATAGTAATTGTCTTAATCCTTGTATTTACATGAATCGGGTATTTTGGACTTGCTATGTTCTTGTTGTCACACTGTTTTTGGTTAAGTGGTAGTACATGATTGTATTAATGGAAGAATAAAAAAGTAAGTGTTTGTCATAAAACCACAGGTCATCATCAACATCAAGAAATGTACCACCTGAAAACTATCCCGGGTTTCCTTGGAATCTGAAAGTCAGATTGAAATATCAGTAATACCATCTGGTGGGGCGCTAATTTTTTCATAATTTGAATGCAGTTATTTTGTTTTGAGCGAATATTATCAGATCGAGACAGATAGTTTTCTTCTTTCCTTAATAAGATTCCCCTTCTCTCTCTCCCCCCCCCCGCTCTCCCCGCCCCCCCCCCCCCCCCATACGAAGAAACGGGTTTAGTGGCTGGATCAGTTTCCCATTCTGCTTGATATGACAGGGTGTTTTAGCGGTGTTGGTTTAGAACACCCCAATGGTTTAGAACAGTCCAGTTAGTTTAGAACACCCCAATGGTTTAGAACAGTCCAGTTAGTTTAGAACACCCCAATGGTTTAGAACAGTCCAGTTAGTTTAGAACACCCCAACATATTATTGTTTTCCCTTTCTATTGAACAAAATGGACTTCCTTGAACAGATCGGTAACCAGTCCAGATAAAAAGAAAACAAAACAAAAACAAAACAGCCTTTGCTTCTAGTGGTTATTTTACAATCACTGTAATAGGATCATAATTATCGTCGGTTTGCTGTTGGAACGTCATTAAGTTGGTTTTTTGGGTAACTTCATTTTTTTTTTTATGGTATCTATAATTTGTATGAGACAGATCGATTGCCCTTGAAAAAAAAAAAATTACTCAGTTGTGGAGAAAAGCCATGATGTGATTCCGTGTTGTAACCTCGGTAAAGTTCAGCTGGACGGGTGTCAACGCTTGAAGTCGCTAAAATCGTTTGCCAGGTTATATTTCAATGGACACGGCCAATTGTTGGTGCTTGAGCCGCCCTAAACGTTATATTTATTGGCTATTGCCAATTCCTAGTATAATGTGAACAAATAACGAGATTGAAGAAAAACAGTCATGTACCATTCACTGTAGCTCATAATTATTTGCAATGGTTTGGAGATGAAAAACTCATACAGAGAGGAAGAGGGAGGGAGGGAGGGAGGGAGGGAGAGGGAGAGATGGAGGGAGGGAGAGGGAGGGAGAGAGGGACGGAGGGAGGGAGAGAGAGTGAGAGAGTGTAAGAGAGTGTGAGAGAGTGTGTGTGTGAGTGTGAGAAAGTGTATGTGAGAGAGTGAGAGAGTGAGAGAGAGAGTGAGAGAGAGAGTGTGAGAGAGAGTGGGTGAGAGAGTGTGAGAGAGAGTGGGTGAGAGAGTGTGAGAGAGAGTGGGTGAGAGAGTGTGAGAGAGAGTGGGTGAGAGAGTGTGAGAGAGAGTGGGTGAGAGAGTGTGAGAGAGAGTGGGTGAGAGAGTGTGAGAGAGTGGGTGAGAGAGTGTGAGAGAGAGTGGGTGAGAGAGTGTGAGAGAGAGTGGGTGAGAGAGTGTGAGAGAGAGTGGGTGAGAGAGTGTGAGAGAGAGTGGGTGAGAGAGTGTGAGAGAGAGTGGGTGAGAGAGAGTGGGTGACAGTGGGTGAGAGAGAGTGGGTGAGAGTGGGTGAGAGAGAGTGGGTGAGAGTGTGTGAGAGAGTGAGTGAGAGAGAGTGGGTGAGAGTGAGTGAGAGAGAGTGTGTGAGAGAGTGTGAGAGAGAGTGTGTGAGAGAGTGTGTGAGAGAGAGTGTGTGAGAGTGTGTGTGTGAGAGAGTGTGTGAGAGAGAGTGTGTGAGAGAGTGTGTGAGAGAGTGAGTGAGAGAGAGAGAGTGAGAGAGTGAGTGAGAGAGAGAGCGAGTGAGAGAGAGTGTGAGAGAGAGTGTGTGAGAGAGAGAGTGAGAGAGAGTGAGTGTGAGAGAATGCGTGAGTGAGTGAGTGTGGGAGAGTGAGAGAATGAGTGAGTTGGAGGGTGAGTAAGTGAGTGTGAGTGAATGAGTGAGGGGAGAGTGAGGGAGAGTGAGTGGGAGAGTGAGTGGGAGAGTGGGATAGTGAGTGGGAGAGTGGGAAAGTGAGTGGGTGAGTGGGAGAGTGAGTGGGAGAGTGAGTGTGTGAGTGGGAGAGTGTATATGTGAGAGGGAAGAGTGAGCGTGAGAGAGTGTGATTGTGTGAGTGTGTGAGTGTTTGATTGTGTGATTGTGTCTGTGAGTGTGTTATTGTGTGATTGAGTGAGTGTGTTATTGTGTGATTGTGTGAGTGTGTGAGTGTGTGAGTGTGTGATTGTGTGGGTGTGTGATTGTGTGAGTGTGTGAATGTGTGAGTGTGTGAATGTGTGATTGTATGATTGTGTGAGTGTGTGAATGTGTGAGTGTGTGAGTGTATGAGTGTGTGAATGTGCGTGTGTGTGAGTGTGCGTGTGTGTGAGTGTGTGTGAGTGTGAGTGTGTGAGTGTGTGATTGTGTGAGAGTGTGAGAGAGAGTGTGTGAGAATGTGTGAGAGTGTGTGTGAGAGAGAGAGAGAGAGAGTAATTTGAATTTACTAAGTTCGAATAACTTTTAAAAATTTTTTGTTTGTTTAATTAGTACATATTATTATTATATAATTATAATCGCGTGCCCGTACAGTCACTGTGTCTGGGTATAGGTAAGTTATCAGTTTGAAATAGTCGATCTCAAACCAAATGGATTTTTCATCAGGCATGAAAGGTGTTGTCGTTGATCTAGTCGCCGATGGAGGGCTAACATTGAATGAATAAATGAAAGGAGTGGACAGCGGTAAGCTCACAGTCTTTGGAGTCGGCGCTCAGTAGTGGAAACGGTCATTGAAGAAAGAAAGGAAAGGCTGGCTTACACAGGCGGGTCCAGTGTGTCCAAACAGGGCGCATAAAGCGCTTGAACCTCGTTAAACTTTGGCAAGGCTGGAACGGCCGACCTCAGCGAGTTAGAACCTCGTAAATTCTGGTTACTTGGACGTCAACATGCAATACACGGCACACGTACTGGTTAAGAACGATGGCTTGGCAACAAGTTACAGCTCCCAATAATGGAAACTTTTAAATATAATCAGGTTTTTCTGTCTCCTGTAAAGTTTCGTTTTGATTTAACGAGGTTCCAACAGCCGACAGATAATGTAAAATATTTATTTATGTCATTCTCAACCTTTTTGACAGATAATCTGGACTTTGAATGAATAATTAACTATTTTTCCTCTTAATGCAGTCCCACGATGGCGGAAGGAGATAATTTAAAAAGATCCAGGGTGCGAAGCGAGGCAGATTAATATGTGAGTCATGTCCTTCCATATCACTGAAAAATGTAACTTGGTGTAAATTGTGCAACGGCTGTCAGCTGTACAGGAATAGGAGAATGCCTTTTTGTAAATATAATAATAGTAAATCCCAGGCAGTTGGGTGTTGTTCCGCCACGTCAGCCTGCTTCATAAGGTGGTTGGAGCTAGACCAAAAGTCAAAAAGCTGACGTAAAGTGTGCACCTGGCAAAAACAGAAAAATACTAAAACTTGGTACCTGGAACGTCAGAACAATGCGCCCAGGCTTGCAACAGCAAGATCTCACTGATATTGACTCCATCAGGAAATCCCAAATTATTGATCAAGAACTTCAGCTACTAAACATCGACATCGCTGCCCTTCAAGAAACTCGACTTCCCGACTCCGGGTCAGTCAAAGAAGAAAACTACACCTTCTTCTGGCAGGGCCTTAGCAGCGAACAGCCGAGAATCCACGGCGTGGGCTTCGCCGTAAAAAACTCCCTTATCAATTCGATCGCAACTCCAATTGGAGTGTCAGAACGCATCATGACACTCAGACTGAACACCCGGTCTGGTTTTACCAACATTATCTGTGTCTATGCCCCAACACTTACCTCCTCTGACGAAATCAAAGACATTTTCTACGAGGCATTGCAGAGGACTCTCCACAACATCCCTCTCACCGAAGGCCTGCTAATTCTGGGTGACTTTAACGCTCGAGTGGGAGCAGATCACTCCGCATGGCCAAAGTGCATTGGGCACTTCGGCATTGGCAACATCAACGAAAACGGGCAGCGCCTTCTGGAGCTATGCTCCGTAAACTCATTATGTGTTACAAACACGTACTTTGACCTTAAGAGATGCCAAAGAACATCATGGCGCCATCCCAGGTCTGGCCATTGGCATCAATTAGATCTTATTCTCTCAAGGAGGAAGAGTTTGGGCTGTATAAAAATAACTCGTTCCCTCCACAGTGCTGACTGTGACACCGACCATGCACTGGTAGTCAGCAAAATCAAAATTTCGGCCAAGAAAATATACAGATCAAAAGCCCCTTCAATCCCTAAGATCAATGTAACAGCAATCAGAGATGAATCAAATAGAAAGTCATTTGAAAAGTTATTTGCTGAAAGCATGGATAATGTCACCCAATGTGACTCGGTAGATGAAACATGGAACACTCTCAGTTCAAAAATTCATGACTGTGCCATCAAGTCTTTTGGACAGCATAAAGTTTCAAACAACGACTGGGTAGCCCAGAACAGCGAAATTCTCCTACCTCTCATTGAGCAAAAGAAATCTGCTTTCAATGAGTATAACAAAAATTGCAATCAGAGTACAAAAACTTGTTTGAAAAATGCAAAAGCTAAACTTCAGCTGGAGGTAAGACGTTGCGCCAACAAATACTGGACAGACTTGTGTAACAGCATACAAGAGGCAAATGAAAAGGGAGATATGAAAACCGCCTTTAGTCAGATGAAAGTAGCTCTTGGGCCAATCATCACCAAAAGCGCCCCACTTAAGTCTGTAAATGGTGAACCCATCACAGATAAAAATGAACAACTGAACAGGTGGGTAGAGCATTACTCTCTGTTGTATTCAACTGAGAAAAATATTCCACCAGATTTTGAGGAACACCTCCAAAAACTGCCAATAATGGCCGAACTTGACGCTGAACCTTCCTTAGTCGAGCTTTCCAATGCAATCGACCACCTGTCTGCTGGAAAAGCCACAGGAAGTGACAACATTCCTGCAGAGGTATTAAAAGACCTAAAAGGCCCACTATTACCACACCTGTATAATCTGTTACTGCAGTGTTGGAAAGAAGGCGTGATACCACATGATATGAGAGACGCCAAAATTGTCACACTTTACAAGAACAAAGGAGACAAAGGCGACTGCAACAACTATCGAGGCATATCCCTCCTCAGCATTACTGGAAAGACTTTTGCTCGCGTCATCCACTGCCGCCTTCAACAACTGGCGGAAAAAGTCTTACCAGAAACATAATGTGGCTTTCGAAGCAAACGATCAACTATTGACATGATATTTGCACTTCGGCAAATCCAAGAAAAATGTAAAGAACAAAACAGGCCGCTTATAACATGCTTTGTGGACCTAACAAAGGCTTTCGACACCGTAAGCCGATCTGGCCTGTATGCAGTCCTTAAATCCATAGGCTGTCCACCAACATTGCTAAAACTTATTGCATCCTTCCACACTGACATGAGGGCATGTGTCAACTTTGAGGGCTGCACATCCAATTCATTTGCTGTAAACAGCGGTGTGAAGCAGGGATGTGTTCTTGCTCCTACCTTATTTGGTATATATTTTGCAGCCCTACTCAAGAATGCCTTTGGTCAATGTTCAGGTGGAGTACTTATTAACACCAGAGTGGACGGCTCCATTTTTAATGTTGCCAGACTAAAAGCAAAATCTCGTACAGAGCATATTATGTTACAAGAGCTCCTCTTCGCAGATGATGCTGCAATCGTGGCCCACGATGAAACCACGCTCCAGGCTCTCATCAATAGCCTTGCCAAAGCCTGTGACAAATTCATGCTAAAGATCAGTGTCTCAAAAACTGTAGTTTTGACACAAGGCTTGAGAAATCCCAACCCAATCATGCTGAATGGCTCTCCTCTGGAGCAAGTGGGAAAATTCTGCTACCTAGGCTCAACCATCAGTGGTAGCACAGACATAACAACTGAAATAAAAGCCAGAATAGGAAAGGCGGCCACAGCTTTTGGCAAACTCTCAAAAAGGGTGTGGAACAATAGCAAGCTGACCATCAAAACAAAGGTACTCGTGTACCAAACTTGCGTCCTAAGCACCCTGCTGTATGGCTCAGAGACATGGACCACCTACTCCAAACATGAAAGATCCCTCAACTCCTTCCACCTGCGCTGCCTACGCAAAATTCTCAAGATCAAGTGGCAAGACAGGATCTCAAATATCGAAGTTCTGAGCCGAGCCAACATTCCATCAACTCAGGCTCTCCTAGGCAAAAAAAGACTGCGGTGGCTTGGACATCTCCACCGTATGGAAAATGATCGCATCCCCAGACAAATTCTCTACGGGGAACTTGCTACTGGCAACCGACCCAGAGGTAGGCCACATCTGCGATTCAAAGACACTTGCAAGGTCACGATGAAAGCATTCAACATCGACCCCAATGAATGGGAGAACCTTGCAAATGATCGAAGCAGATGGAGACAAAAATTGCGCAGTGGCACGCTCGCAATAGACTTCAAGGCAAAAGAAACATACCTGACAAAACGACAGAGGCGGAATGAAAACACTCGCCAAAGTGAACCCAAAAGACTGACCTGCAATCACTGCCATCGCACTCTCGGGTCAAACATTGGTAGAATAAGCCACGAGAGAAGCTGTCAGTCAAAGTGAAAGTGAATATTCTAGCTGCTAAGACCGTCTGTAAAGACGCTAAAGGCCATATATATAATAGTAAATGGTATTATATGACCATTTCACTAATTTGATTTAAAGTTCTTCATCTGTTTGTCGAATTTTGACTGAACAACCAATTACTGTTGGAATTAAACGTGAGTTCTGTGCCATTATTAATTTGTCCTTTTACTTTTGATTCTACTCTCTTTCTCTCTCTCTGTGTGTGTGTGTCTCACCCTCTCTCTCTCTCTCTCTCTCTCTCTCTCTCTCTCTCTCTCTTTCTCTCTCTCTCTCTCTCTCTCTCTCTCTCTCTCTCAATCTCTCTCTCTCTCTCTCTCTCTCTCTCTCTCCCTCTCTCTCTCTCTCTCTTTCGCAATCTCTCGCTCTAAAAGGAAAACTGCTCATTTTTTGTTGTTGTTGTTGCAGATAGAGACAAGGCCACTGCCAAGGGCAGGTAAGTTGCAGCTCTAATTAAAGAATCTTTCTGCCAATGAGTTATCCTAAAAAAGTTTACATGGGATAAATTTCATGTTATCTGCATTTTACAGCTGATTTTACTACCATCGGGATATATCGTGGGGAAAAAAGAAGGCAACCACTTTACTTATTGATTTAAAAACAAAACAATAAAGAAAACTGAACATCGGTGGGATGGCATCAGAGCTTGGTACGAAAAACTAATATAGCAAAAACAACAACAACAACAAAGATGTATTTCGGAGGCCCGTGTCACAAATATAGAAACAAATGTAAATCGCTATTAATTTTACCAGGACGAAATAACAGAAAGAACCATCTGTCGGCAGCCCATTTACATTCATGTATTCATTTTATTGTTATAGTAAATCGCCAGTTCTATGAGCTGTGAGTTTGAGTTTTGTGAAAAAAAAAAAAAAAGAAATGTTTTGTACAGATCTATAAAGAGTTCTGAGAATGTGTATAAGAGATTTGACCATACGTTTTAGATCTTAACCGCTTTCAGAAAAGACAAGACGTGCTGTGCTTCCACATTAGAAAAAAACTATTTCATGGATCTGCAGTCACAATAGCAAGGGAGCGTATGGAAGCACTGCGTGCAAATCGTGCACTTTATGATACAAGTATGTAGTTTATCTGTTAAAATCTACCTTATTTCCTGATTATAAAACGAGGTGGGCCGCCATCGTATGGTCACTGGAACCACCTAACATTGGATCTTGAAGATGCCTAAAAACGCGGATGTTTACCATTTATAACCTTAGTTACTTTAAAGTGAGAAACAAATACTTTCCTGAATGCCCAGACTGTTTCAATCTTTTGACAACAACGAACACAATAATGTTTGTTACAGCTTTTGGCAGTGTTTTCCAGTCACAAACAAGAAGCTCCTAATACATATATATATATATGTATTCTAGTTTTTTTTTAAATGTGGACAATGCCCGAGGCTACCAAACTTTCGAAACAATGCAAGGTTTTCAGATTATTGGAGCTTTGCAAAATAACTGGAATTTTTGTTTTGTGGCCACATTTTAAAGATTGGTTTATTCTAGGTAATCAGTCTTTGCCAGACAATCAGTGTCTTCAAGGCTATTCATTAAAAATCATTTATTCAGTTTGCAGTAGCCTCCTTGTCATGGTGTCAGAATAGTAGAAGTCTAGTCCTTATGAATTATGTCTTATGGGCCGACTTAGGGATGGGGGAGGGGGGTTAGTCGTTTTGATATGTGGCCTCATTCCTTTTGCATCGCATTTAGTCATATTGAATTGGCAGACCGCTCATTGAGGAACCCCAACGATCTATTTATACATCATCCTTCATCATCTGGAGTGCAGCGTCCTGGGAGGAGTGCTGTTCCAGAATTGTCACTAGTGTTAAGAAAAGTGCCCAAAGATTTAGTGTATGGGGATTTAAAAAATGTTTTTTTAATTTCTACCATTGCATCAGTTAAAAAGTTTTGTAGTAAAAGGAATACCGCAGGATTAGACACTGAGGTATCATTTACGTGTTGTAACTTGTCTGCACATATATTATTTCTCACACATTCATTCCCCTTGACATTGAGCATCCCATCTGGTCTGCAACTGAATGTTCTGGTCGAAACATGCAGGGAATTTCCTTGTGGGGAAATGATCACAAAAGCAAAATTTTAAAAAAATAATTTTTTTTTAGAAGAATGTAATAATGTCAAGGGCTAACGAGACATATTTTATTAGTAGGGTAAGATACAGAATTGCTAATTGCTATGATATATATTTTAATAACCATTCCATCGTCTTTGGAATTGACTGTCATTTCCAAACCGTCTTTGTCTCTAACATTCACAGCAAACCATAAAGTAGACTTTTAGAGAAGGAGAAATCACAGCTTTGTCGGATGAATGAGGATCGTTCTTATCAACTTCCTGGATCAAATGATGTAAACCTCAAGTAATGTGGCTTTAAATTCAGTTCAACAAACTGGACTGACGTATACAAAGTCTGGGTGAATTTCATACAAATAAATACATGTTTGGTGTAGACACTGTTATTATTATAAACCCGCCCCCTACCCAGTTGAGAACACAACCAAGATCATGAGAAAGTAATTTTTGTACCTCCCGTGACTAAAATTGTTCAATTTATAAAATCAACAGCAAAATTTATACATTAAGAAAGAAAAAGGGGGGGGGGGGCACTAACATGGTAGATGGAAAACATAATAATTATAGATTTGGTATATTTTTACATTTTGCAATGTACAAATGGTCGCCTATGGTGATTTATTGCCCAGTCTCGCAGTGTACAAGATTCCATCATTCAACGGCTCAGTATTTCAGCTTCGGCATTTTGAGATGTTGAACGAGTTTTTATAGTTCCTCTTTATGTATTACATGAACCCTTCATTTTTTTTTTAAACTGATTCTTGAAGTCACCCATAGCCTATTCAATAATTTGTTTATATGTATATGCATCTATATATTTGTTGATTTACTACCTGAGATACCCGGTCTTGCATGGAATAAATTTGCTTCCGTCCCTATCAGTTTCAGACCTCCCGTCCTCTATTTCTCTCTCTATCCCTCCTCCACTCCCAATCTCCGCTTATCTCTCTCAGATAAAGGCTGAACCAGGCGAAGGCTGGGAAAAAACACACAAATCTCTACCCACCCCCCCCCCGCCCCCCGCCCCCTAATATATATTTACCCATCAAAACAACGTTTTTAAAAGCTTGCCCGAAATTCCAAATAATAGAAATAGAATATAGTTCCATACAAAACGATTGGGCTAGAATATTTGTCACCTAAGGAAATTAATTTTACACTTTTTGAAATTGTTATTCAGATTGCAACGCTGAGGGGGGGGAAATGGTCAGATTGCACCACAATGAAATACTCCGGCGACCAATTTTTCTTTTTTTTTTTTAATATACATATAATTATTTAATAAGATGGGGTGAGTTTTTATCTAACCGTCTCGCTAATTCATTTTATTTTTTCAAATTTTTTACAAGTATATTACTGAATTAGTTTTATTAGAATGTCACTGGCATTTCTTGTGTATAGATGCTGTCACTCATTTCCCCTTTTCGTGCTGCTTTATCTATTTCAACATCTCCATCACTCGCTTTTCTAATCCCAGTCGTGTTGTGTTGTATCTTTCCTTCGCAATGACCATCGTTCCTGCTTGGTTGTTTGACTTCTCTGTTCTTTTTTATTAATGTTCTAACCTGTCGGTTGTTTCTTAGTTTTGTTGTCACTTGCCAAACTGGCCGAAATAATACCAAAGCCTTTATCTCAGCTAGTGCTGAAAAAAAAAAAATATTTGGCAGAAAAAAAAATACCACGAAAGTCTTATGAGCGACATTTTTGAGGTGGTCCTGGTGTCACCAAATGTCACATTGTGCATATCAAACATTAAGCTCATATTTTTTGCACTGGGGACTATATTATAGAAATTGAAATTTAATTACCTGTCCCAGCTGCATGCAGCAAATAGCCTGTCTAAATGGCCTTCACGAAGGTTACCATCATGAACATTCCTTCTATGGTCCTGTTCGTAATGGCATTGTTTGAGAGCACTGTATGTTTCTCCATCCACTTATGTGTATGAAATGGACTGGATGAATTCTAGCCACGCTGTGTTTTTATACACGCTGTATATGTAATGCTATTTATATAATACGATATGTGTTGTCATGTGTACCGTTATATCATATATCCGTATTATTAAATCTTTCAAAGAAATGGGAAATTCCGTTTTTATTTGTCTGTTTGTTGTTTTTTTTTGTTCTATTGTTTTGTTTTTGTTTTCCTTTTTTTAGCTATATTATGTGTTTTTTTGCATATTGCCATGCTGTAGGAATCATTTCATAAACTGTAATGTGAACATTTCAATTGTCTGATACGCTAGACAAAAGGAGAAAAACAAAACCACACCAGTCTATTATAGTCGGGAACTATTCAGCATTTTTTTCAGTTGTGTGCACAGACCTTGCATTTACCTCAGCCTGCAATCTTTCACTTCTGACATGCTGCAGAGTTTTAAGCTGCTGGAGATGAGTTTGAGTTTCCGGTTTCACAGGACGTCGGCAAGATAACGGCCACTTTGCGCCTTTCAAGTTTTTTTTCAAGTTTTTTTTATGTTTCTTTGAGTTTTCAGCTTTGAGATGTTTATAAATAAGATCAAATAAAATAAAAAATATAATAGCCCATAAGGTGTTGGCTCAGTTCCCTGAGAAATAAATTACATTTTCAATGGATATGATAGGCTTCTCTCTCTCTCTCTATTTCTCTCTCTCTCTCTCTCTCTCTCTCTCTCTCTCTCTCTCTCTCTCTCTCTCTCTCTCTCTCTCTCTGCCCCCCTCCCCTCCTTCCCTCTCTCTATGCCTCTGTGTCTCCATGTGTCTCTCTCTTATACTGTCTCTTGTTCTCTCTGTGTGGTCTTCATAATGTGTGTATTAACGTCTAGACGTACACTGAGAAAAGAATGCCCTCTCACATCTATTCTATAAACAAATAGGAAGGCTGTTTCACTTCCACACAAATCTATCCGACGTATCATAATAATAATGATACGAAGTAATGTAACGTCAGTTTGCTATAATTGTGTTCTATACAGAACCTCCTACGTGTCTGAGAGCACTGTGTGCATACAGTGCAGCCTGTCGGGTCCAAAGTGTTGTTTCGTATTAATCTACGACATGAATCATTCAGCCCATTCATTTGGCAGTAAAAGAAAATGTAATTGCTCCCATATCAGATTTTTTTAGGCAAACACTGTCGAACGAGACAGAAATGCCTAGTAAATAATGACATGCTTAATAAAATGTACTACCCTTGTCCTCTTATGATCATAATTATTTGTCTTCTCTCCCCGCCTCCCTCACATTCTCACCCACACAATATAATATTGATAAGCAAGATGATGTGCATGGTTCAGCTTTGCATCAAGCACTTGCATGGCGTATATTACTTTCTTTCAGAATCACTCTCGTCCTCTTCAGAATGGGATTAGAGACTAAAGTGAAATAATGACTGATGATATTAACTTTAGGGCACTGTCACTAAAGATGAGGCTAAGAGGGAACTACAAATACAAAAGACACAAAGTTATGGTTTTTCTTCGCACATGACTAAGCGAAATTTTGAGGAGATATTATTTCCTTTATTTTTGATTGTGCTTCCATTCAACAGGTCAAACTTTTACCTTTTGAGAAATGAAGCCAATAAGGAAAGTACGGCTCAATATCGGCAACTAAATAGAATAGTAAGCAACGTTAATGTTATTTGGAATGTTCAAAAAGTCAAAAGGAAAATAATTGTTTCATATAAGACGAACAAAGCGTGTGACATTTTCCTGCCATTGCAAGATTATAATACTATTTAAGTCTGCGTCGTCATTTTGCATAAGTGCGTGGGTGCTTTTTTTGTGATTTTTAAAACTTGTACCAGGCTGTGTAGAGAGTTATGCTTGTTGGCATAATATACTCAAGGGACATGTACATCATTGATTCATGACCTTGAACAAGTACTTCAGTCAGTGGCAGTCTGAATAGTGCATATAAATATATCATTACATTTTAGATCATTACACGAAAACTCGTGTGTTTTGTAAACTGTGCCATTCCAAGTCTGTCTAAAATAGCTTCATGGCAGAAAGAAAACCATAAAATGTCATGTAAATCGAGGTGTGTGTGTGTGGGGGGGGGGGGGGCGCAGAGGAAGGTTGCAGACGTACACTGTTAGCCCGTGGAACTGCCGGGTCTGCCAGTTTGAGGTCACCAACAAGGAAGGTTTGTTATTATTTTCCATTATTTTCCACAACCCTACCTCTGCAACAGACAGAACGTTTTCTGCGGTCTTTTGCACCCAGTTTAATAACATGGAATTAATCCTGTGCCAAGGAATATGACCAACGACGTAAGGCCATTAACCTAGCTATCTTAGTTGGAACTTAGTTAACCCGGTGACACGAGGAATACACATAATGTGATTTTTAAAGTTGAATTTCTATCACCAATAAGTACATTGATGCGTAGATCGAAATTTCCTGTTGAACTTTTAAATTCGAATCGAAGAAAATGCGCCTTTTCTTACCGGCCCAAAATGTCGGCACACTTTCTTCTATTCAACTCAGCACTGGGCTCAAAATCAACGAACGCATTAAAACATAGCAAACTTCAAGACTTTTCAAAATATGCTATGATCGCCTACACCTGTCCGTCTTTCTGTGCGCAATTTATTTTTGAGATTTTGTAAAGTTTGGATTCACCTATTAAAAAGTCTTTCTTGATTACGCTGGAGACCTTACTTCCTCTATAATAACTAGCCGATCCACGCAAGACAAATCTCATAATATTTTTCTTGTACCAAGACCAGCTGTATGTCTAGGTCTAGATCACAGTAACAACGACAGTTTGATTTCAAGCAAAGACAAATAAATCTTTTTGTTACACCACAGCTCCTTGCAGAATACACAGATGTGAAGAAGTTGAATTTAGATCAACAATGTGTAAAGAATGGCGTAAAGCGCAAATTCCGGTCACACTTTTCGATTCATGTCGGAAAACTTTCTTCTGTTCATCTCAGCTGTGGCTCACAATCAAGAGAACATGAGAACACATGATAAGACGGGAAAAATGTCAAAACCTTCACTTTTGGTCAAAAGTATGAAAACCTGCATGGAAACTTTCTGGATGCCTTTAGCGAGAGCAACATTATCACAGATACGTAATACATATTGCGTGTTCCCGTTATTTCATCGTGACCTCCTCCATTGTTGTACTAGCTGCGTGGTTATTTATTTTTCATTGTTTGGGGAAAATCTGAAACAGTAATTAAACTTTGAAAAACGACAAAAAAAAAAAAAAAAGCAACAAAAAGACCAAAAAAAACAATAAAAAAAAAAACACTCACAACAAAGCAAAAAAGAAAAAAAAGAAATCAATTGCAGATTGTACGCTTGAAAGACACGGCCTTGATTGAGGTTGTCAGGGTTAGAACTTGAATTACCGTGCTAGGTCACGTTTTGTTTATTTCATGGCATCATTGATTTTAGCCAGTCCAAACGTCCTTGAACTATTCCCGTGGACAGTTTGTTTTTGTAACGCTTTTCTTAGAGATGGAAAGAAAGTGGGGCAAGATAGAACGAATGGATAAATTAACAGTGACGATGCAGTTTGCAACCCCGTAGTTTGGGTGTACTTTAACAGGGAAAGACGGGGCGAATAAGGAGTGAATAAATTCGTACATAAAACGTTTAGGGTGTAGAGACTTTGCGAAGGGTTTTGATAGAGTTAGTAACTTTGTCTGTTACTATTAATAGAATCTATTGGCGCTGCGAGCGGAGCTCGGAGTGGATGCACCAATCAAGTTTGAGCGGTCACGTGGACTTGCAGAAGATTTAGGCGAAGCCATCTTGAGATTTGATCACTCCATGCAGCGTATTCCATCCTGCGAGGGTGTCGGCAAGGTTCAGCCAGAGAGAACCAACAGACTGTTAACGTCATGTCTATGTCCTGGATAGACAATGAAATATTCCACAGCTATTTTCTCCAGTTCCCTGAAATCGTTTCAGGGAACCAATCGTAAGTGTTGTCACCATGATTCGAGATGATGTGAATCTGACCCTAATTTTCCAGTAGAAGTGCGACCAAAGGGATGCAAGACCATAAAGTTTTACTTGCAATTACGATCTAGAAAGAGTGACTGATATACACATTTGTAAATTGTAATTGATGTGTCTGGATGAGGCTGGGGATTGCCAGCCCATCCTAGAACAGATCTAGATCTATCATCAGTGTGTCTTGACGGTTTGATCCTTTATAAGCAGTTAAATGAGTTAATATTGTCGTCTGAGACCTAATTATATCATTTGTGAGATAGTAGGCAGTCTATATTTCTGAAGATAAATAATTACTAAGTAAACTGTGAATGAATCAGAATGATATAGAGTTTCAAATCTTTTAAGAATCTAGAGGAGATTTATAGTTATGTATTTTAGTATTTTCATTTGATGCTGCTGATGTTGTCTTTTAATATGTAAACGATAGACGAAATTGTTAGGTATTTAGGTAATAAATTTGTGGCCCTACAAGGTCCTTGATATAACTTACTCGAAATTGTTATTAGTGTATGTGGCATGGTATGGCAGAGTAATTTCTAAAACCTCTCGATTTAAATGCAGTCGAACACCTAAATTTATAATTTAGTAATCCCCATCGTAACACTCGAGGACCCACCTCGTAACAGAGGTAATGATTTGAAAACTTTACTAAGAATCCTAGTAAACGAATAATTATATTAGTTCGGAAATAATAACTGCAAAGTGTGGTGGAGGTGGAGGTGACTAAATGATGTCGACAGGACTGTCATTGGGTGACACAAGATAACTCTCACCAATTGAAACATTTGTGAGGACAAAGTATGGCAGCGTTTCGGCCTTGTGCACTTCGAGCGCAAAATGTTGCACAGTGAAGGTCACGTTGTTAGGAGTTTACATTGTGTTCTAGTGGACAGATGTGTCAATGAAGGACTTCAGAAATTATTGTGTTTTTTTTTTTTTTTCTCAAGAACAGTCATGTCGCGATATTTGACCGACAATCGGCGGGTGTTGAGGATGTGATCAAGAGTAAACACAGATGACATCAATGGCCAGAAGCTTCCTGTGCTGAGATTTCGGCTGCGCAAAAAAAAAAAAATGGATTACTCTAATTCAAGCACAAGATACAGAGAGAAGTAAAAAATGAATGGTGGTGCTGTAACCTAAGTGAGATGACAAGATGGAAGTCTCAGCCGCACTAGATGAAGCCATTCTAGCAGCTGTGAGTTATGTTGTCCAGCCTACACTATTCAGCTTGTTTCTGCGGGAAGACGCCATCCCTATATAGAGCTCTTCGTGGACACATGTCCTCACCATGTTTGCTTGCCATAATCACTGCATCTCCTATGCCAGACTAGACAATGGTTGATCTACCTCAAAGGCTGGTGACTGTGTGTGTGTGGGTCCTTACTAGTGCCCGATACCAAGAATATACAATGTAGTATAATTTGCTGCTGAGTGGGCATTCTCCACTAGGAGAGAAATAAGCGAAGTTTACAGTTAATGCACCTGAAGGCAGCTGAAATTATTAGGAGAAAAAGCGGGAGAAAGTAATAGAAAAAAAATAAGACGGAAAAAAAAGGAGAGAGAAGGACTGGGATGTTCTTTATGGGTCAGTACCAGCATAGGAAATTAGTTTTGTCTCAACATGTTTAAGAGTCCTAACAAAGAAAGTGTGTTTTGTGGAGTCTGCAATTGCACAGTAAGCAAGGAGAGAGAGGGAGGGAGAGAGAGAGAGAGAGAGAGAGAGAGAGAGAAAGAGAGAGAGAGAGAGAGAGACAGAGAGAGACAGAGAGAGAGAAAGAGCTAGAGAGAGACAGAGACAGACAGACAGAGACGGAGAAACTGTGTTTTGGGGTCGTCGAAATTTAAACTCACAGTGCGTGGTCAAATTACTTATGGTGGTTAAGGGGAAATAACAAATAAATCGTCAGTGGTTCTTAATTTTATTGGTTATTTTCCTTTGACCGTTTTTATGCGAAAAACTATTTTATTTTTTTAATGTTGGGATCATTTTTTCTTAGAGGTATTTATTAAATGTTCTGGAACTTTAACTCTTCATGGTGAACTGAACGTGTTTCATCATGAGTAGTACGTTATTGAAGCTTGTAGTTCCAGACTGTCGCCGTTTTAAAATTTACTTTCACACCGCAGCCAGAGTATTATTGACCTGAACTTGCTCAATAAACTGTTGTGGAGATATTTTTGTTATTATAGCCCTGACAAAATACGAATCATCGACAAACACAATGCAGTCCTGGAAAGGCCCAGTGAAGTACCACATGCTCAGTTTCGGTTCATTTAATAATATGGTCTGCGTTGTATACTTGTGATTTTGTAGGAGATATGCCTTTTTTTTTTTTTTTTCAGTCATACACACAGTCAACTCGAGGTCGAGTGATTTAATCAAAACATACTGTTCATTAAACTCCTGTTGTTTGGAACATCTGAACTGAAATGTGAAGGCAATGATTTTTGGGGTGTAAATTTAAATGAGGGACAGACTCAATGTCATGACGTCACACAAAATAACACTGCCTTGCCATTTCAAACAATGCTTTTAATATGAATTAGTTCATGTGTTGCTAAGCAATCAAAATGCATAAGTAGCATCAATGTCATGAACTCATTTTAAAAAGTATATATATATATAAACAAAATGTTAGTATTCAGACCTTATTTTATGTTATGAAAAAAAAAAAACTCAATGAAGAGGAAAATGTCTGTTGGACAGTTATTTTACGTAATTTTAAAATTGATTTTCAACTACAAACAGATCTGAAGTGCTTTGAATATTCAAAATGATATGGATCCCGAGATTTTTAGAGCCATTATAATTTACCAAGGGGCTAAGTAAGCAAAAAATAAGAAAGTAGGGCAGACAACATAAATGGCACATATATGACATAATGGTTGTGTAATCTCCCCATTTTAGAAAGTAGTTCATATGTATCATGGTGTATTACAAACGTTAGGTAATTACAAGAGACAAGGACTACAGGTTTAAAATCCTAAATATATGGCCTTTAGCGTCTTTACAGACGGTCTTAGCAGCTAGAATATTCACTTTCACTTTGACTGACAGCTTCTCTCGTGGCTTATTCTACCAATGTTTGACCCGAGAGTGCGATGGCAGTGATTGCAGGTCAGTCTTTTGGGTTCACTTTGGCGAGTGTTTTCATTCCGCCTCTGTCGTTTTGTCAGGTATGTTTCTTTTGCCTTGAAGTCTATTGCGAGCGTGCCACTGCGCAATTTTTGTCTCCATCTGCTTCGATCATTTGCAAGGTTCTCCCATTCATTGGGGTCGATGTTGAATGCTTTCATCGTGACCTTGCAAGTGTCTTTGAATCGCAGATGTGGCCTACCTCTGGGTCGGTTGCCAGTAGCAAGTTCCCCGTAGAGAATTTGTCTGGGGATGCGATCATTTTCCATACGGTGGAGATGTCCAAGCCACCGCAGTCTTTTTTTGCCTAGGAGAGCCTGAGTTGATGGAATGTTGGCTCGGCTCAGAACTTCGATATTTGAGATCCTGTCTTGCCACTTGATCTTGAGAATTTTGCGTAGGCAGCGCAGGTGGAAGGAGTTGAGGGATCTTTCATGTTTGGAGTAGGTGGTCCATGTCTCTTTACTTTCACACCGAATGATAAAGCCACTCAATCATTAACATGTCATCATATTAACTATTATATTGGACATTACATAATAATATGATGAATTAAATATTAAAGTAAAGAATTTTACATTGGATACAGGAGTTTATAACTATTAATATCAAAGATGTAAGTTAACAGTCATTATGAACGACATTGTGAGTCTGGAACATCCACCAACAGCCAGCCAGGTTTAGCAGTGTAATGTACAACAATTGGACTAAGAACAGTGGAGACTCATAGGAAAAGCAGCGGTAATAAACAGAGACATCAAATGCATAAAGCAATGTGGAAAATTATATTGCTATATGGGTCAGAGGTGAACCATTATGGCAGATTGTGTGGTGGAACAGTATATCGCTATGTAGCGAGCCTGGGTCAGATCTGACCCACGATAGTAGAATGTATGTAAACCAAAACGTTGGAAAGTGGTCAGTTCGTTATTGATTTTTGTCAGCAAATGACGCGATGACCTTTTAACTCATTACATGTTAGGAGAATACACCAAGTTTCAGTAACCAGGTCCTTGTGGTTGATTAGCAGCAAAATTAAAACCACCTCTCTGGGTCAATATGACCCACGATAGTAGATTAGGTTAAGGTGCAAGATTCAAAGTGAAGCCCCGTCAGAAAACGTTTTCAGAAAGATGGTGAACACTTGTGAAATTTGTAGGAGAAGTAAAGGAGGAAAATATGCCTGAGGAAAATGAGAACAATATAAATAACAACAACAACAACAACAACAACAACAACAACGACATGACAAGAAATATATACCCTAATGATGCTGAGCTACAATGTGAAGATCATACAATAGTCTTAACTGCTGTTATGCCCTCTAAACTTGGACATCCACACGTCAGTATCTAAACTTGATGTTAATCATGATTTTCGTATTTGAGTCCAAGTCATGCACGTCTATGATAAAATATAAAATATAAATGAATGCCAGTTAAAATTCAGGGCACATTGGCTTTTTAATGCAGGTAAGAAAAAGCTTTTTCAGACTGACTGTATCCTTACATCAGACAGAAACATCATCAGAAACTGTGAGATGATTACAGCACTAGGCAACAGAAATGAACATCATATGTACAGAGCAAAAAGGAGAATAAACCGAAAGTTTATGCTATTCAGAAAAAGAAAAAATAAAGGAGGACAAGACATTAGAAGAACCAGATACAAACAGGAAAACTATATATAAAAAAGAACATGAGAAGGACAAAGAAAAATTGAATACGCTGAACTGAACAAGACACAGAAGATAATAAGAAGAGACGGAGACAGAATGAAAAGAAAGGAAATTATTAAGTGAATGATTGAAGGTGGCAAATGACCAAAAAAAAACAAAATATATACCAGGAAGGCAATCGAAAGAAAATCACGACCACAGACAGAGAAGAAATATCCCAAGTGTCTACTGTGACTTTTACAAAACACTCTACCAGAAAGCGATGAATATACCAGAAACAACTATAACAAAACAAGTCCGGACAATGATCAAGCAGCATCTTTCAAAGAGGTAGAAAGAAATGCACTAAGAAAGATGAACAAATTGAAAGCACCTGGAAACGGTGACATTATGAGCGATAGGAGATAGAGGTCCAATACATAATAAAATAATTAATTAACAAAAGCATTCAATGAAATCTTAAATACACAGACAATACCTGAATGCCTGTATGAAGCAGAAATCTTAATTCTTTGCAAGAAGGGAGACCGAAGAGATATAAGAAACTACAGACCAGTCAGCCTTCTACCACACACGTGTAAATTATTCAAAAAACTATTACAAAGAGGAATCGAGAAAGTGATAGACAAAAACCAACCAAGAGAACAAGCGGCTTTAGAAAGAGCGACTCAACAACAGACCATCCACAGGCCCTTAATCAGATAATAGAAAAAAGTCGGGATTATATTCTACCACTATGTGTGGGCTTTATTGATTATGAAAAAGCCTTCCATTCCATTGAACGTTTGCAAATTTTTGAGGTTCCATATCACCAAAATGATTTACATGAGCAATTGAAGAAATACTTAAAATGCCAAGCCTAGAATATAGCATCAACATAGTTGGAGAGTATTATGAAAGACCTGAGATTTGCAGACGACGTAGCACTTCTGCTCAGAGGTTGAGCGAGATAAAAAATCAATGAAAAAATTATTTGAACTCATTGACGAGGAAGAGGGCACAAGGGAAGGCGAGATATGGGAGGAAAAGCGAGAGATTGGTGCACATTTTGATAGGTTTGGTCCGTGGTTTGATGACTAAACTGAGTTATTTCAGTTTTTCATGGAAAGGAAGGAAGGCAAGGCGTTGCATCTGAATTAGACCAGAGAAGCTCCGGTAAAAGAAAAACAACAACAACAAATACATCGTTCAGGCTGAATTTGAGTCTGATCGGGACTCTGAGGACGGAGACGAAGAACCATCATTCAGGAATTCGTTCATCACGGTGTTGAGAAGGAAACAGCAAGAACCAGCTAAACGTCTCATCATGAAGAAGTGACTGCTACCCCAGACGGTTACATTGAAACTGTTTGATCCAGATAGTGACCTGTGCCATCTACGAAAAATAGAACTCAGCAGCACCATGGTAGGTACGGTGATCAAAAATCCTCGCGATTGCATCTGTGTTCAGCCCAACCTGCATTTCTTCTCTTTATGACAATTTATTGTTGGCTACCACAGTTACATGCATTAATGTTGAGGTAAAGAGGGAATGGGAGCAACGTGGACAGACGCCAAATAAGCTGAGATGATGGCTTCTGTGGGACGCTGTGTTCTTCTGCTGGTGCCCTGAATCAGAACCCGTCACAGACTAATAAAATACCCAGACTGGATGAGCCCAATGTGTGACGTCACAAAACAGCGAAAGGTCATGAACCATCCGCCAATGTCACTTATGAGACAAATATTCAACCAATACATTATGCTAACGATTACCTATGGTTGCCAAATGTGGTAGATTACAAAACACTTAACGAACAATTCAAGAACTACTCAGAGGGCAATAGAAAGACGAACGCTGAACATCAGACTACAAGAAAGCATTCCCCACTAGGACATATTCAAACAAACAAAGATAACGGACATAGTAAAATTCATGCTACAACAAAAGTGGAATTGGGCAGGACATATGGGAATGATAAGTGATATTAGATGGACAATACGCTGCACTGAATGGCAACCATGGACAGGAAAAAGATCACGAGGACGACATTAAACAGAGAGGGAAACAACATGGATGAGGAAGACATCAGGCAGAAAGGAATGGAAGTCATTGTTGGAGGGATTCATCCTGCAGTGGATAGACAATGCCTAAGTGAAAGGAGAGAGGTGAAAGAAAAAGCCTTAAAATGTTCATTCACTTGAACATCAAGCCAGGGATGTATATGCAATAGATTCAATAATGTATATTTTAATACCTGCCAATGTTTAGCACTAATTATTAAATAAGGTACACAAGATAAAAATTTCACGTCTTGCATACTCTGAGATTTGAATTAAGAAATCATGTTAATTACAGCACATATTCACACCGCAAATTTCTATTAGATCTACTTCGACTGCGATCAAGATCGTCTCTGTGTATTTATTTTGAAATCAATTACAATTAACAGGTATTAACATGCGGTTCTTTTATTAATATATACATTCGTGTAATATGAAATCCACACTTTTTTTTTTTTTTTTTGTCGGTTCTTTTTGTGATAAAAATCAATTTCTCATAATAATTATGTCCATATTCTTTTTTTGAAGAACATTCTGATAAAGACCCCCACCCCACCCCCCAAACCCGATTATCAGTCACAGGTGATCTATTTTGAAGCTTGTAGTTTTGACCCAACTCTATGAAATACTGATAGGCCTTTTTAGTCTCCGTTCCATTCGCTGAAGTCTATGGAAGTTCTTCATAAATTGGTTCTGGTGGAGCATTTTCATAGACTGGACCTAGAAATGAGAAAAATTCATACTGTAAATCGTAGGATACTAACATTATCAATATAGATATGTATTTCTGGGGACGGAAGGAGAACACTAATGTTACTGACTGTGACAATTTACAAGACTAAGAAAAATCAAAATGGAATTAATTATAGATAAAGTCTGTGGTAAGATATTGGGTTGAACCGTTGCCTGGTACAGCCAGTTGTAACCATTCCTTATCCACTGGAGAAAGCGCTCTGATACACTAACCCTGAACAAAAGTTACACCCCTAAAAAAAACGCATCAGTACTTGAACAGCTGAAACTTTTAGGTTACACATACCTTGTATCCAGTAGAAGTACAATAATCTGCAATAAACTGGGATTATTTTATTTTCCCTTTACAACATCTGGATCAGCAGTAGCGTAATATAATTGTCTTGAAACGGAAAGTTTTGACATGACTCACCGAAATTTAGAGCGGGCCGTTGTGTTCCTGTTTCATTATCTGAATTCAGTGGAATTTCTTCATACTGGGGATCTGGTAGATCGTTTTCACCGGCTGGCAATGGACGTGAGAGGTGCACTGTCGGTGAAAATGAAATTGTGGGGTAGTTGCCATTTTCTTGCATTCGACATTTTCTGGATTTTGAGATCTGCCATGAAAATGGTCCTCTCACTCGTAATTTCATTATCTATAAGTGTCATTCCAATTGGTTATAAACCTTTCGAGGTATGTAGTTGTAACGTAATATTGTCCTCTGATTTTACACAATTCTTCAAAGTTTCAATCCTCATTTTCTAGGAAAGACGGAAAGGCACATACAACGCAATAACGAACATGGCTAATCTGTGGAAGGAATGATTTCTAGTATCGTGTGGTGAATATTATGTCACTCAAATCTGTGTCATTGGGGACGATTACGACAATTTCGTGGAAGTTGACTTAAATTATAGACTAGTTTACAAACACCCCTTCAAACTTTTTGTTTATAGATACGCGTGCTTGTATTGGACAGAGGAAGTAATATTAACATTCTGTCTTTCTTTCTACGACAGCTGTGTTTAAATGTTTCAGACACGCCGATTAAAATAAAAGTATTCTTTTTTAAAGCTGTTTACGTTTAATGTCAACAGATACGAGGTGTTATGTCGAATGGCGTGGTGACAAAAGATAATACTGATTGGATCTAGGTGCATAGATGTCAGGTCACGTAACAATGATTACAATAGATATAGCGATTATGATGATGATGCAGATCGTTACCTTGCTTGATGATGATCATCACGGTTGTCATAACGCCAAAAATGACTGCAACAACTACAACACAGATCAAAACCACTTTTGACACATCAGAGGAGGAAAATGAAGAGGAATCTGGAATATAAACCAGGACAACAAAAATATGAGACATCCTATCTGAAGCTGATCAAATGAAGATGTAAGCAAAGTAATTGATCATTGGATTGTCTAGAAAGTTGTGGACACGATACCTTAAGTTTTCTTATGCTTACTCTCAATGTTATTACTCTTTGCCAATGTTTTCGATCTCCAAGAGATGATAATAAACTAAACTTGTACTAGAAATGAAGACAATGAAAACAAAATGTAACAGTTCTAAGCCAATGATAGAAACAACCCTTACACACCGGGCACACCAGGTACTCTGTAGCTTATAGTGTTGTCCTGACAGGATGTTTCATTGACAATCTTGCTCGTGTGGTTGTTGATTGACGTCACAGTCACGTGATACTCTGTATTTTCCTGTAGATCGATGAAGTTGACTGACGTTTGTCCTGAGGTTACGCTTTTCTGTGACCACGTGACATTATTGCTGGTATAAAACACCTCAAACCATTGGCTAGAACGTCCACTTGATCCTGGTGTCCAGGACAGCACGTGCACTCTTTCTTTTCATGTCATGTTGAGGTCAGTGGGACATTCAGGTGGACCTGGGGGTCATTAAGAATGCCAGGTCCCAAATTTAGAAATACTTTGACCTACACAATAACACGAATAGTGTAATTCAGACGTTTTCTCCTTTTCTATTTTTTTTTATTTTATTTATTTGTCAATGTTTTTGGTGAGTCCATTTTATAGCAAACAGTGCGTTACAGATTTCACACATATTATTTTAACTTGGACCTGAATAATTTCGTGTATTATTACACTGCTGTGACACTTCCGACCACATATGTACATGAATTGCATTGAGTGAGCAAGTTCAGAGTGTCTCATTTGTAGTAGGGGCATCTCCTGAAGAGAATATGTTCAATGTGAGTTATTTTGACACCTCTTTCATAATGAACACTTTCATACGTTTGGCCTCCATTACCTCCCCACTATCCATGTGACAGAGTATGACCTTCAGAATGTTGAATGAAGACGTCTGATAATGTCAGTGTCACTTTGCATATGATTTTAATTAATCCAACAAGTTAATGTGCTGAAAAAAAAACAAACACACAAAAAAAGCAACAACAAAAACAAGAGTTCAATATATCAAACGTTTGTACAACTACAAACTCCCCAGAAATCCTCCTTTCCCCATGTACCACACCTTTCCCTCTCAGAGCGTACGTGCTTTATGGATGGCCCCTTGCCAGACCCAAAAAAAAAAGAAATATGTAAATAGATGGCAAACTCCAGAAAGACCATATTGTATAAAGGGGACAGAAAAAAACTATTATTTTAGTAGAAATGTGTAAGAAAACAAATTTAGCACAGAGTCACGTGTTCAATATGAAGGAAACAAGGACAACAACAACATGAAAACCCACGTGTTGCTGTGTACAGAATGGCATTTTTCCTGCAGGTGGGTGGGTAAACAAAGTGGTTGGTGAAGTTGTTGACAGCTGCCACAGTCACGCCATACTGTACATTGTCTTGTAGGTCTGGGATGTTGAGTGACGTCAATCCCTCAGTCACCTGATGCTGTGTCCAGGTCCCGTTGCTGGTATAAAACACCACAAACCTTTGGCTGGACCCTCCGTCCATTCCTGGTGTCCAGGACAATACGTGCGTCTTTCCTACAGAGGTCAGCTGGAGGTCAGTGGGGCAGTCCGGGGGACCTAGACAGATGACAGATAACATGGACAAAATGATTGACTGAGAACAACTTTAGTTAAGACACAATGTTGTCGTCTGTTAGTCTTTACATATTCTGTAGATTTTACCTGAGTGTAACTGATGAAATTAATGATGGCCACTAGAGTTAAGAGTTCTCAGGAATGATGAATATTCCAGACTTCTGGCAGTGGACACAATCAATCGAAGAATAGAACTAAGACGTTTTAATAATAATAATGTAATAATAATACAGTAATATAAAAACCATGTATGATAAAAAAAAAGAAAAAAATCAGTTCCAATACTGAATATTTCAGGCAAACTTTGGGACACTGCGAAGTTTTTTTTCTTTTTTTTTATCATATTAGTAGTAAGTTACTTTTGACGTTTATATATTTTGGGATATTTCTCATATTTTCGTGT